>CAKOGP040001446.1:192566-445891 GCA_933822405.4 Cylindrotheca closterium | reverse complement strand
GGGATAGGTTCGGGTGCGGGGCGGGGTTAGGTTGGAGTGAGCGAGCGAGTCATTTGGGTCGGAGAGCAAGTCAGCTTATTTTTTTATTTCGTGAAATTGGAATACCTTTTTATTCGTTTTTAAAATATTCCAATAGCGAGACAATTACATAGTTCAACCTGTTTCACCACAACCCACCTCAACGCTGTCCTTTTTGTTCTGCACACCAACGGGTAACCAAAATAACCCAGTCGAAACAATGAGAAGACAAAGCTTAATACCCTTTTCTATCGCCCTTGCTTCATTATGGATATGTGATGCATCACTTCGTGATTCTTCGTCAATTCCTCGGAGTAGCCATCGCACAACAGAACATCGTTCTTATCCACCTTGGAACGCATCGCCAAATATAGACGATGATGGCTTTTTGCGTCAACAGTACGATCGTCTCCCTGGGGATTGGGAAAATGACTTTAAGATTAGAAAGAAGCAACAAAGAGAAGTGAGAACGCCGTCAAAAATTCGTCAAGTGCCTGGAGATGGAAATGTAAGAACGATGATGTCATCAAACAATCCGGTGCATCATGAGGACATTATCTCACGTTTGCCTGCCCTCTAATCCCCAGTGTTTATTTCACTCCATCAGTACATGTTATGTAAGTTGAACCGTTTTCATAGCTTAAGCGAGGGAAAACCTGCGGCTGACCACTTTGCTATGAACTCTCAGGCGCATGCTATGAATGGGACACAAATTGATTTACGAGACTCCCATAACTTACGGTGGCTGTACGAAAATTCAGCGAGTCTACGAGAAAAAGCGGTGGACTGTCTAGAACAAAAGCGGAAACTCCTTTTCCTCCAGGGACATGAGTATTTGAAGGCAAAGGATTTGGTGGAAGCCGCGGCGTCGCAGTACGGGATCAGTGGGTCAGAGTACTGTCAGTTAATGAGACAGGATTCTTACTGGGGTGGGGGTCCTGAAATTGTAGCCTTGTGCAACGTGCTACAGAGACCGATTCACGTATACGAGCTTTTCGTTAAGAACAAGCGCTTTATGCTAAGAAGAATGGCATGCTTTGGCTCTCCCAAATTTGACCGGAACCAAGCATTGCACATTCTTTCAGCGGATTCTAGATTTCCAGATTTGGCTCCAGGAAAACAGCTGACGTCAGGGAATCACTTCCTTGCCATGTTTCCTGTAGAGAAGCAAAAGAAGCAACGCATAAGAGGTGGAGATGTGGATGTGGCAGAGGAGGTTGAAGAAGCTATAGGGTCGGAGAGCAAAGCATCATTGTTCCGGCCATCGACTTGGGTATCGAAATTGTGCAAAATACTAGAAGACACAGAGGATTGAAGATACCGATGACTTGGATCAATTCTCCAGATTCCACAAGTAACACTACACTACTGTACGCTGTTGCATAATGTTGATAGTCGCCCTTGTTCTATCAATTTTTCTCAAGCCTTTCGAACATTTAAACATCTACAAAAAGTAATCTGGTGGAGGATTCTTGATCGGCACACCACGAGCCTCTTGAGGTGCTGCATCAAAGATCTTGAAGCTTCGTTCCAAATTTTCGTCAAGCTCTAGAATTGCAGCGACATTGCCACATCTGTAACAGTAGTTTGGAGCCGACCATACAGTGACTAGTGCATCATTGAACATACTTCTATGACCCTCCATGACAAGCTGGTGGGCCCTCGCAATCAAATCAAGATCGTTTCTTTCGTTGAACATGGCCACAATATCACCACCAAAAAGATATCCTGCACCTCGTGGCGACAATCCCCATCCATCAATTTCTTCTGGGTCACTCCACATCAGGTCACACATAGCACCATCATGTGGCACTTCTTGTTTTCGATCAATCACACGAATCTGGTCCAATGTATTAATGCTAGGACTCAATCCTCCGTGAACCGTGAAGATTTTGTCTTCGATAATTGCACTCAGCGATAGGTAATCAAAAATTTCTGTACAATACCTCCAAACATTGACGGAACCATACTTTCTCAGGCATTCATCATAGAATCCGTAGACCTGCGTAATCTGTCGACTTTCATGGTTTCCACGAATCAGGGTGATTCTATCGGGATACCGCACCTTCAATGCAAGCAACAGCAGAAATGTCTCAACAGAATAATAACCTCGATCCACGAAATCACCCAAGAAGAGGTAATTCTTGTCCGGACATTCACCCCCCACTTTAAAGAGTTCCACCAGATCATAAAACTGTCCATGAATATCGCCGCATATCTGTTGGTCGCAGAGTTAGATTTAAATTGGATGAGTAATGTAAAGCGTTTGTAGCATTGGTCACAATTTTGCCGTTGCAACTTACAGTTACTGGTGCATCAACTCTCTGTACATTGCTCTCATCTACCAGAATTTCTCTAGCACGAAGGCAGAGTGCTTTTACTTCTCCTTCTCGAAGGTATTCACATCGCTTCAATCGTTCAATTTGTTCATCCAAGCAGCTATTGCCTCCACTTGTCAGTGACGAGGCAGTCATGTTTGTGGTCAACGGGAGGGCAGATTGGCTATGCTCTACCGAGGTGCTGATTGGAGGCATAACGGCTGCTGCCTCTGCAGGATTTTTCACCATTGCCGCCATGGTTGTAGGGTGAAGCTGCTATTTTTCTTTTCAATACTGTACAATCCTGGAATAGCAACAATAGGTTTCGTGCCGTGCTGAACGCGAGATGAGAGAGAGCCAGCCTGCTGGATGCAGTCGCCAGCTTTTGGCAAAAGCTTCTGATTATTCTGATTAGTCGCTTTCGTCGCAAAACAACATTTATTTTCAATTTGGCACCATTCGAACATACTTGAATACAGTATATAGTCACGTGATCGGGCAAGAGTTTAAAGTCTGGACCATGATGACGAATGAGAATCATCGAAACAAACCAACCACATACTGCACCGCGTTTTGTCTCAGGTCAACTCTATTGGACACTTCCGCAAGCCACATATTGTATCGGATGTTATCTTGGAGGAAAAATCAGCAAATGTTGTACAAGTCTTCATGATTCTGTACAAGATCCGAAAGTTTGCTGAACAGCAAGCAGCAAGACCGATATCCTTTCGATCGAGCGACAAGTCATCAGATGTGCAAGCAATGGTGCCCAAGAACTCTCACAGCTTTTCAAATTTGGAACTACACGAAGTGGGGAAGGCTTTTGATGCCATAGACAGTGACGGAAGCGGTGAAATTGACCGCGACGAGATGCGACAATGCGACAAGTACTGCTTAGGATGGTAGCAAATATTCCTCCTTCTGGAATTCAAAGATTGTTTGCTTTACTCGATCGGGACGGAAGTGGTCCATTGAGCGAGATGAGTTCATCGCGTGGTATGCAAATCACTTGGAGGCAGACAAGCATGTATCACCGAAAGAACGGGCCGAGGAACTTTTCAATTCCTTTGACCTGAATCATTCTGGTGAAGTTACAATTGGAATGTTCAAACAGAAAATGGATAATTTCAAATTTGGGTTTACGATCGATGACTTGGAGCGATCGGTAAGTTTGAGTTTTTCCTTCGGCACCTTAAAAGTTGCGAACCACGTATCCTCACCGCTGTTCTTCCACAGCGAACGAGCTGGATAGAGATAGATGAATAACAATTTCTTTGGTTGAATTTCAAAGAATGCTAAAAAAGCATCACACCATCAAAGCAGAGACTGGCACCGTGGCTCCCATTGCAAAATAGAATAAATTGAGGATAGGAATGGATCGAAGATATGCGTGGACATTGTGGCAAGCAATGGGCGTTAGTCGCTCCAATTTTTAACCATATACGTTAATCGATGGCGTGTTTCGATCAACCTACTATACAGTGTTGTTCTGGGAGATATGAAGGAATAATAACGATAGAGAATTGGTGATCGCATTAAAACCATTTGGAAAACTTGTAATTGGTTATCATAACTTCGTTTCCAAACTCAAGTTTTTCTGTGTGGAACAAAGGTTGATACAACCTTGCTTCTTGGAAATTTTGTCTGCAAGCTTTCCCAATGAACTACGAACAAGTCGACAACATGGTACAGCAGTTTGCCTGTCAGACTAAGGCTTAGACTGTTGTTAGAATTGAATGACCGGACAAAAGCGAAAATGGTGACGGAAATCATACCTCTGCACACGACAGAAACTCTCAACAAAAATAATCCTTCCTTCACAGAGGCCCAGTATTCGATATGCTAAAGTTACAATGGCAATTGGAAGGCATGTCCCAGGGCCATTGCAGAGGAGAACGTTTGGCCGTATCCTAAGCACGATCCCAAAGGCGTGAAGAAATGACCACAACGTCGTGACAATGGATGACAAGTAACTCTGTCCAACTTCTCGACTCCTTGGGATGCGATAGATTGAGTCCGGCTGACGAGCACCGAAAGCTTCGACGCGTCTCATACTCGTTATGTCAGTGTCTGCGACAACGAAAACCAGAGGAGTATATGATTCATGCTTAAGTTGTTGTAGCAGTTGAATCATTTCCGTGGTCTTGGTAAATTTGTAAGACCATTTGAACCAAGTAGGCACTGTGCATGTACAAAGCAGCTTCGACTTACGTGTCCTCCCGAACCCAAAACTACAAGTGTCTTGACTGGATCTCTGCGGGCCAGATCTGGCTTTTCCGATCGTATGCCTCTGATAACATATATTGCTCTTACGATGAGTAATAGTATAAGTGCCAACATCACATCTAACACCTTTGGTGATTTTGTTTGAATATTGAATATACCGGGTAGGGTCGTACCGGTACCGTATATCTTTTACTGTATGATTTTCATTTCGGTTGTCGGTCGTCGACAAGTTTAGTCGAAGGCGTCGACTATGACGTACCAGAACTGGATATGACAGTTTCAAAACTGTGTGTCACATATCTACCGGTACGCCCAGAAAAGGTCTAACTGACTATATACATCGTAACTAGCATGGAGTCCAAAACCGGCAACGGATTATGGACGAAAGCAGCTAGCGTCACCTTCCTGGTTGTTTTGGTTCAGGTGATTACTGCAAACTTTCCGATCGGGAAGGAAAACAGAAGGCGGATTCAACATGCTTTAACAGGACATCTGATGGTTCAAGTCTCCTACATCATCCCCCCGAGTGTGGCAATCGGTCTTTGTCTATTAGGCGCTGGTGGCATGTATTCTCTTCTCAAATTCTCACCAGATGAATTTCGAAGAATATTTGGCGAGTTGCTGCGAAAGGAAGAATTTGAGGGAGAGCAGCTGCCTGGAGCCTTTTATTTTCTACTTGGAACTGCATCCACAGTCGCTGTTGCAAAGGACATCAATACAGCTCGATACGCAGTGGAATGCCTTGCAATAGCCGATCCACTTGCCTCTTGGGTTGGGTCGAACATCTCATCTCTCAAGCTGAACGCAAACTCTTCCCTGTCTGGATGCTTGGCATGTTTTGTAGGGGCTTGGTGCGTTGGGTACCTGATGTTGACTCACGACACATATGTACTCAGCATTGGAGCCTTAGTTTGTTCGATGGCAGAGGCTATCGATATTGGAAATGATAATTTCAGTGTTCCAGTCTTGACAGCATTGGCTGTCGAGAATCTTGTGTAAACAAGTAAAATGCCACCCTACAAGCTCTGGAAACAAAATGGTTGCTGCAAACCTTTGCCACTGTTGGCCTATTGCAGAAATACAACTGTTGCAAACCCCTGCGAACGAGATGAAGCTATCAGCTAATAACGTCATTGCATCTTAGAAGCGTGGTGGGTGCACATTATATTGATGCCACATCCAGTACCACTCAGTAAACCCTTGGACTGGATTTAGAGCAATTTTGTCTAACGGAACCTACCAAGTCGAGTATAGACTAAACTAGCGGGGTTGTTATTGTTGGGCAGAGCCCAAAAACGAAGTGATAAATCCCTTGTCATGTGGCCCAAATGGCGAGTGAATTGTATTATCGCCATTCTTCACTCGTTCCTTATCATATAGTTTTGAGTGAGGTTGGCACTCTCCAGCGGCGACTGATTTCCGCCGGGAAGGTGATTTCGACAATTTCTTTCTGCTTCGGACACTCGAGTCGCCAGAGGTCCAAGCACCGAAGGTCATAGAATCGTCAATAGACTTGCTTCTATCGACACCCCGTTTCGGAGTCTCGCGCCGCTTTCGCGGTACGCGTGATGAGTTTGGCGTCCTTTCGCACTCGCTTAATGTTGAGCCAGGCGTTGAACCAGGCGCAGCGTTGTCGCTTGGACGCTGACGAGAAAGTTGGCTGGACGTTGATCGACTCTGCTCTGACCTGATGGATTCTGAATCTCCACTTTTCAAACTGTTTGAGCTCGAGTTCCCACCAACTACTTTCAGTCTGCTGGAACGGGAGCGTGTCACTTCATAACGCTCAGTGGAAGAATGTGATACACTGCCCGATGCAACCGACCCAGCTTCACCAGGTATATCTTCTTTCCCAATGTGCTTCTGGATTCTTCCTGACCTTGCCCGAGTTAGCGTCTTTTGGAGATCCCTATTTGTAGACGAATTATTTGACACAGCTGAAGAATCATTTGAAACTGAGTCTGCCGATCCTACTGCTGTTGTCGATTTTTCATCGTCAAGGTGGGCCTGAAGACGCTTTGGAGCGACGGTGTTGGCTGATTCTAAAGCCAGGTTTTCTCCTTCATTCATTTCTGCTTCCAAACCAGCATTTTTCTTCGATTGCAAACCAGACATCAAATTTTGAAGGCCACTTGAGTTCACGCGCTGTAGACCTTGACGGCGATTCCCCTGCACTGTTTGCCGAGACGTGGTTGGACTTTCAAAGCTTTTGGTGCCATTCGACACTACCTTTTCAACATCTCTTTCACTAAAACTGCATGTAGAATCAATCGAGTTGATCCTTCGAATGTTTAACCGCCGTCGGGATCTTGGAGAGAGTTTGTTCTTCCTGTTTCTGCCCGGCCCAGCCTTGTCTTCTTGTTCAAGCTTAGCTGATTCAGTATGGTTCGAGCTTAGGTCAGAATTCTTTGCCATGCGTGGACTTCGGGTACGTGGACTACGGGTAAGTGGACTTCGAGACTGTTGAGGAGGAGGAGGAGGGGGGGGCGGTGTATCAGTTTCAGTTTCATCTGTAATCCCAGACGCTGACTCGTTGCCAAGGCTACTGGCATTGCAGAGAGACATAACTTGAGATTCAGATGAATGAATTCGTCGAACGTTTCGAAAACTATGCATCACGCCCAAAGCCCTACTACTTCCCTTCCTTTGGCCTAGTCCCAGTCGACTGTCACCGGACCCCAGCATATCTACATCCATGGACTTGGTCCTTTGGACTCCTATGCGTCTATTCATATTAACATCATTCGCCGCCGTGGAAGCACGCCGCCGAGTTCTTATTCTTGGCGTTTCATTTGAAGTATCCAAGTGCAAGTTTTGAAGACCAGCAGCGGTATCAGGTGCTCTATTTACAGCCAGAGATGCCCGTCGTCTGGATCGCACACGTGCTGCTTCGTTTGGAACAACATCGGGTTGTAAATCTTGGACATTGGAAGACGGCGCTGCGCCTACAGCAAGAGAAGCACGTCTCCGTGATCTGACCCGTACTGCTTCAGTTCTGGTAGCGGTAGGGTTCTGAACATGTGGTGGTGGTGGTGGTGGTGGTGCATTTAGAGCGACAGAAGAAGCTCGCCTTTTTGACCTTCCTGGCGGTTTTTCGTGCAGATCACCGAGCCTAAAGCTCTGAGATTTGCTGGGATTGCTATTCGATGATGTTGTACCATTTCCAAGGTTGTTGTCGCTTGTGCCGATCATGTCCACATCCAATGACTTGGTCCTTTGTGGGGCTCTACGTCCACCAGTCCCTGAGCCCTCGATAGCGTTGTCAAGGCTTAAACTTGCAGCGCTCGATGTCCTCCTTCGGGGTCTGGCCCCTGTCGGTTCACTCGCCCCGTCAAGCTGCATATTTTTGATGTCACCAGATTTGTTTTGTCGCACACTACGTTGTCGCGTCATCGAAGGTGGAGAGACTTCCTGGGCTTGTTCTTCGCTCCCCGTGAGTTGACTTTCTGAGGTACTATGTTTCAGCCCATTGACCTTAACCTTTGGTACCATTCGCGTTGAAGCTGATCTGTCCACTCGTCTAATACCAATTGATGGGTTCACCTTTAATGGTGTAGGTTGTGGTTCTTCCTGGAAGTCATCAAAATCCAAACTGCTTGAAGATGAATTTCCCCTTGAGACTGATCCTCCTCTCCCATTCCCCCGTGCCATGTTGCGCTCCCTTTGTGCTGTCCTCCACGCCTTCGCTTGCTTCATGTCCATCTCGTTCCATCCTCGATCCTCTGTAAATGATTTCCAATCATTGCTGAGCCCACCTTCGTCGTCAAGAGCGAAGGATGAAATAGATGCTTCCCCGAACCCATCATTCGCACTGCCTAACCTGTGTGATTGTCTGGACTCCTTCTTCGCGTTTCCAAGTCGATGCGATTCTCTATCTTTCTTCTTCTTGGTGCCGTATGCTTCCCAGGCAGGATCTGAGTCGAAAGTTATGTCACTCGGCCGATCCTTCTCTTGACGAAGGGTCATCCTATGACGTGCTAGAATTGCTCAGGCCTGAGACTATCTGCGAATAGTGCAAATGGTGTAATCTCTTTCCCAACTCTGTATATTTTCCGCTTTGTGGTTTTCGCAGACAGTCAGTCATCATCGAGCTGTTGCAAGTCCTTCCAGTACTGGTACCAATACGAGTTCGGAAGAATGGTCACATCCTTTTTTTACATATTCGAAGCGGTGACCAAAATGATTATGGATCATCTATTTTTCTTCCCCCAACACCCAATACCCTCCCCGCTATTCAAACAGTTCAAAACCAATACTGTAATATAAACCCACCAAGAATGCCCAAACTTTTGCAGGCATCTGTTGAAAGAAGACATCTAGTACTGATTACTGTAGTACCAGCCATAATTTCTCGCAGACTTAGGTAGGTACAAGAGAAAAATGAGTCAAGATTTGAAACCAAAGAGGCATGCGTTCGACAATTGGCTCAAAATGTGCTTTTGAGCGATGATTACATGTAGCAAAGTTTTTCGAGTGCTGTACGTCGTTGATCATTCGATCGCTATTTCCATCCAAGGTCCATGAGAAAGTCGAAGATTCTTTGTCTCCATGGTGGCAGATCCAATAATGATGTTACCCAGTTTCAAACAGCAGGACTGAAACTTTCCACTCGAGCGGATTGTCATTACTTGCATGGTAAGCGAGCTTGGCTTTCGTGACGGATTTTCGACAGTAGGTCACCACTAACCAATTTTTTAACGCTGAAAATCCTCTAGCACCACACGAAGCGAATCGATGTTACCCTGGTTTGGAAAATTTTGTCAGTCCACCATTTTGGACTTGGTCAGAGGCTTCCGACAGTGCTAGTGAACAATGGGACAAGAGCTTGGAATCAATTGCTGAATACTGCCGAAAAGAGGGTCCTTTTGACGCAGTCTTTGGCTTTTCTCAAGGCGCTGCAATGATCACGCAATTTTCATATCCTTCCATTTGGAAGGAACGCTTTGGTTTTCGATCGTGTCCTTGGAAATCTGCAATTTTGGCTTGTGGTGGTGCAGCAAGCAACGTCGCAAATGACTACCAAGCCAAGATTGATATTCCTTCCTTGCATATCATGGGATCTGCTGATCCCTATCTAGCTGAGAGTAAACTGCTGCTTGAACGGTGGACTGATGGAAGTGCAAGAACGTATACTCATCAAAAAGGGCATGAAATTGATTTGATGATACTGTCTCGAGAAGAAGAGCTCGCGATAGTGCTGGATGAATTCCTGATAAGCATGTCTATATTCTAGCTACAATCCGATTTCATTCATCTTATCTTTTAATAGGTTTGACATCTATCTACCTTCAACCTGCCTACTGTACCGGTACCTGGTATTACTGTACGATACTGCACTTTCAACTTGCTTGTTCAACTACGATAATTTTGAAAATTGCAGTCAGTCCGTCGGCGGCCGGTCACAGAGCATTTTTGATGAAACGATTGACAACAGACACGGTGGATCACAGTGGATAGCTGACTATTGGCTCTCGAAGACACTGCTGGCTACCATATTGTCTTAATTCTCTTGGGATCAGGAAGAGCAGAGTTGGATTCTCATCTAGCCTCATTTCCTCGACAGTAGATATTGTAAGATAGCTCTTGTACCGCGCATCATTTGATACTTGAATCGGATAGTACGTCAAAATGAGCTCCAATCACGATGACGACGACGGACTCTTTGATGAAAATGACGATAGTAGTGATGAGGAGGTTGCTGTCGTCAGAAAGTCGTCCAAGAAAAGAAAGGGCAACGACAAATCAGGTGGCGAGAAGAAGAAGCCGAAACAGTCATGGATTGACGATGCTGCGGAAGAGAGTGGAGATGAAGGAGGTGATGACGATGACGAAGAGGACGACGATGAAAACGAAAACGACTATATCAAGGATGATTTCGTTGTAGGCGAAGATGAAGTTGAATTCAAGAAGAAGCAGAAAACTGGTGATCTAGAAGATTCTGATGACGATGATGAAGATGATGACGATGATGACACTGGAGGAAGAAAGTTGAGCAAAAAGAAGAGAGTTAAAAAGAAGAGAAACAACCTAGAACTTGCCGAAGAAGATTTAGATCTCATTGCCGAAGCTCGTGGTGACACAGAGCGCGATTCCAAACGACGCGAGCGAGAAGAAGCTGCTCGGAAAACGGTGTTTGGTAGAGATCAAGATGAGCTGCAAAAGGGCCTGTTTTACGACTCTGGTGACGATGGTGCTGCAGCAACTGCTGCTCAGTCCAAACAAACCAAGCGCAGAATGGTAGAGCAGTTCGATGAAGATGGAATGGACGACTTTATTGATGATGATCTTAACGATCAAAGCCAGATTATGGCTAGTGCAAGATCCGATGCCTACGACGACGAAGGGGCTGGTGTCAGTGAAGCACAACTCAATGAGGCAAGTGAGATCTTTGGTACTGACTATCTCGAATTCATGGCCAATGAAGATCAAAACATGGACGAGGAAGAAGAATTGGGCGGCAAGTACAGAGAGCGTGGGGTTGGTGTGGACCTTCTTGATTCCGACGAGTCTTCTGATGAGGATGATGATGACGACGATGATCTCTTTGGAGATGACGACAGAGGAGGTGATTCTGTTCAGGCGAGCCAAAAGCGGGAAGCGTTGAAGTTGAAACGTGAGAAAAAGGAACTTGCAAGGCAGGAACGAAGAAAGCAAAAGCTACAACAGAAAAATGCAAAGCGAAAAGCGCAACTACGACGAGCTTTTGAGCCTGTGCAACTCATTGAAAACTTCTGCACAGATCGTGATGATGAAATTCGAAGGCTTGATGCACCAGAACGCTTCTTCGATTGGAAAAGCCATTTCCACGGATCTCCTGATGGTGGCGATCCTACTGAAGAAGAGGAAGAGGAGGCGATGTGGATTATTGGTAGAATCCCTGAGATTGCCTCGGAATACTTTGCTCCGACTCAGAATATGGAAGAAATGGAAGAGCGCGAGAAGAGAGTGATGAACTCTATTGTTCAGGCTTTGCGATTACTCCATGTCGACAAGTTGGAACCGGCATTCATTAAGAGGTATCGTGAGGACCAGGTTGCTTCTCCAGCTGTCAGGGAGAATCTCTACAGAATTATGGACGAGGATGACGAGTATAATACGATGGTTACAGCTCGGACCAAAGTTGGCGAAATTTTGGAATCGGTAATAAGGGATGTCGATCATATCGAAGCAAGAGGCGCTGAAGCTGATTTTGTCAAAAAGCTTGAATTGGATCTCATGAACGCAGAAGAAAAGCTAGAAGAAGCTGCCAAACAAGAATCTCAACTCAAGACGGAAATAGAGCAACTTGATTCAACCGATGCGGTGGACGATGACGATGATGACGAGTTGTTTGGGGATGATGACGACAATGTGAGTGTATGTGAATGTGAGTCTTGTTACAGAAGAAAAATGATATCTAATGATAATTGAGAAGGACAATGAAGCAAAAAAGGAAAAACAAGAGACTCTTAAGAAGCATCTTTCCACAATACAAGCACTGATGGAAGATAGAGCAGAAAAGGTAACAGATGTCCAAACCAAGCTTGCATCTGCTCAAGCAACCTCTCGGGAGTCGATGCAAGACCAAGGACCTGCTCAGGAAGTTATGAGAAAAACCTGTCGCGAGAGTCTTTGGAACGCAGAAGACATTGTTGACTATCTGTCCGGATTGACGGACATGCGACATGCTGTTGATTTGAACATGTATCTCAGCTTGATTAAGGAAGGCAACGATGCCATCCGAAAGAAAGAAATGCCCATGCTGAGTCAGTCCGACAAAACAAAGGATGGTAGAAAGAAGAGTCGGAGATTTGATCGTGACTTTTACAGAACTTGTGTCAGTGAAGGATTGAGAAGTATATGCTACAAATTCCTGTTGCCACCTAATCGTGTTGGAATCAAAATAGAAGACATGTCACAGTCCCAGAATTTCGATTTCAATAAGGCAATGCCAGGAGAACAGAACCCAAGCCCACAAAATTGGGTTGCGCCAATGCTGGAGTCTCAATCTCCCGATGAATTTGCCAACGATTTGATCGGAAGTGGCGAACTAATTTTGCTGTCTTCTTCTGGGGGCACAGATCCTGGTGATCAAGAAACAAGCGATCCACTCCGTGGATGTCGATATGTTGCCGCAATGGAATTGGCCCACGAACCTCGTGTCAGACGCCACCTTCGCAACATCTATCGTCGTTATGCAGTTCTGACTACTCGTCCAACTAAGAAAGGAAACGAAATTATAGATGCATTCCATGACTACTATGGCTTGCATCTGATCAAGGACAAGGGGGTTAAGGAGCACTTTCCCATGGACGAAAAGGAGGCAGCAGAAAAGAAGGCAATGCTCGGACCTGATGAATGTAGAGAGCTGGATCGTGAAATGAAGAAACGAGAGCATGAGAGTTGTTTGCAGTATCTTCGTATCCTCAAAGCAGAGCATACCGGACACATCTCCGTTCATGTACACTTACCGCTAAAGGAGCAATTCGACGACTGGTATACCCATGAAGAGCAGTACGCTACCCGCGACAAACAGGACATAGGTGCTCTTATGGAAGAATTAGAAAGAGTTTACTTTCCTCTTGACGGCGACACAGAGGAATGGAACGATGAGCGCAGAAAGATTCTCACTCAAGCTTTGATTCAATTCCTACTTCCTAGATTTGAAGGTGAGATCAGACGAGAGTTAAAAGAGGCTTGCATGAGGATTGGCGTTGAGGCTGCTGGGGAGAATCTCTATAATTTGGCCATGGAGGGCCCATACAGACCTCAAGCGCTTATGCATACAGAAAATCGCTTCCTATATCCAACCGGTGACCTCCCGATGGTTGGTATCTGCTGTTCGGCAGATCCAAAAGAACCGACTTACTTGGCTTCTGTGACTGAGCGTGGAGCTTTCAACGACCACCTGGCCATCCCAGGAGGGACGAGGGTTGATTCCGGCAAAAATCGAGAAAAGGTCATCACATTCCTTTTGCAGTCTCGTCCCGCAGCGGTCCTTGTTGGTACTTCTGGTGGCTTTGAGAGTAGGATTCTACATCGAAAGATGAACGACTTAATCAGCGAGGCAATGCAGCGATGGAAGGACAAGGATATTCAAGGAGAGGACGAAGACGACGAAGACTACGAATCTCGCCGAGCTTCTCTCGATAAATTAAGATACGAAGATGACGAAGATGAGGAGTGGACTTGTAACGCTGATTTGATTGATGATAACGTCGCCCAGCTATTCGGAAGAAGTGTTCGAGCGAAGAAAGAGTTCCCAGACCATCAAACGAATCTCAAGATTGCTGTCTCCATTGCTCGATATGCAAAAGATCCATTAGGTGAATTGACTTATGCTTGGAGTGTGGCGAGCGACACTGGTAATTTTGGAGCCGAACTGCTTTACATCAATATCCACCCAATGCAACAGCAGCTACCACGGACACTACTGTTACGTCAATACGAAAGAACACTTTGTGAAGTTGTCGCAGCAATTGGAGTTGATGTCAATGCTGCGTGTTCTTTGGACCACTTGCAAGGATTGCTCTCGTTTGTACCTGGCTTTGGGCCTCGAAAAGCTGCGAGTTTGAAACAGAGTGTCGAACAGCTTGGGGAAACCATCGGCAGTAGGCGCTTTCTGCTTGAAAAGCGTCTGATGGGGCCCATTGTCTACAACAATGCTGTTGCCTTTCTGCGAATCCGCAATGTTGATGTTGACGATGGTCACATCATGAATCCGCTCGATGATACTCGTCTTCATCCTGATGTGTATACACGGCACAACTGGGCAATCAAGATTGCCACCGACGCTCTAGAAAGAGCAGAAGATGAAACTAGGAACAAGGAGAGAGCAAGCATCAAGGCACTTCGTGACGTGATGGATAACTCTGCCCAAGAGGTCGAACGACTTTTCCTTGCGACCAAGGAAGAATGGGAGGCTCTTTATGGTCCGACCTTCAAGGTGTTTGAATGGAATCCAAAGGTCAGCGTACCTTCTGATAAGTGGCGCGACAAAGTTGAAGAGTTGGATCTAGATGCATTTGCAGGAATGATCGAGGAATCTGGCCACGGGAAGTGGAATTCTCATCTACAGATGATCAAATGGGAGTTTCGTTTACCCTATTCAGATCCCAGAGCTCCCATGGAGCCATTGACGGGTGATAAACTATTCAAACTGATTACTGGAGAATCAGATCAATCGCTTCGACCTGGCAAGGAAGTAACTGGCAAGGTTATGCGCAACGGTGATTTTGGATCACGGGTTAAGTTGGAGGGAGACATTCCAGCATTTATTCCACTCCGGAACTTGTCGGATGAACATGTTGAGACTGCAGAAGATATTGTCTCAATTGGAATGGTGGTGACGGCTGTGATTACCGAGGTTAAGAAGGATCACATGTGCGTTGACATGAGTCTGAAGATGGAAGACTTCAAGAAAAAGCCAAGTGCTTGGGATCGTCCAGCTACTCTTCCGCCACTTGACGATCACTTCGATTGGAGGGCCAGTCACAGTGTCGAAGAAAAGAAAAGCAAGGAGCGTGAGGCACGTTTGGAAGCTCAACAACTTAGCTTGGGCCACACAAATGTTGGTGAAGACGGTGCTCCCAAGAAGCGTGCAGGAAGAATTGCGCGAAGAGCTTGCGCCCACCCAGCATTTCGGAATTCCCGACATGATGAAGTTGATAAGGAACTCAAAGAAGGCGGGGCTGCTATGGTCGGTGAAGCTCTCGTTCGGCCGAGCAGCAAATCTAGCGACTCTTTGGCTGTACACTGGGTCGTCCAGGAGGGTTCGATCAAAGTTGTGGAAGTTATCGAAGAAGACAAAGACAATGACGCCGCCATAGGAAACATTCTCAAGATCAAGGTAAGGTTCATTTGTATCTGAGAGTTTGTTCACTGGACTTGGATCCCTTAGTTGTTGCTTTTCTCTCCGCATAGGATGAAACCTATGGTAGCATTGATGAACTTCTTGGTAGATACGTGGCACCAATGAACGACTACGTGGAGGAGCTGATGAGCCACCGTAAATTTGCTGACATGCCAGAAGATGAATTGGACGAAAAGTTGAGGAAAGAGAAAACAGCAAACCCGAAGGGAATATTCTACAATATTTGCTGGATGGAAATGCACCCAGGATATGCATCCCTTCGTTTCATCCTAAGTTCGACTACTCGAGCTCATCCTATTGGCATCTCACCCAACGGCTTTGTCTGGGGGACGATTAAATACCCAAATCTGGACAAACTATTGAACGATTTCAAGAAGAACCCTCGTGGTTCCTCGACTGGAAAACGAACCGCAAGCTCAAGTGGCGCTCAATCGCAAAAGCCAACAGAGCCAAGAGCTTCACGATGGGGCAGCAGACCTCCTCCACCGTCAGCCCCACCACCATCCTGGGGATCACAGTCCGCTGCTCAACCAGCTCCAGCACAACAATGGGGAGCTGCTTCTGCCACAGCTCAAGGTCAGTGGGATCGACCACCACCTCCTGCTGCGGGATATGGACAACCACCACCACCAAGCTACGGCCCACCACCAGGTGGGCCACCACCATATTCGAGACCACCTGCTCCTCCAAACTACCCCCCTGGCATGTAGGACTAGATGGAGACAAGATGCATAAAATAGATACGAAAGAACAAGCTCCTGGTCAACCTTTGATAGATAATCGGAAAGCGGCTGAGACGTTTTCGAATGAATGATTCATTGTCGCTTTGTTACAAAAAAAAGACAAGCTATAGTAAGCTACAAAACCCGTTGGTACAGTACTGCACGAACTGTTTCTCAGTACTAAAATAGTCCCAGTATTTGTTCATAGATTGATTCATTCAATACACATAGATACGCAATTCGAAACAAAGGCACAACAGGAAAAGACAATTATATGAGACGTCGGCAATGTGGGGGGATCTAGAAAGAGCAGCTTCTTTGGAGGTTGGCGATTCTCTCGCAACTTTGCTATTCCAAGTATCTAGTCCAGTGCATATTCCGTGGGGAGACACAAGATGGCAAGAACTGTTGACAGGATACGATGTTTGGATTCACGCTGAATCGATTGAGGGTGACGAATCGACTAGTATCATCACGCAAGCTTGTGAAATGATGGCAAAACATGCATTCGTATCAAGTAATCGTAAGTCTTTGATGGCGTCCTTGGAAAGTTCTTTCTCCGTAATTCACTCCTTTGCAGTTGCTGCATTCAGTCTTCATGTCACAAGAATGATTCGTGATCTTACCAGGGATATTTCCAAGAGCAAGAGCAAAAAGAAAGAGGATCAGACCGACGATTTTTCATTACGAATATCTCGTGTAGGGAAAGCAAGAGCTACCGCAGGTGCTTTGCAGCTGTTACGACTGCTGTCGCATTCGGTCGTGGTTAGATGTTGCAAAGACTCATTTGGAAATGAAAGTAGAGCTGAAAGCAACACGGATTTGGAAGAAGCATTCACATATCATACAAGAGGGGACTTGCCACGTGATCAGCTTGCTTCTGGGCCTCTGCTAAACGCAGTGTTGGACCTAATTGTGATCTTGGGGAAGTGCGTGGATGCTTTGCGGACACCAGAACTGTATGACACAATTGTATTAGCGTTCCGGCTCCTGTTTGTCCTGTGTGGGACACAATTGTATCAAGATTTTGAATCTTCATCATTGCGTCCAGACGAAGAGCCCCGTTTCTACTCTTTCCTAGACCAGTTTTTTGAAGCTGCCCAAGAACGCAATTGCAGTTGCAGTGAGACATCGGAAGACTATAAAAATCTGAAGACGTTTTTCGGTCCGTCGAGAGACTCCATCCCATTCAACAGCTCGCGAGAAAGATGCCCGGAAGATCATATATGGACAGCACAGTCAGTCCTGGAAACTTGCTTGCGTTGGCAGACTGCTCGTCCTGTGGCTCCTGATCGAAGCATCGCACACTACTATTACATCATGGCTCAATCGGCTATTGCCCCCAGGAGTAGAGAAATGAGAAGCGCGGATGGAATGTACGAATCTTATTCGATTGTTCCCGCAGCCGCACCTGGTATTCTAGACCCAAACGAAGGTGCGCCTGATGCGGACGCTCCCCTCAGTGCCGATGACATAGCGAACCACCACAACAAATCAAAAACGCAACACAATCTTATTCTTGACGCTACTAGAGGTGTGATTACCCTTGGAAGCAGAATCATTCTGCTGCCATTACGATTGGTTAGCAGAGTGTTTGGAGCCTTGGTACAGAGTAAGGGATCCTTCAACCGCGATCTCAAATCAATCATGTCACGGAAGTTCGACTCAAGCACAGCCAGCAGAACTAAAGACGTTCTTTGGCTATCGGATGCAATTCTGGCAGACCTCAGTAGTTGCCTTGTACTTCTATTGATAAACAACAATAGAAGTCGCGAAAATCCGTTTCGCGAGGAACTTCAAGCGTTAAGTGACAATAGATGGGATCACGGAATGGAATCAAGACTACCAGATTTACCATCTCTCGATACAAACTCGTCCAGTGGATCACCATCTACGGATATTTCTAGAATAGAGAAGGGTAGTGACCTGCGACAAATTGGTCTGACACTAAATTTCGAGTCCCTCTTTGAATCCTTTGGGAGGACTCTTCATACCGAGGTTGGCAGTTTGTTGCTTTATACTCTCGTGCAAACCTCTGAATCGTTTGCAGAGAGTTTAGCGGTGCGATCGGACTTGGACACACTAGTGCTACCATTGTTGCGGACACTTTACTTTTCATCACAAAGTAACACCTTCATGGCTAGTGATTATGCAGCTCACAAAAAGAAGGGGTCGACGAACATTCTGAATATCAGAAACTGCCCATTCCGCTCTCAGTCACAATTGTATGTGATAATAATATTGCTCTTGCTCTTTTCTCAAGATTTGTCCTTTGGACGTGACGCGTTTCGAAGGATACATGTGCCACATGTTGTGTGGTACAAGGAAAGGCAGCTGAGACACATCAACCTCGGGTCGGTACTCTTTCTGACATTGTTACGTTCCTTGATTTTCAATTTGCAACGGTTGCACGATCCTTTTATGCTGAGCAACTGCTGCGCCATCTTGTCGAATCTCTCATCAGCTACCACTGATTTACACGAGTATGCCGCAATGCGACTCGTTTCCGTTGCAATCTCTGTGATGAAGCGTCATTCTAAGTTAATTGCCTCCACAACAAATGGCGGCCAGGATATGAACGATGGCGAGGAAGATGATCTCAGTACTCCTCTTGGTAGATACTCCGAAGTCGCAAACAACCTCTTGTCGATAATTTCGGATTGCTTGTCTCATCGGAGAATTGAGCAAAATTTGCAAGTGATCTATGCGATTGTATATCATCAAGCTGATTTTACAAATGTCTTCAAAGGCAATATGTATCCCGCACGTCAAACGGAGAGAATATTGAGTATTGCGCAAGCTGCATCCACACTAATCCAAGAAGCATCGGCAAGATCTGCGCCTAAGGCGCTAAAGGTACTAGAGAGTCAAGTTGAAGTACTGAGAAGTGTCGTTGACAAGAAAAGAAGGAAACGAGACAGCATCAGTGATTATACGTTCACATACGAAGAGGATGCCGACCCTGAGAGCTTCTTTGTGCCATACGTCTGGGAAGTGATTGTATGCGTGGTGACTTCAAGCAGCATCGAGTGGAAGAAGAATAACATACGTGCGTTTCCATTACTGGAACCGGAGGAAAAGGCTGGCGTCCAGCAACAGCCAAGAAATGGTGCTATGGTATCGGATTCATTTGACACCGATGCTGAAGACTTTGTTTGAGTATTGATTTCAAAGCTAGAATTAAATGTGCTACGTGCTACAGTAGAACTCAATCAAAGACGAGAGTCGTCCACAGCACGATTTATTGCTTCCGTTTTCAAATGCCCGCAAATTGTCTATTTCGAAAGTGGCGCGTAATCTGTGTAAGTCAACTCCCACGTATCATCCTCCGCGGTATCGCTTTCGGTGACTATTGAGTTGACAGGTCGCTTTCGAAAGCTCAAAATATCAGGGCGAGGGATGATGGCTCCGCTCTTCTTGGCAATTCTCACTTTTTCTCCAGTGGGCAAATACTTTCGACTAATTCTTGTGGGTACTCCGGTAACGGGATCTATCAATTGCACATTTGAAGAATGCATGGTTCGCTCAACTTGTACGCTTCGACCTGGGATACCTCTATCTTTGTCTCCTTTAATGTTGCGGGTGCCCATGTTCACACCTTCAACAATAACTCGGTCCTTTTCTCTCAAAACAGTTTTGACAATTCCTGAGCAGCAAAAAAATTGAGCGATGGGCAAAGTGCATTCGAATTCAATCACCTCGATTGCACCCTCAAACGAAACAAACAACCGGTGTGACGAACCTTGTTTTCCTCGCTCTGGGTGATTTCCAATCACCTGCACTTTGTCCCCTCTTAGGATATTCCATTTCGTTTTCTTGGCCGCTTCTCTGAGTTGAGGCTTCGGTTTGTGGAATTTCCCCATACTTTGGGCAATCCGTTGCAACCGAGCTCGTGATGCCGACATGGTTACGATGCTTATCTTGTGTGTGGATTGAAACTTTCCATCATCACATACAGTATGTCCGGGTGTCTACGTACGACAGCCAGACAGACAGAAACCGTGTTTGGAATCTCGCGCTTGAGTTCACGAGTCACGGGTTCCGTTGTACCAGTACGAGTACAGGGTATACCAAACTAAACTTCCACTCGTCGTCTGCATTGGCAGAGGAGGCAAGAACAAGCTGCAACAGTGCTTGGAACTCTGGTACACGGTATTCCAATTGTTCTTCTGTGCTTTTTCTTTGCAAAAAATTGGAGCGGATCGTACCATAGGCATTTTTGTATATTTCAATGGAATGAGGGGATTGAGGGCAAGTGCACCAGCATTCGTACCACAAATTGACCCTGAGAGTTATTGGAGCAAAAACGGGGACTCGAAAAATACTGATTCGAGTAAGCGAACTAATCACCTGAAACAAAAGCTCGATGATAATTCACGCGCTCGCCGTCAGACTGGTCGAGGTAGGGGCACGAGGAAGGGGAAGGACACGAAAATCGCAGTTCAAAATGAAGACGAATCGCGAGGTTCTTTGAGCATCGAATCCAATCAGAAGGGAGGAAATAGACGTAAAAGACGCAACAAGAGAAACCGTTTAGGTCAGAAAAGAAAATCTACTCGGGAACAGTCCAGTTTGCATCACCGATCCTACCCCGACATTCCTGCGAATCCCTTGCAAAGTGAGAATGTCTTTCCCTCACTCGGAAACGCAGTCCATGAGTCCAAAACTTCCTCGGTTTGGAAACTTACGTCCTCAAACCACCTGATATTCCAGCCTTTTGATGAAGCTCCCAACAACACTGAAAATAATGTGGACGAGTTTGAGCGTCTTGGGTTGCAGCGTTTGTCTTCATCACAAATGAACGAGTCGATATCTACATCTAACGAAACAAAGAGAAACCCAATGCACTCACAGTTCTCGGAACCAATGCTGGCTACAGACTTGGAGGAATCGACTGTGAACGAAGGAGAAGAAAACCTGGAGGCAAACCAACTGCCATCCGAAAAACAAAAATGGAACATGAATCGCTTACGCGATCGTTGGTGGAGGGCTTTGGCAATGCAACGACTTCATCGGAAGCTCATGGATGAGCTAAAGCAACAATTCGCAGATCAGTGCAGAGAAACCGAAGATGATTGTGAAACTTCGGATAGTGATTCAGGGTGTTACCTTGAACCCGTAGAGCTTAGCTCCATGAATCAACCCAAATCGAGAGAGCCAAGCGTCCCTTCCACTATCGTGAACGAAATAAATAAACAAGATTTGGGTGGCTCCTTCTCGTCTCCGACTGAAGCTGTTTTGAATGCAATTAGGATGAACGACGAAACAGTCTTGCATGCAATATTA
Organism: Cylindrotheca closterium; assembly: GCA_933822405.4. Lineage (NCBI taxonomy): Eukaryota > Bacillariophyta > Bacillariophyceae > Bacillariales > Bacillariaceae > Cylindrotheca > Cylindrotheca closterium. The sequence continues at coordinate 424,469 of CAKOGP040001446.1, read as the reverse complement.
CACCAGAGTAAACCTAGCGATCATTCAGCCGATGAAATGGATAATCGTTTCCGATCTATTGCTCAGGAAGCACTTTTCGCTTGTCTGGAACAAGATAAACCACATCTATTGCGCACAATATTGAGATATACCAGTACCTCATCTTATACGCGACTGATGAAGAAACACGAGGCGACGGAATCACAAGTCTCGCACCTGATGATAGCTTCGGAATTAGGGCACAGCCAATGTATTGCTGTTCTTCTGTCGGAGGAGGAACGTCATAAATGCTCTTTGCCATCTCGCGACATGGATGGCAATAATGTCTTTCACTACTGCTGCCGTGGACGAGGGGATGAAGCCAGTCTCCGAACACTTCTCAAAGAACTGTCAAATGGTACAAAGTGGAAACAGCAAGTATTATCAAAGCTTTTGCTTCTGCGAAATAAGGAAGGCAAGACATCGTTGCATGTCGCTTGTGAGAAGGGGAGGGAAGATTTTGTTTCAACATTTTTGTCTCTCTGCACCAACTCCCTTTTATCAAAAATGCTCTCAATTACTGATGTGTATGATCAAACTCCATTGCTGGCAGCTGTTGCATCTAACAGCACTGATGTTGTCACCTGTCTCATCATGTGGCGTGGCAACAACAATCGAAACCTATGGAAGAAGGCATCACAAATCCCATGTGGCAATACCCAGCCAAGCAGCCGATTGGTTGAAAACAGGCAAGAGTCCGGTTCTCCCCCCTGTGCGCTTTTATGGGCAGCCAAGACTGGAGTGATTAATATGATTCACGTGCTGTTACAATTCAGCTCTGTTTCGGGCAGTGACTACCGCGTTACGGAGGCGTTGGCGGCGGTAATTCAATCCAAAGCCTCAGACGAGGACAAATCGGAGAGTGCCCGAATCCTGATTTTGGCTGGAGGGAATGCGTTCGCTGGTTCTATTCAAATGCCTTCAGATTCGGCCTCGTCGACTACTCCAATAGGCGTTGCATCCAGCTACGGGTCTGCAAGAATACTCCAGACGCTGGTCCAAGTTGGTAGAGAGGAACTGAAGGCAAAGCAAGAGTTGCGGCGACGGGACCCGAAGTTACAGCAGCAACCAGAATCGTTTTTCCGAGGCATCGAAACTGCGGAAAACTCCCAAATGAAATCTGCCCTGACAAACGCCTTGATAGAGAGCCTATTTTATGGCTGGCAATACCAGGAAACCAATCTTAGTGTCCAACACTTGTCATCCGCTGTCGCTTTGTACAAACTTGGAGCCCAGCTCGGTTATTCTGATGTTGAACGATTGTGGAAGAGCATGCAGTGTAAAAGCATACAACTGGATGCTCGATCTACGGATGTGAACATGTCTCGATGTTTTGCGACTTCGTACTTGCATCATAACCTGGAAATGAACTCGAAGCCGACTAAGGTGAGCGATATTGATCGAAGCATGCTCTCTGGGCACAGCATGCTCCTGAGTGGTTTTGAATGGCTGATTGATCAATTAGGTCGCTTTGGTTGCAATTGTGCTTGGATGGCGAGACGAAGTAACGTAGACATCAAGACAGAAAATAATTGGCATGGAGATGACAAGGTCTTCCTAGTGATCAGAGGCGGTGAAAAGTTTTTGGTGCATGCTTCGATTGTATCTCTAAAATCTGAGAAGCTCGCGTCAGCGATTCGTTTTGCATCAATGAATGATGACCCTGATGACACGGAAAGAATCCCGGAAGTTTTTGTGGACATTGACGGTCGGATGCTTCGCTATATGTTACAGCACATTTACCATGGATCCGTGTTTGCCGGATGGCCATCCAACGAAGATGAGATTTTCCGTGATCTCTTGGACCTCATGGTAGTTGCCGAAGAAGCACTGTGTCCCTCACTATTACAGGAGTGCGAGATGAGACTATTGAGCTCAAACCCTACGAGGTGTTTCTGTTGGTCGTGCTCGAAGGCAGTGCGGTCTTCACTGCTGAACTATTGGCAAGCTGCAGAATGCATGTATCTCACCGAAGGGTTTGGACTTCTCGTTACAGGCAGTCGTGCACTCGATGTCCTTGCCATAACTGAATTTGTGTCAGGTTTTGAGCTTGAATACAGTATCCGTATTGCACCGATACCTTATCCGAACACGAGATATATACCGGCCTCTGAAGCGTGGGGGAAGTTTGACGAGACGTGGAAAACTGCAAGAGCTATTCGGTTGCTAAAGGACCAAGCCACAATGATAATTCTTCTTCGGTTTAGGACGGTGATCGAGAGTGTATCATTTCAAGAAAGTGTCCAATACAATGCTGATCCAACTTCTTCGTTGAATCTACTCTCACATCAAAGGCTTCTTCTCCAGACTTGCTTAGAGGAGCTGCCCCAATCCTTTATGCTGTAGAGTTCGATTGAAGATGGTGTTTCGTTTGTTTCCAGAAATTAAAACTTACTGTATGTGGAGGTCTGCTAGAGTTATGAGGTACTTTCGTAGTGTTTTGTGTTTTTCTCGCGACCAGGTTTGAATTTATTAGCTTCCCATCACAACGGAGATTTTTGGAGAGATCACATTTTCTTCGAAAGTTGACCATGGTAGAAGCTTCATTCGCAAATCAGGCATCCAATTTGAGCGCCCTCGGCGCAGCCATGGGGTCATTTCATCGAGCTTTGGAGGTTAAACAACCATGTACTTCGTTTGAGGGGAGCCACGAAGAAGAGAGCTCAAATTTTCTGAACGCTCAACTTAACAGACTGGCCAGTATCGAAGATGATCTCATGATAGCAACAGGATGCATACTGCCCAAATCCACATCTTCATCTACAATTATAGAGCTGGCTGAGATGTGCCGAATGGTACAGGAAGAAAATCGGAAGAAAATAGGATTCCTGCACCAACGCCTCATTTCCATGGGGGCGACTTCATTAAAATCAAACGAAGTGTTCTCGCCGGTCATGTCGCCTCCTACGACAAATGTCTTCTGTTTCCTCGGTGGGCCATTACAAATGGTCGAGGAAGGAGACGTGGAAACGGAAGGAGCAACAACTCCAGGCTCCATGATAAACCCATCTCCATTTGCTTCAAACAGCAAGCCGTCGATCAGTCCTGCAGCCCGAACGATAGATCAAATGCCCCTCAGGTGCGTAATGAGTGTACAGAGACGTTCCAAATGTTCATCGTTCTCAAAAATATTGTTTGCTTTTCCTTCGGTTCATTTCGAACACTGCATCCCTTCCGCAAATATTAGCAGTGCTGACTCCGATCGGTCAACATCCCCGACGCCACGTAGATCGTCCCGATCTTCCGGCAGCTTTCGTCGCATGAATTTCGAAGGTTTTCAAGATGAGGATGACATGATTACTCTGGATACGCACCGTTCGGGGAAATCTCCAACGGCAAATCGGAGCAAAAGTTATGGCAGCAGTTTTGCGCGAGACTCGAAAGGGCATCATCAGTTCATCAACGAAATGGAATCCATGCTTGATAAGGTTGAGGAATCTATTTTAGAAGGGCGTCCTTCAGATGAGGTTACACTCCAGGTGAATAGGAGAGCAACAAATGAGTTGCAAGATTCCAGCTCAAGCGAAGGCGACGTTTCTGCAAGTGACGACTCCACAGATGTGATCGCAACTCAAGTGGCTTCCACAACCAGGCGAAGGCAAGCTGACGCGCATCAACTTAACGGTGCGCCAAAGGTAGCCCCACAAAGACCAACTCAAATTCTTTTCGACAACGACGCGCCATCCCCAGCACATACAAACCTCACACTTGATGCAACAATGATGAACGATACCATGGTGTCAACCGTCCTGTTTCAAGATGACGATAACACCTCAGTGATGACGCCCATCCTCGATAGGTATAGATTAGATGCAGATGACAACTCTGTAGGAGTTAAGGTTGTCCCGAACAAACGTGGAACTTCGAGTCGTCTGAGAAAACCGCTTGAGGATGTCGCAGAAGAGCAAACTCCAATGGCTTCCAATCACACAAATACTTTCATAAAAGAAGGCGACTTCATGTCGCCAAAAGGTCTACCTGGAACAATCAGTGCGAGAAAGAAAAAACAATATCGAAAAACTCCACTTCCGAAGAGGACTCTTCATAATGATGACACAATGGACACCACAATGGACGAAAATGACGATCCAAACCTTCCAATAATCCATTCATCTCCAAGTGTGGTCAATGCTTCGCCTCGAGCTAGTTCGTCAACGCTAGGCTCATTTACATTGCCCCCTTTGCGCCAGTCTTCTCTCGACATGCGAAGAAATGAAATTCTACCTTCGTCTTCCTCTTCAAGTACAGTATTGAAGGTTTTCAATGAGATCAAGGGCAACCCCAAGTCAACATATTCAGGACGTTCTCGTGCAGACACATCAGTTTCGAGAGACATTGTCGATAATCACCAAGTCAGTAGCACGTCAGAATCAAGACCAAGACAAAGCGAAAGATTTGAACACGAGTCTGTTCAAATGACGAAATGGATGGAGCACATCACAATGGCAGAGTATGACGTTGCACCGCGAATCGTTCAAGTACAAGTTCGCCGAGATGAGGCAAATAAGGCAATCGATCTTTTAGAGGATTTCTTTACGACTCATTTACAGGGTAATCCTACATCAGCACTTGAGTTTGGAGAACAGCAAGGGTATGGTATACTCGGCAACTCGTTCAATACAGCACACAAGTGCAAGAGTATTTTGATGAGCCTCTGTCACTTCCGTCGGCTCTTGATGCATCGTGATGAGGAAATGCATTTTACTATAAACCAGTTTTCGGCATGATCCGTAGGTGATGGTTTAGACAGGCTTTGTCTACCTGTGGGATAGGCAAAAGGTTCTCAAAGCTGTGGGTATTACATTCTCTCAGCTTTTTCAACTCTTTCAATTCTGGTGCAAAGCTATAGCCATTTACCGTTGTCAATGCTTAACTTTGAGAGATCCTCTATCGTCGCATCGTCAATCATACCAGCGCCTTGTGCAGTAGAAGCCTCGTCTATTCGTACTGGGGGGCCATCTTCTGGTGCGAACTTGTCGCAATAGTCACTTAGATTACTGAATGACGAGGGTATGGTAGCCGATGCATCCGAAGATTGCTTACGCCATTCATTTGCCTCTTCAATCAGACAATTTCTTTCATCTTGCCTGAGCTCTGTGGCAATGAATTTCAGCTTTTCGCGCAACATGAGATTCTCGTTTTGTACATCATCAAACTTGGGCGACTGAAACAGATCGAGGTTTTCCTTCATTCTTGCAAATTCAACTTTGATTTCTTTGCTCTCCTCTTCTAGGGCATCCATCTTCTTTAGCTTTAATGATGCAGCGTCGATTTTAAAACCGAGTTTCAAATTTTCTTCCCGCAATCGTTGGTTCATGGCCTTCAGATCTCCAACCCGAAGTCGAACTTCTGTCATCATTTCAGTTTTCTCCAAAGTTTCGATAGCTCGTGATAGTGGACCCTCCCTTTCCATCTCTTCAATTATCAGCTGCAAACTTTGCACTTGTGCTAGATAGTCTATCTTTTGTCTTTCTACTGTTGCGTTCAATTCCGATACAGTTTTTTCAAATGCCTCTGCACGGGCTTTCAAAGCATTGGCTTGTAGCTTCAAATCTCGAGCTTCTTCCGTTTTGTCAATTGACAACTTCTCTTTCTGATTCCTTAGTTCTTGCATCTCTTCCTTTATATTCTCGATAACCTGCTCCTGAGTTTGTATCGTCTTCTCGAGAGCATGAATTTGCCCGTTCTTTACAGCTTTTTCTACGTCATAGCGATTGCAGATCGATTTTTGATTGCTCTGCAGACTCTCGATTTGGCTCTGAAGCTCTGAATTATTTTTTTCAACATTCTCTTTTTTCTTGAGTTGCTCTTGGAGTGTTGCAATTGTCTCGGCGGTCTCCTCCTTGACTTTGGCAAGACTTTCGTTGGCTTCAACCATGCTCTTGCTGAACGAATTGCTGAATTCACTTTCTCTTCTTCGCAAGTCTTTTCGAAGCTTTTGTATCAAGCTTGTCTTTTGTTGGAGTTCTTGACAAACGTCTTCGACTTCGTTCTGGAAGTTCACAAAGTCGGTGCCCCCAAATGCTGAACTGGCTTGAGTCCACTTAACTTTGGCACCCTTAACTTCTTCGCCATCGCTTTCTTGCGATGCCCAAAGTTGCCATTTGAGACCCTCCATTCCCATTCTCTCACTTTTACCATTCATTCCCCCAGCTTTCTCTCCTACTTTCTCCCCGACCAGGTTACGAGGTGGTTTGACCTTCCCCGAGCCCTCACCGTCGCGATTTGGATTAATCTTGTGCACGTGTTCATCTCGGATTTGGATCAGTTCCTTTCTCAATGCACAATTCTCTTCTCGCAGTTTCTGTGACTTATCGTCAAACCCTTTCTGCTGTTTCAAGGAAAAAAATTCCTTTGACAAGTTGATAGATTTCTCTCGGTTCTCCTTCAGCCTTCCTCGCATCAACCCTATTTCCTTCTCTTGTTTAAGCACCTTCTTGACGAGTATCTGGTTGTTTTGCTTTAGATCTTGCAGTGCTTTCTTTTTTTTTTCGTCTTCATCCCGTATCGTATTAAGATTATTACAAATGGAAGCTTCTCTTGATCTGTATATCTCCAGCTTTTTGTTGAGAACGTCGACCTGTCTTTGCAAGCTTTCTTGGTCGTGGAAATTGCCCTCCCTTTGCTCCACATCAGGTTTTCTTTCTACGCTAGCCCAGCTGCGTTCGAATTCACCCCGTGCGTCCACCATTCTTCTGTATAGTTCCTCGGTTTTGTAATCGGAGAACCCCTTTTGTTGGATTCATATCGTGTAGGCTGAGAATAGAGTTAAATTTTGTGTTCGTGTGAAGTGCATGTGATGGCCAGAAATTCTGTAGGTCAGTGAAAAATTTGGGCCCGGCTGGCTTTTCCCGCCAATGATTTCACCTGGCAGTCGCGTCGAGGAGGAGTCTAAGTTGAAAGTGTGATGGTATGTGATTTGACGTGAACTCCGAGAATTACTACGGACTACGGTGCGGTACCTGGTGTCCTCTTATGGTTGTTGTCGCTATCGTCAATTGATATTAACCAACTGAAGAAAGAAGACTTCCCCTTCCAAGAGTGGATCGCAAGAAGGTTGAACAATTCTCTTTCCGGTTAATCTCACGAGCAGAATAAGCAAGAAATTGTAGTTGCCCAACATGTCGGCTCCGCCGCCGAGCAATCCTCCAACAACGCATCGAAAGGCGGTTTCCCATGGAAGAGGATGGTTTGAGGGAACCATGGGTGTCATTTCCGGTATTGGCGCTCCCCGTCCCATGACTCCTAGCGAAGGAAATAGGCCACGGACCAACTCTTGGTCTGCTCCAAACTCTCCGGCCAGAAGTGGTGTCTTCCCTTCCATTCATAGGTTACCGTCGCAAGATTCGTTGGATCGCAGCATTCACAACGAATCGGGACATGGGAAGTCAGTGGCGCAAATAATAAAGGACTTGAAGAAGGCCAATGCTGACTTGACAGACCAAATGGCTGCGATGGAAGTGAAGCATATGAATGAATTGGAAGCAGCGACGCGTCCGAATGTCGAAAAGCAAAAGAAAGTTGAAGATGCCTTTCTTACTTTGAAGAAGCAGATGGCCCAGCTAGAAGCCAGTAAAATTGCTGTAGACTCCAAAGTCAAGGAGAAGGACAGTCAGCTTCTCAAGGCTCGAGAAGAAGCAAGCTTTCACAGGCACGAAACATCAAATCTCAAAAGTCAGCTCCATCAGCTACAAAACGAGTTGGACGATTCAGAGGGCAGATTCGATGATATAGAACAGATTATGGCAGAAAATGAAGATATGAAGATGGAGCTGGAAGAATTGAGATTCAAGCTTAGTGCTGCTGATACTGGGAAACCAGATACGAAAGTTATTGATGAAGCGTCTTCGTCCTATGCCGATGTCCGCGGCAGTGACTATTTCCAACAATGGCAAGATACGCAAGGGGAGCTCGAGTCACATCGAAGTACGTTGACCGCCACGAAGCAAGATTTGGAAAGTTTGCAACTTGAAAGGGATTCGTGGCACCAAGAGCAAAACCAACGAGTTATAGAGCTAGAAACGGAACTACATACCAAGTCAGAAAAATGGTCAATGCGCGAGCAAGAAATGCAGAGTCAGATCCAATCCATGGAGTTTGACGCTGTGGAGGACATGCAGAATCAGATTTTGGAGCGTGATGATATTATTGTTTCTCTCAACGATCAATTGGCTGACCTGTCTGCAGCACTGGCCCAGGCCAAGGAACAATCCGTTGATGAGGAGCAGTATCGCCGTGATGAAGCTGAAGATCTTCGTATTTTGCACGATGCACAAGAAGAAGAAATTGTGAAATTGCGCAAGAAGCTCGAGGATGCACAGAAAGAATTGGCATTCAGAGACGAGGAAATCAATGAACAACAGACCACTCTCGAGAAAACAAACACTGACAAGAATGAAGAGATTGAAAGGCTACAAAAGGAATTGAAGCATTCGCAAGAGCAACTTCACGAAAAGTCGCTTCCACCCTTGCCACCAAAAGAGGAAGATGATTCTCAACTGATTTTGGAATTGGAAGACGATCTAGACTCAGCTCGGGCCAAAATTGCCAGCCTGGAAGACGAAATTGAACTTCTCAAGGTCGAGATGGGAGTCGAAAACATAGATTTACTCGAACGTGAGATTGATGACCTAAAGCTGACGTTGGAAGAGGAGCGGCAAAAGAGTGCCGTTGCGACCGCTCAAAAAGCAGTGCTCCAAGAAGATATTGCTCGTCTTCAACAGGGGCTATCGGCAGATGCTACTCTTTCCGAGGAAGAAAAGAAGGCTGATACGGAGGAAAACCAGAAGCTGTTACAGGAAGCGAAGATGGAAATCACCAATCTAAAATCGACTATCGAGTCAATGAAGTCTTCGGAAAGTTACAAAGGAGAGAAACATAAAAGACAAGTTCGTGAAGCTCAGCTAGCATTGGTTGCCTTGGACGAGGAGAAGGACGAGCTTATCAAGAAGCATGGTGAACTCCTAATGGCGGTTGACAGGGAGAAAGAAAAATTGGAAAAGGATTCGTTCAAGAAGATAGCAGCGATTGAAGATGAACTTATTATTGCACAGAGCCTGGCCGCGAAATGCAAAGAAGTAGAGGCAGAGAAAGACGCTCTAGGAAAGCGGGTTGTGCATCTTGAAGAGCAGATTACCAGAAGCGCAACAAGACCAATCGGTACAACCTTAGCAGACGAGCAAGCTCAATCTCAGTTGGAGTCCATAAGCGAGGAAAATCAAGAATTGAAAGAAAAACTGAAAGATCGAGATACAACAATATCTGCGTTGGTTAGATCGTCTATGGGAGTTGAGGAGAAAATGGCAAATTTGGAAAACGACTTGGTGGAAGCAAGATCCTCCAGAGATGACGACCTCATTACTGCCGACGGGGAGATCGGTGAGCTTCGAATCGAAGTCGAAGCCATGAGATTAAACGAGCAGCGACTACGGAATGATCTGAAGGCTATGGAGCGGGACCTTAACTTTGCGGAGGCAGATGCGACGAGATGGCAGCTCGCTCTTCAAGTTGACGAAACTTCTGGAGCAGATCAGCGGTTTCAACTGGCTGCCCTACAACGGAATGTCGCTGAACTCAGAGACAAGCTCCACGAACGAGACGATACAATTGAAGCTCTTGTCGCCGAGAGCCAAACGGCTGAGAACGAGAGCAAGGAGCTGAGAAGCAAGGTTATATCTCTGACCAAGGATCTTGAGAATACTAGGGTGAATAACACGTACAGCGATCCAGAGCTTCGTGATGAAATCCAGCGACTGCAAACCGAAAATGACATGTTTGCAGGGCAAATTGTCGAACAAGACGAAGAGATTCAACACCTTGTGCGAGAACTACGTCTGCGGGATCAAAGCGTAGTCGAACTGGAGCGGGACGTCCAAGAAATGGCTGAAAGGGGAGGAGGAGGACAAAGCCGAGAAGAAGATGCGAGAGAAATCCAGGCATTGCAAGGACAACTCGCTGAAATTCAATCCGATTTACGTCTTCGCAACCAGCAGCTCCTACAGTACAGGCAAGAGCTCGAAAGCATCCAACAGCAAGGTGCGTTCGGAGGAGACCCCGCTATGGCTGGTGATATATCCGATCTGCAAGCTATGAACGACGACTTCCGCATCGAATTGCGTGAACTGCGCACGGAGCTTTGGGAAGCAAAGCAAGCAGCAGCTGCTTCAGAAGACTTGAAGCTCGAGCTTGCACAGGCTAAGTATGCGTTTGACGAATATAAGCGAAAAAACGGATCCGGCAATGGAACCATTATCGATCTCAGAAAAGAACTTGAGTCTTCGAAGAAGGAGGTTGAGAAGATGAAACAGCTGAAGGAAATGCAGGAGGCCTCGAAAAACTACAGAACTGCCAACGAAAGCACACTATCGGAGTCCTTTGAGCGAAAATCAAAGGAGAAAGACGCTACTATTGCAAAGCTTAGGAGCGAGCTTGAGTCGTATGGTACCAAGTCGGGTGATATGTCGAAGGGTCCGAGCAGGATGACGGAATTAAGAAGCGAAAACAAAGCCCTCCAAGAACAGTTCAAAGTGGAATTACATGCCAAGAATACGCAGATTTATGCCTTGGAGCAAACACTTCATGCGCAAGAGCAGGTTGTACAAAACCTGAGGCGGGAAATGAATCAACTGCAAAATGGTCTGCAACTCAATATAAAGGGACGACAAGGAGATTTGGACGAGATGCAAGAAGAGATTATTGTCATGGAATCGAAAGCGAAGAGACAAGAACGAGAAATTTCAGGATTGCGGGTGAGGCTGGAGGAAGCACAGCTTGATCACAGAGCAGAGGTGTCCCAATTGCGAGATTTGCTGAGACGTAAAGAACAAGAAGCCCCCATTGCCAGGACTGTGATGGACCTAAAGAATGAAGACCGTCTATTGGAAGTACACGAGCACTTGGCCAATCTCAAATCTCACAATACCAAGCTTCAGGAGCAGAACCTAAAGCTTAATGGTCGATTAGAGCGAGCGACAATTGAGATCCAATCGTTTGCCTCTCAGAGGGGGCACGCAGTGGAATTGGAACAAGACAATCGTCACCTTCGAAACCAATTGACTGATATGGAGAGGGTCCTTAGGTCCTACAGCCAAAGGTCACCAACGGTGACAACAATACCACTCTCTCGTGTGTCAACAGCGCCATCACAAGTATCGTCGCCATTGCCATCACCGTCTCCATCTCCAGTAACCGTGCAATCCTCGGCGTCGTCCGCAACTTCGAGCTTGAAGTCCAAGAAATCTAATAAACCGTTTGGCGGTCTGTTCAAGAAAAAGAAGAGTAAAGATAAGACAGGAGAAACGAAGGCCATGCCAATTACTCCTGAGAATGAGGACGATCTGCATAGCAGCTTTTGATTGAGGATCTCGTCAAAGCTTGTAATTATAGTCTACAGTATAATATTCTAGTCCTAGCACCTGTATTTCTTTTTACAAATACTACTGTAGTGCGGCAAGTACCGGTACCAGCAAGGATAAAGGTACCAGGTACGTGACGAGGACAGTGACGAGGACAAGTGATCATCTGTCCTCGTCACGTACCTCGTACACATCCGTCCTCGTCACGTACCCCGTACAAGTACACGTGTACCAGGTACGGTAGATTCGAACGCAAAAAGGGTTACGACAGCGGTGAGATTCGAACTCACGCGTTCAAAGAACAATGGATTAGCAATCCATCGCCTTAACCACTCGGCCACGCTGTCAGACTCCTTAGGGGAAAGAATAAAATCTTAAAAACACTGAATATTTATGAGTTGATATCAACTGTTGCACCTCCCCTTCATTCCATCAAGGAAGAGGCATCCAAAGATCAGTGCCATATAAAAACTTCTCCTCGGGGGAAATAATTGGAAGCGATGAATGCGTTAGAGCTGACTGAAAATCATGGGAGCTCCAGTCGAGGCGATGACGATCCTCCCTTCTTTGCCGATATGACGTTAGATCTTGCAGAGGCTCATGACATTGCTGAAACACCAGAAGCAACGCACCGAAAGCTTTTGGCAACAAAAGATCAATTGATAGCAATGCCAAAAATGCCAGTGATTCCGCAAGATCGAGTTATCACTTCCTCCCTGTCGAATTCGGATGACAGCATAAGCCCAAAGTTCAATGCCAACCTTAGTTCTATTACACATGAACAGACGCATGGAAGAATCTCAGCCATGGGAAATAACAAACCGCTTCAAGCCACGAGAAACATGCCACGTGATATTTACTGGGCCATTGCCTTTGCTATCTTTGTTCCATTTTCCTTGTTAGGCCCCATCATGTCTTCAAATGATGCGGAATCGAAAACCTCCAAAACCTACTGGCTAGGAACGTCCTTGGCCCCTCGAATGGCGACGGTACATTCCCTCTGGTGGGCTGCTATTGCTGCTTTCTTGCTAAGTCGGCTGCTGTATCGGACTCTGGGAGGTGGAGACGGAGACGATGCCCGCCACTTGGCATCTCAAATTGTGCTCTCGTCAGCTCCCATTTCCCTGAGTATCTACTCTAGTCTCATCCTGACCATATATTTCTTCCTTCCCCATGCCAGAATCTACATAATTTTACCGGCGTGGGCTTTGGCGCGAGACATCTACATCTTTCGGCAATGGAAAATGACATCGTCAACTCCGGGTGGTCGACAGGCCTTTTTCCAAGCTCTGACTTGTATGACCTTGGATATTTTGTCGCGTTCGTTGAGACGGGCTAGTTTCTACCGCATTGTGTCGGCTCTCCTGCTGCTGCAACTGATGGTCATTGGCCTGTGGCGTATGGCACTGAATGCAGCAATGCATTCCCAGAGCACATTTTGGCTTTTGCTTGCAGCCGTTGGTGGCAAATGGGCAACCGGAGCAGTGGCAAGATTGCTGACTTTGATTTCATCAGGAGGGATCTCCAGTTGGTTTGCTGAACAAAATGCGCTTGTGGAAGAAATGGAACAAATGAAAGGAGGTCGGGAAACAGAAAATGGACTCAGCAACAGCTCATCATTGCATTCCAAATCTGACGACGAGGATTCTGAGATGCCTGAAGCATACCGCATGACAGCCGCCTCAGCATATCAGACGACGCTGACTCCAGATGAGGGCATGGATGATGATTTTGAAGACGAAGACGACGCAGAAGCAGCTTTGAATGCACCCATCAGCACCTTCTTATCGACGCCCATTGCCGGTGGTTCGACTGTCAAACAACTATTGCTCAAGGGAGTAACTGTGAATTTCGGATCTGTTTGCAAATGTGGACTACTAGGTGGTTTGGCACAATTTGTTTGGAGTCAACTCCGAAAGATTGATACCGCCAGAGCCAAGTTGAGTGGTTTTCAGACGATGTCAATAGGGCAAAGCAACGATTTTCAGAACAGCAAATTCCGGCACTATTTAATGGTTTCGAATCGACTCGCAAGAGGTTTTGTGAGAAACAACTCGGACATGGCCATGAGCCACGTTGCAGCGTTTCAAAAGTCGTACAATCGAGCGGCGCAAGATGTGGCCATTTTGATTGACGAATCAGGTAAGAGTGTCTAATGCGATCACTGGAGTTGGATCTATGACGGATTTTACTGACTTTGTACGATACAATACTGTAGGTGTTGAACCAATCATTCATGACGACATATCAACCCACATGGCTGCATGCGTGGGAGGAAGTATATCTGGCGCTATTGTCATGTTCACTGGTATCATCTTGGTTCATCAAAAGAAGTCAAACACTACTGACTCAGCAGTAGTGATGGATATGGTGGTTTCATTCATCTTTTGCTATACCCTTATCTTTACGGTAATGGAGCCACTCCGAGCCTCCATCAAAGCAGTGTACGTGAGCTTCGCACAACATCCTCAATCGATTAGTCAGTCCTTCCCCTTGATATTCCACAGGTTGAGTCGAATGGCCAAGTCTAATGTGCAATAACTGCTAAAGCAATACAGATCCATACAGTAGATGAATTGTTGTATTGTGCATGTTCAATGTTGATGTGCTTCAGGTGCTCAGTAGAGCGGTCTGTTCTTGGGTACTGCAGTCGGTGTAGTCGGGCACATGTCATCCTGGCTGCCGATGCCTGCTGAAACGAGAAGTGTTAAGGCACGATTGATCACCACAAGCCACGAGCCAACAGGCCGATACAGTACAAGAATGAAACTTGTTCCTGCCACATGACAAACTCAACACCTAGAAAAATGAAAGAAATGCCGTTTGAAGACTTAACATTGGAATCGATTTTTAAAAATTATTTGGACGCGAACATGTTGCAGAGCGAGGACGAGGAGGATATTGTCCTAGCTGCACTTGCAGTTCTAGAAGCCGACGATCGAGAAGCGAGAGGGTCAACTTGGACGAACGATGAACGTGTCTTGGCTAGCGTGCCAGTCCTTGGGTCCGTGAGTGCTTTGGCCGCAGCTGGAGGTGCTAAAATCGCTGCGACGGGCCACAGCATCGCAGGAGATGTAGCCAAAGAAATGGGCGATGCGGCTCGAGATATGGAATATGCGGCTAGAGACGTGGGAGAATCAGTTCGAGCTTTGACTGAACAGATGCGTTCGAAATTCAAGTTCATATGATACTATACAGCACATAGATGCAGCACATAAATGGAGGGACGTACTTATCTATGAATTTACGTCATAGTTTACATACCGGAACATTGAAAGCGAACAGTCGGGAGGAAAAAACTGCAGATCGAAATGGAATGAATCTCGTCGGGACAGAATGGAGAGAGCCACCTTCAAGCAAGAGTGCCCACTTTCTAGCGCGAGATACGACTGCCTCCCCATATACTTTGGCAGGAAAGAAGAATATTTATCATTCATATGCTATATATTTCGTACACAGAATCATTGGTATTATTGCGATTACTTTAGCTGGAGGACGCATTGTTTTTTAGTGAAGTCGGTTTGGTGAGTGGTAATGGAGTTGTTAGTTGTTAGTAAAGCTTGTTGAGTTTTGCCTATCAGTAATCAGTAGTCTCCAAGTATACTCTTGCTCCAAGACGCGGCATTAGTGACGTCATATTAGGAAGACACAATACACAACGGTATGAACTCTTCGTAACAGTTTTTAGTTTTATTTTAATCACAATCACGTACGTAAGTCAGTACATACTGCACGCGTACGTCCTACGTCCACGCGACGGTGTGTGGCAACCTCCAAACGTCATACACCACCAAGAGATGATTTTCCTTCGTTCGGCATTACGAGTTTAACAAACCTCTGCAGAAGTTTAGACTACAATGAAAATCAACATGGAAAATAAACCAAAATCAATGAAGAGGACACGATGGATGAAAGCAGCATTCATGATCGGCTCTTCTATTTTGCTAGAACTGGAAGCTTCGCTTGCCTTCTCGTCTTCTGTGTCAACCAAGAGTCACAGTGCAACACTTGAGAATGGATGTCGAGCCGTGCCTCATGGGGAAGGAAGCTTGTGCGCTGTTGCCCCAGGAGAATATGCTGTCGGAGAATCATCTGAGTTGCACTCACTTCAGGTTTCCAAGCGCCTAGATATTCTAAATTTGCAACAAATTCCAACGTCCATCGAGCGACGACCGGCGCTAGAAACACGAACTCGAAACGCTAGAATTATGCGCCCGAGCAGTCGCAATAGCAGTCCAAAGATCGACAAGAGACTAAGTCCAAGAAACCGAGGAGCCTTGCTCACCAAAGACGAAGAAGGAGTGTTGACACGCAGCATCGCAAGCCTTCGTCAAGCGATTCGGATTCGCGACGAGCTTGCCCTAAACTCCAACATCAACTATGCCGCTGAATCGGACTGGGCCAGTGCGTGTGGATTATCGATAATTGAATTGAGGAGATTAATGCGTGACGGCCAAGAGGCACGGTCGAGGTTGGTGTCAGCGAACGTAGGCCTCGTAACTGCCATCGCGAAACGTCACCACAAATCCTTGAAATATGCAACAGAAGCTGGAGGAGGCGTAGGAACAATCTTGACTCTGCAAGATATGATACAGGAAGGAAACCTTGGCTTGATGCAGGCAGCAGAGCGCTTTGAGCCAGAACGTGGAAATCGATTCTCAACCTATGCTACATACTGGGTGAAGCAACGTATTCTACGATCCATCTCAGATTCTTCTCGTATTATCAGATTGCCAGCACACGGTAAGTTCAGAAGTTTGGCAGTTGCTTTCATGATACCCTGTACGAGAACT
Source organism: Cylindrotheca closterium (assembly GCA_933822405.4). Lineage (NCBI taxonomy): Eukaryota > Bacillariophyta > Bacillariophyceae > Bacillariales > Bacillariaceae > Cylindrotheca > Cylindrotheca closterium. Next base: position 408,304 of record CAKOGP040001446.1, on the reverse strand, counting down.
GACATTTCAAATAGTTCATGCTATGCTACAGAAAGTGAACAAATCTCGAAAAGACATGATTCACGAAATTGGAAGACCACCATCCGTACCAGAACTGGCCCACTACATGGAGATGAGCGTTGAGGAACTGGAAAAGCTGACATCTCGAGCTCGCAATGTGGTCTCGTTGGAGAACCGAATTAGAAGCGGAGGTAGTCCCAAAGAAGACAATCGCAAAATTGTGGACTTCGTCGTTTCAGATGCTCCAACGCCTGAAGAAGATGCCGAAAGCCAACATTTGAAGCAGGATATCCGGGCAGTCATTGCTGAACTACAAGTTAAAGAAAGAGAAGTTCTCATACTTCGTTTCGGATTAGATGATGGTAATCCAATGAGCATTAATCAAATATCAAAACACTTGGGCATCTCGAGTGACCGAGTGCGAAACATCGAAGCGAGAGCGCTCAACAAACTGCGAAACCCGCAACGGAATTACCGTTTGAAGGAATACCTTTGTTCGCAAGAAGAAAAGGAGCAAATCCCGGAGGAAACTTGCCTTACCCCCGAACGAATGTGGTTTGTCTAATACAAATTTGTTCAGCCAGGCTCAAGCTTTTCCGGACTTGAGAAGCAGAATTATACGATTTTAAATAGAAATTGCCAAGATTCTAAATTGATGTCTTCGACTGCGTTTAGTTTTACTTCTAAACCGCTTGCAGGAATGGTACCATTTGTTCTGAACACAAGCAAGCGCAGCACATCAATCCAGCAAACGAAGTAAGATAATTAGCCACAGCTTATTTTTAACTAGAGCTATTGCATGTACAACATTTCGTTGCCAGAGGGACATGGGACAATCTTACTGCGCCAGTCACCCGAAGCAACATCTTCAGGATTGACATCTGTGATCTTATCCGGAGGCACGTAGACCAAATTATCTGTAGCATGAACCATCCATGGTTCTTGACGGAAGTCGTTTCCGAAGGGCTTTGGAAGCAGCCAATGAAGTCCAATTGTCACACCCTTTCGTGGCAATGGCTTGAATTGACCGCTAGCTTGTGCAGCCTCGAGCCTTTCAGCACAGAACTCCTTTAGTTGAGCCTTGAAGGCTGTCTTGGCGTTTGCGTTGCTAATGGGCATGTTCTTTGTCTTCGAAGCAAAGCTCGCAACAGACTTTGTCACAACGTTTTGCATGTCGGAGGCCAAGTTGGGAGAAATTCGAAGTTTTGATAGTTCCTGCTTGAATTCATCAAAGCATGCAACCTGCGACATTCCCAACTGCTCTTGACACAACTCATCAATTGCGGCCGCGATGTCATGCTTCAAGTTCTCACGAATCTGTTTGCCTGTTTTGGAAGCGGTCAACATTGGCGAAGAAACTTCATCGAGTTCTTCCATTGCACGCTGGGTGGCAGCATCGCACAAGTCACCAAAGTTGGGCACAACCTTATCCTTAGACATGGTACTGACGGTCGAGATTGCATTTTCGAGTGCTTTTCGAGCTGCAGGTCCCAGATGTCTCGCTGCTGCAAGGTCCTTTGATGACATGGAAGGTTCAATGGCCACTGGTGTCGTTTGCCAAAAGTCAGCAGCCACTGCTGATGCGATTGTTGCCTGCTCCACAGCTGGTTCATTTGTGGTTTCACAAAGGGCCATAGCTTCCTCTACATTTTTGACGTATTCTACCTTCGCGAATACATCGCCCAATAGTGCAACCTTCTTTTTTGGTGACACGAGATTTGAAAGGACACCAGACGCTGCTTCTTCAAGCTTAGCCTTTGCGCTCACTGGATCATCGGCAACCACGAAAAGTGAAGAAGTAGATCCAAAATCCCCGCTCAAGATTCGTTCCATTGCAGGTCCGAGAGTATCAAAGAGCCCTTCTCCCCGAAGCAGATCCTCTTCACTAGCGTAGAATAGGACATTACCTCCACATGCCGCTGCAGTTGAAGCAACCTCAGGAATCGAAATGGGAGAAAGAGCCATGCACAACCCAGAGTCTGTTCCAAAAGCAGTTGTTGTCAAATCCTCCAATCCGAAAATTTCTGCCTTCTTTGCCTTCGAAACACTACGGCTGGTGAGGAAGCAAGCAGTCCCAAGCGCCTTGATATCTTCAGCTTCCAAGTCGGAAATAACAGTGGAAAGACTCATGGGGAGTTTGGAATCGCTCTCGGCAAGAATCCTGGCACCAGCCGCAAAGCGACTGAGTAAGAGGAAAGCCAATAATCTAGACATTGTTTTCCTTTATTGATGATGTAATATGGTGAAGTTAGTAATGTAACGTTGAGAGTTGATGGTTTGACACGTGTAGCACCCTGCGAACTTTATTCGACTTGGTCGAAAAACGAAGTTGTACATGGATCGAATTTTAGAGAACACAATATAAAATCTGTTCAGCTATCGCGAATAAGCAAATCAAGTAATATTGAAACCTACTTATTTGTTATTGCTTGCATATTGAGATCGATAATTGCGGCTTGATATTTACATTCCCATGCCCATGCCCATACCTCCCATTTGAGGCATCATTCCTGGTTGTGGCAAACCACCAGGTGGCATCATTCCTGGTTGTGGCATTCCTTGCGCTTGTGCAAAGCCACTCATATCAATCGCACCTTGTGGACCTGGCATTCCTCCCATAGATCCCATAGAAGGACCGCCGTTCTCCAACATCAGAACGCCTCCGCCGAACCCTCCAAGGTTTCCATATGTAGCAGCAACTTCGTCTGCTGCGTTCTCCTCCGGAGGGGGTGCTGTGCGCTTTTCCAAAGCTTCCAATCGCTTGTGCGTGCGACGGAAAGTTTGAATAATGAAAGGCATGACAAAATGGTGGTATCCGTTGAGCCATCCTAGTTCGATGACGACATCTGGGCTGATGTGTGCGAAGCATGTATACAACGCAGCACAGAAGCATTCCTTTTCAGATGAATCGCAGAAGAACCTCAACAAGTCCTCAATGATCTCAGCGTCTCCAGATTCGTTGGCAGTATCAATGCAATCCTTCCACATTCTGTCGTTCTTCGAAAGGTCGATCGATTGACTCCACTTCTTGTTGCAGCGGTAGACATAGGCAGAAATGCGACGGAACTCAAGAAGCTCATGTGTGGCCAGCTTGGAAGCAAGAGCAATCATGTTAAAGTTGTTAAAGCTGTCAATAGACTTGCGAAGTGCTTCATAATCTTCATCTTCAACGTAAAGTTCATTGAGTGCTTCGTTCACAGGGCTCAAGTTCAGCTTTTGGACATTCTTGAGGTAAGGTTGTCCAAGTTGAAGAGCATGTGGGCCGGTTCGTCGAAGTTGACTGACGACACGAGAGTGGTCAATGTTCTCCTCGGTAACTTCCATCAATCTTGTAAATTGATCTGGGTGATATTCGAGGTAGTAGCTGACAGCCTTATACATCAGTTCTGCGTTGCGAACCTTGATAACAGACTCCAAGAACAAATCATTATCGTAAGAGTTAGCTCTCTCCATCATGACCTTCAATGCATTGTCGTGTTGCTTATCATGCATGTACAGGTAGACAGCAGGGTCCCACAAACGGGCACGTTCGCACGCACGAACAACCTTGGACACATTGAGCTTACTGAAAAAGACCTTGCAATGCTCCATGGTTTTCTCAGGAACGTGCTTGGTGTAAAGAACACCCAATTCTGTGAAAATACCAATGTGAGCATCATCAAGACCAAGTCCTTGCTCGAACAAGGAAACAACGTGGTCGAAGTGACCCAAATCCGAATAATGGGACACAACCTCGTCGACGTGATCAGGGTACTTGATAACCTCAAGACCGCAAGTGGAGGCAAGTCTGAATTCGTCTGCTCGGAGGCAAGCAAAGCATACCTGTTTCCACGTTGAAACATTGTTGGCCTTTTGTGCCGCAGAAACGGCTTCCCTGTACTCTTCCAAGTGGATGTGACACAGTGCCAACTTGGAGTTGTTGTTGATACTCACGAACAGAATCTTAGCAGCAGGGTACAGACCCTCCGAGAAACATCTGTCTCCAATTGCTTGGATATTAGAGACATTGGGTCCAGAGACGAATTGCTCCAACTCAGTCAAGTTGTTGGTCTTTGCATAGGCATAGATTAGCTCAGTATCAATGAGGTTCTCTTGCATGTTCTTTCGGGCCATTTTCAAATATGGGATGAGTTCACTGTAGATCTCGGCTTCATTCGCTTCACTGCAAACCATGACGTATTCACTTGGATCATCGGCATTGATGTAGGACTCAATAGCATCAGCAGGGAACTTTCCTTCGATTTGAGCCTTTCCAAGCTTAGACCAGACGGGCTTCTCGTCGCATTGAGTGGCATAAGTCTTGGCTCTATCCAAGTCTTTCATGTAGTCCACAAGAACACCAATGGCAAGAACTTGCATGTCGGTTTGCTCCTCCTTGTCGGAAGTGTACTCGGGCTTCGAAAACTTGGTGTAGATGCTGAAACCTTCTTCGAAAAGGTTGTGGCTATCAGAGACACAAATCAATGCAATATCCTTGGCATCGAAATTGTCCAATTGATCAATGTATCCCGCTACACGAGTGGTATCAGCACGGATAGCAGTGAGGATAAGAAGGTTTTGAAGATTCTTGTTATCGGAAAAGTCCGACCCTTGGAGGACAACACGCTCAAGCAGACTGATGAGTTCACCTGGCATATCAGCAGCCATGAAAGCCTTGACAGTGCAGGAGACTTCGTCAGCAGAGGTACTCTCGGGAAGGGCCCATTCGACGATTTGGTCAATCAATTGGCGTCGGGATGTGTCCTCTTCGTCTTCTCCTTCTTCCTTGTTCAAAACCTTGGCCCAAAGTTCCAAGTCTTGACGTTCAACAAGATACTTGGCAAGATCTCGGTAAAGTCCATGAGTTTTACTGATCTTGATGAGTTCGTCATCACATTCACCAGCCCCCTTCTTGTAGGCAATGAAAGCGAGTTGGGGATCAAGCGATTCGCAATATGGACCCAACACTTTTGGTTCGTAGAACATGTTGTTAAGCAAGAAAGACTTTGGCTCACGGTTAAGAGTGATGTAGATCTTTCCCAGAGCATTGTGTGTTCCAGGTTCGGTGCTTCCAGTCGCCACACGAGCTTCGAGCCAAGGTTGCAACATTCTGAGGCGATTTCTGGTCTCAGCAATCTCGACCAATTCTTCAACGGGACAAGCGGTGCCAACAGCCATCAAGATTCTCTTGATAAAGTCTTCGTTCGCTCCCAGATCGAAAAGTTTTCCGACAACTTGAGGAGTCTTAGTTGGAGACACCTTGGTTACGTAAACCTCAATGTATTGCAAAAGACTGTTCAAATACAAGTACTCGGTTAGCTCATCAACAAAATCGAATCGGTCGCAAACGTGAATCAAAGGGCGAGGATCGGGCAACTTCGCTCCCTTCAAATATGCTTTGACTTCGTCAGCGTTGTAAATATTAGAGTCTCGACAGACTCGTTCGGCCTCCTTGAATTGTCCCAACATACACGAAGATTGGATGTACTTGAAGTGGACAAATGCATCTTCCGAGAAGTTGACAATCGCTCCAAGGTAGTAATAGAGACCTTCAGTGGCACGGTTCTGTTCAAAAACCTCAACAAGTTGCTCGGATCCAAGCTCTTCGTGGTATTTCTTGGCAATTTCCACGCAGACTTGCATGTTTTGAGGACCACGGCTCATCATATCCTTCAATAGGGTAATGCTTTGTTCTCTGTTGAGCTGTCCAAAGTAACTGACAACGAATTCGGAGCTCATTTGGTGGCTGTTCTTGAAGACTCTCTTGATATCAGCAATGTCGCTGTAATGCTCGGCAGCGCGTTGCCACATACCAGCTCGCTCACAAAGCTTGGCGACATGAGCACGGTCGTAGTGAGTAAGAGTTCCTTGCTGCATAATGGCATCGGCAACCTGAGGTGCACCTCCGATCAAGTTAATTTCAAGAAGTTTGGTTTGTAGGTAGCCATGTTCTTGTTTGTTGTCCTTCAAGGCTTCCAAAAGGAAAGCAGTGGTTTCTTGAATGCGGTTGCTACTAAGGAATGCTTCAGCTGTCTGTTGGATATCAATCATTGGGCCACCTTCGGCGCTAACAAGTCCCTTTGCGAGATCAAGAGCCCCTTGAGGATTGTTGAAGAGAAGCTGGCTCAGCATGGTAGTGTAGTCCATCTGAAAGCCCACACTGGTGGAGTATGGAACAATCTTGTCGTATTCACCTCGTTGGACAAAGCATTGGATAGCCTTCGCGTGAACTTCGGCGCGAAGGTACACACTCAAAGCCATACCAGCGTCTCTTGGCATGATTAGATCACCAAGGGCTTCGGAGCATTGGAGTTTGTCATCCTTCAGCCATTTCTCCATCAGTTGAAGTCTTCCTTGTTGCAAGACAGGCTTAGCAACCTCAATACTCTCTTGCTCGTTCAAACGACCAGTTTCCAAAAGTGTAGAGAAGTATTGCAAGACTGGTGGAACAGCATTTGGCTCGGCAGGAATCTGTTGAAATCGAGCAATAGTCGCTGGTGTTCTCAGAGCATTTCCGCTAGCAGCAACTACTTTGGCTGCTGCTGCCACTTGTCCAGTGCTGATGAGTCTCTCAAACTCGGCGGCAAAAAGATTCTCTGCTCCTGGCAAATTCAGGCGCCCGGCGACCTTCAAAGCAAGATCAGTGTCACGAAGAGTTTGGACAATGTAGGGAACCAAGGCTTGTCCGTTGAGTTGCAGACGGAAGACTGACCCCTTGCGAACAGTAATTCCAAAAATAGCTCCAGTAGAGTCTTGTGGGCAAGTGACAAAGATGGTGTCGGAAGTGACCTTGGCGCGGTACATGGTCTTTCCAGTGTGGCAGTCAAACATGTATGCGTATCCCATCTTTGTCAGCAAGAAGGCAACCTCGTTTTTTTGATCGATGGCAAGACTGACAGGGAAGTCAGCCATCGCATCGGCAGGCACTGGGATGACAACCGGTTGAACACCAAAGGGCGCTCCTTTTGCTGGGTCGCGTCCAATTTCCTTGATATACAGTTTTGGTGGCTCTTGTGGTGCCTCAGCCTTCTTTTCGTGAAACACAAGGATTTGCGCATCTTCTCGGCCAGGAACCTTGATTGTAGCGAAACTTCCAGCGTGACCTTGAAGTGGTTGTGACACTTTTCGCTCCATACTGAACAATTGCATGTTTCCGTTGACCATACCCCCAGCGCCAGCAGAAATGCCACCCAACAGACACCACTTGTTATCAGGAGACACTTTGTAATTGATGATTTGGGTATTGGCTCCAAGTGTAGCGTGGCGATCAAACACTTTAACGGGAGCGGACTGTGCGTCCAATGCCCAGTGGTAAACGGAAGTAGCAGTCACCAATGCCAAGTTTGTTGGACTAGACCACTTCCAGAAAACCAAAGGCTCTGGCATATTGTGGGATTTTAGCTTGGCCTTTGCTTCTAGATTGAAGATCTGAAGCGTGGTTCCAGATCTCAAAGCAAGAATATTTTGCTCCGGGTTCATGATGGCAGCTTCTGCTTGAATTGGACGACGAGTGACTTGTGCACCGTTGCGAAGATCAATCATGGTCACTTGGCTAGGCTCGACACAAATAATCCACTTATCGGATTCCATTGTGGTCAATCCATGCTTGATCGAAGTTTCTGGAACTCCAAGTTGTTGGAGCTGTGGCGAAATAAGATGGGAAGATTGAAGATATTAGTTTTTGACCAAATAAAACAAGATTCAACACAAACTTCACAGCATTGGCGAACAAGATCTCTTTGTCGGCAAATTGAGGGCATGTTCTCATCACCATTCAATCCACTTTTCACCGTATTTGTCTCAAGAAATCCAAGACTCGAGATTTTGGTCGTCACAGCCATGGTCATTGCCGATGTTTCACGAAGCTTGCAGATTTTTGATTTTTTCGTACGATTCCTACGACACGCTACGCGAACATGAAAAATGAATCCAAATCATTGGGGAACTCACGTTGATTGCCTCCGAGAAGATTACTGGAACGGCAGCCATCTTCAAAACTTCTATTCTAGGACGGGGTGTAAGAAGAAGAAAGTTGTCTTGTTTTTGTCTTGAGTTTTGGCAATCGAGTGTTTGGCAACAACACTCCTCTTGCTCGATATGTTGGATCCGTGGTTGTCTTTGCCAAGCCTCCGACAAAAGTCATCAGTACTCGTAGGAGTCAATCAGACCGTTGAGAATTTTTTTTACCGGCGTGTGCAGTACAAAATCTACAGCTTATCACGGGGCGGCAAGCATTACGTCAGCCACGATCGGCCGAGCACGGAAGCTTTTGTGGAAAGGTTCAGGTGCGCATGACAACGGGACTGAAATGAATAATGAATGAATGAACGAATGAATTCAAATCACTCGACTTGAATTTTTAATGATGATGATGATGATCTGTTTCCAAGAAAGGAGGAAAAGGACATCGGTCTAAATTCATGGTCAATATCATGGGATTAGTATAGTATAGTGTAGCATCGCATCATAGTAAGCGTCATAACATGAAAGGTAGTTGCGACTGTTGCAAAGAGTTGGAGGCTGCCATTTGTTACGGAATTTTAGACATGAAGGTGGTGGGCGGTAGGCACATCATTACGGAAAGATTATTGGTGAGATCGATTGAGCCTGCAAATATTAGAATCTCATGTCAAAAACGGTTGCAGCACTACCTAAACAGCAACGCTTTGAAAAACAAACAAAAAAGAAACCGATTTTTGGCCCTGCAACGAACAGATCAATCATCAAGTTCCTTTGTGCGAGGAGTGGAGAATGAGATGAAAACTGTTCGAAGTAAGCACAAAAATATGAATTTATTCCAGCCAACAAAAAGGATCAACCAACATCAATTCACACGGTGATCCAAATCAATACACATGTTTCGAGAATCAGCCCACATAGGCGCACACAGAACAGAAAACGTATACCCCAAACATAAAATTTGTTTGTTTCATTCCATTTGACTTTTAGTTTAAGCTTGTTCAGTTGCCAATCTTCTTAGACGTCCAATGGTACTGCGGGCAGTGACCCCACTGGCTGTGCTCAAAACGTATGCTCCACCCGCCATGGTCTTTCGGCAAGAGCGGCAGTGCCAGATGCCGGCACAAGTTCTCTTGACTGAATCCTTACCGCAGAAGACGCAACGGTATGTGGAATGTTGAGAGACCTCCATTTTTCGGACAATCTTACGAAGAGTGGAACCATATCTGGTTCCGTACTTTCCCGTGATTCCTGCCTTTTTGGTACGCTTTCCCATCTTGAATTACAAAATATAGCTGAACTGCAGTGACGAGAAATGATTGGATTAGTTTGTTGATTGGTTTGAATGACAGATGAAACGATGAAGTTGTTGCAGTCTTTCAGTCTCCAAAAAAGGATGCTTCTGACGAAACAATGTCGTCGTCACAGTAATAGAATCCCTATAGTACAAACTGTTGACCTCCCACGTATATTTCCAAGCGCTGTATCTCCACATCATAAAAGAATCTCATTTCTAACTCACGCTTCGACAAATTGCGTTCAGGTCTCGTCCTGCTGAAGATGTTGAAAGCTAGAAATTGGTCTTGCCGTAGGCTGGCACGAAATAGTTTTAGTAGGTGGTAAGAATGACCTAATATTTGGTACAGACCTAGTGTTTTAAAACTAAGAAATCGTCAGTTCGTACCGGTCGAACCACTTTGCCACTCTGGAGCAACATCATCAGGTGCTCCGTGTTAGGTACATGAGCTTAGTGACTGTATCCTCCAAGAACAGAAAAGTTCGATTTATGAGCCTTTTAAGATAATTGTAGTAGATTTGGACTATACGATACTACTCCACAATTGTGATAGTTAATGATTACTCATCCTATCGACCATGTAGTAGGTGGGACGACTAAAAAATATGGTCATCTCACATTAGGCGCACACTCAAACCGAGCTTATGACCCTGACCTCAAGAAGAAATGCCTACCGGTAGTGTTTAATTGAAAAAGTATTGAATGAACAACACAACAACTACTGTTTTGTAGCTACTCTACATGGTTGACATTCGAGGGACTCTTTCTCGTTGTGATTGATTGCTACAAACGCAATAATAGGGTTCAAGATTGGCTACGATCTGGACAACTACAATGAATAGCAGCATTGCAATAAGATGGTCGATCGGAGGAGTCAGTCGAGCCAAAAAAAGAAAAAGTGTACCGGCATGTATCTGATTTGCTCAAATCAAGGCGCAGTACGGTCGGTGCAGTGCAGGATCGGCAAGGATGCGCGCCGGTAGACCTAACGAATAGATTCTGCGATTTAAATCTGTACCAGGTGCACGTGCACATAGAGCCTTGGTGTACGCCAGCCTGACTCGCCAAGAAGCTTCCCGCCCGAAAGTTGCAAGATTGGAGCACGCCGACGTGCATTTGAACGGGGTTCAGTACTAACAAACGTCACCGGCAACAAAACGGACAAGCAATTCCGACCTTTCTCTTTCGGGGATAGTTGATGCATTAAAGGTGCGATACTGTAGGTGCAATAGATATAGGTCCACCTATACAGTACCGTAGAGACAATAGAAGAAAGATGGTGAAACTGTTCCTTCCGGTGTCATTTCTGTTGACATCGGCTGTTGGGATTGTCGATGGAGCAACCAAGCAGTTTAGACCAATTGAAACTATATTCAATGCATTTGTTCCACAAAAACCGACCAGTACTGAAAGAAATTACACAAGCATCTTGGACCCTTTTGCTCCTACAGCCGAGGAAAGGGAAGAAGAATATAAAGCTCGTCGCCAGCGCCAAAAAGAACGTAATGAACGGGTGAAGGAAATCTTCAAGAATGTGAAACCTAAGGATGTTGAAAGAGTTTCAGAAGAAGAATTGGAATCCATGGATAGTGAATACCTCCGAAAGCTTGCTTGGGGAGGATCCAAGTCTGGAGGAGAACTTTCTTATCTCGTAGATCCTGGCGAGGATTACGACATGTGGTCCCAAGCTTACAGAATGCTGGGAGGTTTCATTGATTGCGACAATGACAAGTCAGATGATGATGAGGGTGGTGGTAACTCCCATGATGGTGGTGGTGATGCGGGCGGAAGATGCTCTCGCTGGATGATGTGGGCATCGGTGAGTGAAAACTTGGATTCTATTGAGGGATGCAGTCATCCTGATTCCAACTTGTAACTAACACATAATGTTTTGCGCTGCAGTATGTTGACCCCAACTATCAAGGAAATGGCTACGATGAGTATTTTGGCGATCAACCTGTGGGAACACTAGATTGCCACAGACCCGATACACAATGGCAACTCATGGGAGTCTACCGTCAAGAATTTTATCAGTTCATCGAGCAGATCTCCAAGCATATGTGGGCTATCGATGAATATGAATACGTTGTTGCTCTTGCTGGACTTGCTTACATGACAGATGCTACCTGCTTTTATGTTGGAGACTCCAACAACGGAGAAGCAATCTATGCAGGTGTTGCCCCCAAACAGTACGGTAGATTCGAAATGGCTCTATACACTGACGATTACTGCTTGTTCCCCAACGACGATTTGGGCATGACATATGATGACTTTGGATTGACAAATGATGTTTCTTTAGGAGGCTCTGGGGATGGTGGCGGAGATGACGGAAACTGGGCAAGCGAGTGGTGGCAAGACACCGAAGAATACACTCTTACCCAACTCAACGATGTCTACGATACCTTCCGATACTGTACATCATGTATCGATTATCCAACGTATCAGGATGGTTATGTCATTGGCGACAACGGAATGGATGATGATGATTTGATCAACCAGTGCTGGAAGTTCTACTCTCACGACTCGTTTACATGTGAATCTGACTGCATCGCTAAGGGACACGCGCAAGGTACCATTCTCAGTATCGACGTTGGGGGCAAGTTCTATGGTCAAGTGATTCAAGAGTTCTGGGATGAAGCAAATCTTCAAATGGGGGAGAACAGCCAACAAGTTGAAACACAACTTAGTCGATTGCTGGCGAATGTTTTTGTCACATTCTCCTTTGTTGTTTTCGTTGCAACATTTCTCGCATTTGCCGTTGCACGAAGATCTCGGTACCGTGAGAGTCGTTCCTCCAAGGCACGGCGATTGCTGGGTAGCTCCAGAAAGCGCAGCAGCTCCCGAAAGCGCCGTTCCAAGAGCCGCGACAGAGGAGCCGATGGCATCATGCGTTCCAAGAGCGGTAGCCGTCGTAAGAGCAGGAGTCGCAGCAAGAACAGAGATCGTGACTACGAACCTCCACGAAGCGAGGATTAAGTTCGCTGCGCTGTTTTCACGACGAATACCAGCTACAATTTGATCGCCTCCAACGAAGATTGGAGAAATGAAGTAGTAACCTCTTTCTACCTGTTTTATTTAGATATCATTGCAATACTCTCTGTCTACTTTCTTCGCATGCTATAGTGTGGCTACAAAGTTGAAACTCAAGGTATTAGTTTAGCCCAAGCAAGATGCTGCATTGCTCTCGCCAAATTTCATCAAACACCGAGGGGGTGACATCTTCTCCCGCTTGTTTATCAGTGCACACATGAGCAGTTGCATATGACACATCCATTAAAAGATCAAATGTGTACGTGTATTTTGAGGAAAATGATAACGATAGTCGCAATGATGATGTACAGTAGTTACTCATGTTGTCCTTTCCATGTCTCATCCATCTAGTTTTTTCTATTCGAGTTGGATTGATCATTGCCTCCATCTCGGCCGCCACGGCCTCCTCTTCCACCTCCTCTGCCTCTTCCACCGCCCCTTCCACGACCTCGTCCTCCACGGCCCCCTCTCCCACGACCTCTACCGCCTCCACCGCGGCCTCCCCTTCCGCGACCTCCTACGTAATCACAACAACAGTGAGCTAACGAGTTATTTCGCTTCTAATGTCATTTATAAAGAATGCCCACTCACCTTGACGTTCTTGGTCCAGACCCTCATCCCTAGCTTTTTCAAGCAGTTGTGGTGGAAGTCGCAAGTATTTAATCGCTGATCCTCTGATGTAACACGTTGGTAGTTTCCAGAATCGATCCCCATCCTTGGAGGTACAAATTACTTCTGTTAAATTCATATTCATCCACGAGTCACACGATTCCAAACGTCCATTGTATGTATCACCTCCCTTGAGTTCAACCAACAGGGGAGAACCCGAAGCAACATTTAATAATGAAAGAGGAAGCTGTAAAGAAGAGAAATGGAAACATGAGATGGACTTCCTTTCCAAGGAGAATGCAAAAGACTCTGTGCCTCCTCACCATCTATGTGTATGGAACTTCAGTCTCTTGAGTATCTAAATAAGTGCTGGTTCTTCTTGCCTTTCCATTGCGCTGTCTTTTTCATCAATCTTCCGGTTGGCAGAAGAACGCAGAGGATTTCCAATGAAGAAGAGGTCCAATGAGTCAGTCGTTACCTGTTCGTCACATCCGGACGATGGATCGATCTTGAAGTTTTCCGATACGAGGACTGTGCACTTTTATCAACTGTCAAACTGACTGTCAATTCACTTTTTCCGCAGCAAACCCCACCATGAAGAGCTCTTCGACTGCATTTATATTGTTGCTGTCATCAACCGCAGTCCTGTCTGCTGCATTCTCCATGAATCAACCAGAATCGCAAAACCGAAAAGCTTTCCTTCAGACCACAGCATCAATCTTCGGCCCCTCGTTGATTGGGCCCACGCAAACATGGGCTGCTGAAGAAATCGTGCTTCCCGAAAAAGCTGCGGTGAAGCAGGCCTATGATGCAGTTCGATATGAACTGACAGACCCAAATGGTGGCGTGGCATATTTGCAAAAAAAGGCCGATGAAAACGACTTTGCTGCACTGATGGAATTCACACAGACATATGACCTAGAGTTCCGAAAACTCAAGATGGGCAAAGCAAAGAAGCTGCTCCAATCGAAGGAACTGAAGGAGGAAGCAACCGGCTACGCCAATGGAGTTACCTTTGATTTAATCGGAATCAACAGAAATAGTAGAAAGGGTCAAGAGAGCGTCGATGGGGTAAAAAAGTACATTCAAGAACTACGGGAAGACGGCAACAAATTCATCAACTTGGAAAGTACAATTCAAACGTCGGACTAGGAAAATGTGCTTCAACTTGATGTACTGGATTAGGTAGTTGCATTTCACCATAATTTGCCGACAAAATTAAGCAGCTATCTGAGAATCTACTAAGATTCGCAATTCATGGCGCATGTTGAACAATCAAATAGGTATTATCATCATAGCCACTTGTGAAAGATGCTTTCCACAAAGACATTTGCGGGTGGTGCACCTGCAAGTGTTGCGCCGTCTTCCTCAGTGATGTGCTTCAACAATGACATGATTACCAGCTTTTCAGAAAACATTTTGGATACCGTCTGGCCTTCGGAGTTTCGCTTGCATACAATATCGTAGCCATCACGATCTTCCTTGATCATGAAAACCATCCCCCCATCTACACTTCCCTTCTCGTTGGTTTTCTTTCGCAAGAATTTGACTTCGACTCCATTTTCTGTAGGCAAATATTGCAATGGTTGAACAGGGAGGACTGCTGCAAACGGGAAGGATTGTAAATATTTCGCAAGCTTTGCTGTCGCGGTTTCCTTCTCTCCATCGGTGATGGTAACATGGACGTTCATGAGTGTTTCTTCATTATCTAGTGATCGAGGACTAACGTCGTCGTCTCGTGAAGAGTAGAGCAATCTATCCCGTCCCAATTGGGATTCTTGCGAAGATGATCGTCTTGCTTGGAACGCTGAAGAGAGACAAAGAAAGAACGCAAAGATATTCGAAAGCAGGGTAAACACCTTCATTTTTCTTCGTGTCATTAAATTTTGTAATGTTTGACTTTCGAAGGGCAGACGGACTGACGATTGTTTTGTTACTTTTACTACCGGTACTGCAGTCACTCTAGAGAGCTCTACTTTCGGGCGCCTCGCTCTCTTCCACTGCCGAAATCGAGAGACTTGTAGATAAATTTCAACCACTCTGGTTGATTGGATTTATCTTGCGTTTCATCATCATCATTATCAACGAGGAATGCAAAGCCGTATGCACCGCTGACAACCAGAAAGTTTGCTGAAGAAATCACCACTAGGTAAGGCTTTGAGGAGAAAAGAAAACTTAACTGGCGTAAATCAACACTTACCCAGCCAAATCAGCCCTGTATCCTTGGTCGCTACAGGGGCAATGATGGATATAAGTGGGGTCCCAAGGAAGGCGATATCCAGAGCCCTTTTCTCTGCGCCGGAGGGTCTTCTTGATCTTAGGGAAGGGACGATGAACAACCACCAGAACCAGTATCCTAAAACTTGAATGGATATGTCCCTATGTAGTTTGAGCTAGCAATCAGATACCATTCGGTATTGGCTGTATACACACTTGTCTTCACTTACATGTTGTAGGAGTAGAACCAGCTAAATCCTCCAAACAGAACACTTGGATTTGTTGCCATGATATAGCTTACACCAAGACTGATAACAGCTTGACCTACGAAGATATTCTTCAACCAGTCTCGGAACACACTGCGGCGTTCAATGGCCAAATCGGTCTCTTTCTTGGAAATCTTTGCCCTAATTTTCTCGGCTTCTTCTCCACCGCCGCCTCCGTCACATTCTTCAGTAGACAGTCCAGCCACATCCAAGTCATCGTTACCTGTCAAGGAAGCCAGCTCAATTCGAAGGTTGAATAGATCTCGCTCCAAGTTGACCACCTTCAAGTTTACAACAATATGAGAAACAATGATCAAACGACAGTAGCTCAATTCTTTCTATCAAGAGGCAGAACACGCACCTTTGCAGGATTCAGCAAGTCATCCAAACCGAACCCGTAATCTGCTAGAATAGCAGCATCAATCTGTTTTACAAAAGGATCTTCCGAGGTCATCTCTCCATCATCAATTGGACTGGCCCATCCGACCTTTTGAAGAACTTCCCTGGCCTCTTGTTGAACATCATCGGCGAAAACACCAGTTTTTTCGTCGGGATCTGCCGACAAGCTGCGGACATTCAAGTTCCTCGATACCAAGGAGTGATGTGAAATAAAGCCCTCCGTGGCGGCGATTGTGAAGGCAAGTAAAACAAGGGCTTTCTCCATGGTTGCTTTGTTAATTTGTGATTCTTCAGTGTTGACAAGTCATGGTGGAGGATGAAACTGTCCGTCGATTAACGGACAACTGACGTCATGCTGTATGTAGACTGTAGACTGTAGGTTCACACACAAACCTTCTTTTCCACGAAACTTCACAACATTCACTATGCGCTCCCAAATCCTTTGTCTTTTTATTCTCGGAAACGTCTACTCCTTCACCTTCAACAACTTCAGTCTCATTCGACCGTCCGAGCTTTACGCGGAACACTTTGAAGGCAGAGTCGTTGTTTGCACCGGACCAACGTGTCGACGAGGTGGAGGCAAGAAGAATCTCGAAATGTTCAATGAATTGGCTCCTGAAGGCGTCACTATCGAATCTATAAATTGCGTGTCAGACTGCGCTGAATGCGGGATGGGACCCAACGTCGAGCTCCGAGCCCAGGGAGATGATGGGCCATTCTACCCTATCAAGAATGGCGTTAAGACGGAAGAAGATGTCAAGAAGATTCTCGGGATTGAGTAATTTTTATCATCTGACATAAAACTATAGATTTCATTTTCCTATGTACAAGCATCTTAAGGTGCAGTACCACATCGTACTCGTACTGTAGTTTGCGTTTGGAGTCTGAATTCAAACCTTCCACACCCAATAAGTTGTTGGGGGATGGTTTTATCTGGGGGGGAAAAGATCCCAAAAGTAACTAGAATAAGTTTTGGCATGCGCACCTCTCGAAAACACTTTTGAAACAACGGATCATCCGATCAACAACTGTACTGCTTGCTGATTATTTATTCTCATTTTGGTGGATCGACCACACTGCGACTGCAACTCCATCAATCAGTACAGCACGATCACTTATGGAGAGGCGTAGTGTCTACCGAAGATCTTCGGCACACGGAACTTCTCCATCTGTTATGAGATCTAGATCTGCCGAGCGAACCGTAGTCCAGGATGACGAAGAGGCTTTGACTGTCGAAGTGGAAAACTTGGTTTGTGAGGATGCTTGGGAATCTCCAATGTCGGGAGGAAGCAATCGCGATCTCTTATCAGAGTCCACTCGGAGTGCATCTGCTCGAAAGTTGCACCGTCGAGCCATGAGTGACCCCTTCGATACTGCTGATTCCCAGGGATTTCTCGAAGAGAATGCTCAGGAGGTGGATGAGGAGGAAGAAGATGAACACGTGCTTGCTACTTTACCGAGATTTCCATATGCGGAAACAAACAACAAAAACTGCTGGTCCGAGACCCCAGTAAAGATATTTTCTGTAAGAGGGGAAAGCTATTTGAAAACGAAAAAGAAAGTGAACGCTACAGAATACCTGTTGCATGCGAGAGGATGTGACTTGTTTGTGTCGCACAATCCAAGTAAAGTTGAATTGTCACAGTAAGGAGCCGATCAGTTGATTTTCTTGCAGTTCGGTCGTTTGCAGTCGTTCTAACTAGGACTTGTCGTTGTTGTGTGTGTGTCGTGTGCGTGTGTGTGTGTGTGTGTGCAGCATTCATGGTGCTCTGGGAGGAACCTTCCGGCACGTCCCATCCTTGCTGATCCGACTAACCTTTCCCTGGGGAATGCTGTTACAATATTACGAAGTTTCGGCGAATATGCTACCATTCATGCGAGGAGACCAATCGGCGCCGACGGATCATTTGACGAAACAGGAGAAAACATTGGCACAATGGCTGCTGGGTGATGATAATTACAAATCTGCTCGATTGAAGCTAATCCCAAATGTTGTGGAGGGACCATGGATCGTTCGAAATCTTGTAGCAGGTACCCCTACAATAATCGGGAAGAAGGTACCTATGAGCTATCAATACGTTCCCAAAGATGGTTCTCTACAGGACTTTTTTGAATGCAACTTGGATGTTGGGAATTCCACAAAGGCCGCCCAAAAGATTGTTTCCGTGTGCCGACGTTACATGACAGCCTTGACAGTCGACATTGGATTTGTAATCGAAGGGACGGCAGCAGACGAACTGCCAGAACAAATGATGGGTGCCATTCGAATTCATCAAGTCGACAGTGATAAAGCACCGACAGTGCAATAGAATAATGTTAAGTACTTTAGAAACTCCTTATGGCTGTGTGCGGAACTTTGTGAAAAACGATACACGTTATTATTTGGGTTTTTCGTTTCGTTCGTTTGTTTTACAAGATTTGTGAGATTCGACCAGTTTGACCTAACAATGACTTTTACTGCGCGAAAAGTGGTAGAAAACGTACCAGCGGCAGTGTTGGATCAACAAACTCAGGCATAGTTCAACGATGTTGACCAAGTTCGAATCGAAATCAGCCCGGGTCAAGGGCTTGGCGTTTCACCCTGCTCGACCCTGGGTGTGCGCATCCTTGCACAATGGAGTAATTCAACTGTAAGTTGCTTTCGGATTTTTTACGCAACCTAGATCGGCATCGGTTGTTGTTGCAAATGCCAATAGAGCCAGACTCAAACCTTATGTATGTCTTTTACTTTTCAGATGGGATTACCGTGTTGGCACCGTAATTGACCGATTCGAAGAGCACGATGGACCAGTCCGTGGCGTTGATTTCCATGTTTCAGAGCCCTTGATTGTGTCTGGAGGTGACGATTACAAGATCAAAGTTTGGGATTACAAATTGAAAAGATGTCTCTTTACACTTCTGGGACATTTGGATTATATTAGAACAGTACAATTCCACCCAAATCCTTCCCAATTTCCCTGGATTTTGAGTGCTAGTGATGACCAAACACTTCGACTTTGGGATTTCCACAAGAGAAGTTGCTTGAGCGTTTTGACCGGTCACAACCACTATGTGATGTGCGCTTCATTTCATCCCTCTGAAGACCTTATTGTTAGTGCCTCTCTTGATCAAACAGTTCGCGTTTGGGATACAACAGGGCTTCGAAAGAAGCAAATGGGAGAAACAATGATGGATCCAATGGCTGCACGTGCGGCTACCAGTTCTGCTGCCATGAACGTCCAAGCAGAGCTTTTCGGAACCAATGATGTCGTGGTGAAATACGTTTTGGAGGGTCACGATCGTGGAGTCAACTGGGCTTGCTTCCACCCAACCCTTCCTCTCCTTGCCAGTGCGGCCGATGATCGTCAAGTCAAGCTTTGGAGAATGAGCGAAACAAAGGCTTGGGAGGTAGACACGCTCCGAGGACACGCCAACAATGTCAGTAGTTGTTTGTTCCACCCCAAGCACGACTTAGTCATCAGTAATAGTGAAGATCGCAGCATTCGTGTCTGGGATGTTTCCAAGCGTGTTGGAGTTCAAACATTTAGAAGAGAAGGCGACCGCTTTTGGATCCTTGCTGCCCACCGATCACAAAACTTGTTGGCTGCTGGACACGACAGCGGTATGATCGTCTTCAAGCTTGAACGTGAACGTCCTGCTTCTGCTCATGGACCAAGTAACCAACTATATTATGTCCGTGGCAGAGAACTATTCATGCACGACTATGGACGCGCTCAAGGAGGAGTCGATGTTCCAATTGCAAGTCTCCGACGAGTCGGACAACAGGCACAAACTGATGGTATTGGGTCCGCTCCACGACACTTGGCATACAACCAGTACAATCCTGCTGAAGGAAATATCTTGGTTTGCAGCGACATCGATGGTGGTAGCTATGAATTGATCACCTTCTCTTTAAACAATGCTGGAAACAGCGTCACCGATGGAAAGCGCGGATCGTGCATGGGACCTGCCGTCTTCTTGGGACGAAATAGATTTGCTGCCTTGGATCGTCACCAACGACAGATCATTGTGAAAAACTTGCAAAACGAGACCACCAAGCGCGTCCAACCTCCAGTCGCGAATGTTGAAGGTTTGTTCGATGGAGGTACCAGTGGTCGTCTCCTATTGAAGGCCGAGGACCGAGCGATCCTCTTTGAAGTACAATCTCGTCGTGTTTTGGGAGAAATTACTGCACCAAAGATCAAGACTGTCGTTTGGTCCCCTGATGGTTCCAAGGTTGCCATTGTTTGCAAGTATGGTGTTGTCATTGCCGATCGTCAGTTGGAGCAACTCTGCAGCATCTCTGACAATGTCAGAATCAAGTCTGGAGCTTGGGATGTCAGTCCTACCGGAGGAACCGCTTCTCAACTCTTCTTGTACACCACTTTGAACCATGTGAAGTACTGTTTACCTTCTGGAGATACTGGAACTATCCGCACACTGGACACGCCTCTCTATGCCATGCGCGCGGTAAAGGATCAACTATTCTGCTTGGATCGCGAAGCACGAGCTCGGGTTCTTTCAATTGATACCACCGAAGCTCGCTTCAAGCTCGCTTTGGCGAACAAGAAGTACGGCCAAGTTATGCACATGGTCAAAAATAGCCGTTTGTGTGGCCGTGCCATCGTTGCATACTTGCAATCCAAGGGATTCCCGGAGGTTGCGCTCCACTTTGTGCAGGAGCCAAAGACTAGATTCCGTTTGGCACTTGCATGCGGTGACATTGAAGCTGCCATGGAAGCTGCTTTTGCATTGGAACAGCAATCCGAATCTGGTCGTGAAATCTGGGGACAACTTGGAAGTGAAGCTCTTCGACAAGGAAACCACCAAGTGGTCGAGATGTCTTATCAACGAACAAAGGACTTCGACCGTCTCTCCTTCTTGTACTGTATCACTGGAGACACGGATAAGCTTCGCAAGATGTTGAAGATTTCGCAAATGCGTGGCGATATCATGGGACGCTACCACAATGCTTTGCTTCTCGGAGATGCTGCGGAACGTGTTTCTGTTCTAGAAGCAAGTGGCAATCTGCCCCTCGCCTATATGTGCGCTCGCCTCCATGGTCTTACTGAGGAAGCTGAACGCGTCAAGGTTGCCATCGAAACCAACGAGGGAGATATGGAGAGTCTGATCGCCAAAGTTGAAGCCTGCGAAGCCGCTAACGACAAGTCCGCCGCCAAGCTTCTTCAACCCCCAACACCCATCTTCCGTGCCGAAAACTGGCCAACTCTTGAAATTCCAAAGTCTGCCCTTGCCGATTTGACAGCAGCCGTTCCAGAAGACCCAGAGGAGGACCGTACCGATACTCTTCATGTCGCACCTGCCGCATCCTCTGCAGAGTGGGACGACGACATGGACGCTGGATTCGGAGATGATGCTGGCCCAAGTGCCAACCTTGCCGCCGACGATGATGACTTTGACTTTGGAGGTGGTGATGACTGGGGTGATGAGGATTTGGGTGATCTTGGTGATGACTTTGGTGATGCCGAGGTGGAGACTGAAGATGAAATGGGAGCTATCTCCGATGACACAGGATTCCAAATGCCTGCATCTGGACGTCTTCCAGCCAGTTGCTGGGTTTCCAATAGCTCGCATGCTTCGGATCATGTAGCTGCTGGAGGAATGGCATCTGCCTTGCAATTGTTGAACCGTCAAATTGCAGCTTCTGACTTCTCTGTGCTCAAGGATTCGTTGATGGGATGCTACCTCGGTTCCATGATCAGTGTTCCAGGTATGTGTATTAGGTTTATCGGGTGATGCGGGCCCTCGAGTTTCTAACTAGTCTTCTTTTCTTTCAACATCAGGTATTCCAGGAAGTGGAAACATGGCAATGCCACTGTTGCGAAATGACTCTGCTGGACACCCTGGTCCAGAATCGCTGCCACGAACCTACCTCACAGCAAAGGACTTGGTAACAGCCATTCGCAATGGATACAAATTCTTTCAGGGAGGAAAGTTCAACGATTCCCGAGCAACCTTCCTCGATGTCTTGCACAAGATCCCAGTTGTTGTTGCTACTACTCCTCAAGAGCAAAATGAAGTCAAGGAAATGGTAACCATCGCCCGAGAGTACATAACTGCTATCCGTATCAAGGGAGCCATGTCAGAAGCTGGATCAGACCCTGTTCGTTCGACTGAACTTGCTGCCTACTTTACGCACTGCAATCTGCAGCCAATACACTTGTTGTTGACTTTGAGAACAGCCATGGGTGCAGCATTCAAACACAAGAACTACATCACCGCCGCTAGCTTTGCCAGAAGGTTGCTGGAGCTTCCTGACATTAGCAACCAACGAAATGCTGAACTCAAGTCCAAGGCAATGAAGGTTCGCCAAAAGAGTGAACAAATGGCCCGGAATGAACATCAATTGAACTACGACGATACCAAGAGCTTCGTAATTGACTGCCATGCATTCGCCCCAATATACCAAAATCAGCCATCTTCTCTATGCCCATACTGTGGTTCTCACTATGCGGAGAACACCATGACCAACAGTATCTGCGACAACTGTGGTTTGTGTATAGTCGGTGTCAATACCCTTGGTCTAGTCACTGGTTAAGGTAGCACTTATTTTATCGTACCACTGTCGACGAACGCAATTTTAGCACCCTTTCCATTCAGCACCAGTTGTATGGTACCTTTGATCCTGCTGTAGGGTGCAACGGTACAGTATGGTACCAGGTACAGTGCGATCTTTTTTTTTTATAGCGCGAAGTTCAAAAAGTGGAGACATCGCCGTGACATACCGTCACTTCGGTCAGCGACGTAATGCAAAAAAATTGTGATACGACTCCACCGATTTCTTCGCGTTGGCGCATCTGATTGGTCTATCACTCCTAAGTATTCATGTCCATCACAGTGCTGCCAGGCCCATCCTGCGCTGTAGGAGTCTACAGTGCTTTGAAAAAAATAGATAGCACTGGTTTCAGATTTCGCCATCTCCAAGGCGACGATTTGGAGGGATCTCACCAGCGTCAAGAGAGCTTCTTCGGGCATCAAAGATGGCATCTTTGCCTCCGTATTCTACTTTTCGGACGGACAGCAAGGTAGGGTTGCAAACAGGCAAAAATTTGCTGTGAAATCGAAGCGTAGTGACTTGTAGAGCGACTGAATTCGCTTTGGTTCCAGGAAACCTCGTTTGATGTCTCCATTTTGCGTCCTTATCCAAAACAGCCAGCGCAAATATGCTAGCTGTATTTTATCTGAAGCCTGTCAGAAAAAATCGGAAGCGCAATGGTCGATTGTGGCGAGAATCGCGCCTCTGCAGCAAGTTGAACGGTGCAGCTGACGCAAAATCTTTTCCCAATTTTCCAGCTGGCCGTAGGCTGCGTATGTTTCGTACGTGGATGTAGTTTCACGACGTCGATTCCATGGAGTCCCCGACCATTGGAAAAATACAGATCGTCATTTCAGGAGGCCAGCAATCCTTGAATCTATCATTCCTTCTACGTTCACTTTCAACTAACGATACAACAAACCTCAATACTGAATACTAACCTTATGTCTTTTGATGAATCCGTATCGATCTAACTTGCATCAGCAAATGATGTTTCCACAGGCACAGTCGCATGGGGTAAGTTATTTGGAATGAGAATGCAACAGTGGTCTTGCATTTCATCTCACCGTTCGACCAACCCAGAATGTCCTTACGTTCACACCGCCTGGATTCAAGCAATCTTTGAATGTCAAGTTTCCAGACAGTCGGTTACCGGTCTGCGAAAAGTGCAAGAAGAACTTTAAAACTAGGGATATGTGTCGTGTTCGCAACGGACATACAGCGGCACCTTGGACAACTGCTTTTATCTGCATGACTCTGGACGATTCTTGCACCGATGCTCATGGAAAGTATGTAGACAAGCCCTTTACTGTCCGCATGGTTCCATGGCAACCTTACTGCGTGAAGGAACCCTTTGACCCTAAAACACCCGTCTGTGCTGGGTGCAAACGAACCAACCGAACGCGATCATTCTGTCGGGAACGGCATCGACATCGACAACTGCCTTGGTGCACAGTCTATTGTGTATTGAGTGCAGTCGACACGGTAGACGCCAATACCATAGTTGCTGCACCTAGTAGGCCGGTGGAAGAGTCATCCAAAAGTGAAAATGATAAGGATAGCCCAGTTAAAGAGGACGAATCCAAGGAGGCATCTTCGCCCGCCAATGGAGAAACTGAGTCGAAATCTGATTCTACCAAGGAAGGGGACGAGAACACTAAGCCTGCCGAAAAGGGATCATCAGGGGAAGGTGATGATATCCACCAAATTCCAGACAGCAGGACTTTCTTGGCAAAAGTATCTTGCAAGTCAATCTCGATACACTGGCTAGAACTTGCAGAATCTGACGGAACTGACGTAGGGGTCATTCCTAACATGCACCAACATGTGGATCCGAACGCATATGCCATGGGCCCAGGGGGGCCTGGCATGCCAATGCCACCAGATCCAAATCATCCGCCATACTACCACCATCCAAACATGTATGCTCAGCAGCATCCACATTCATTAAAGAATCAACAACAGTACTTCTTTCCGATGCAACGACACCCATCACCGTATGCAACTTCGTGGCCACCGCACCATTACCAACAACACCCACACATACTGCATGGACAACAACTTGCTTCGCCACCCGGTGCACCTCCGCCGCCACCACCTCCTCAAGGTGAAGGATCGTCGCCACCATTAGTTACGGCTGGTGAAGCCGCAGCTCAGCAACTCAAGAGGAACAGGGAAGATGATCGCGGGCAAAGCCCAATGCATCATCCACCTCCAGGGCATCCTCACGGACCACCACCTGGACCTCATGGCCAACAACAGCAGTGGATGTTGTACCAACAAATGTACCAGTCCGCTTTACCGCCCATGTCACACGCATCGGCCTATCCACCGCAAATTGGACGACACATGCCTCCACCTGAAGGAGGTCCACCCATGATGCATCCACCAGACAATCCATACAACAGGCCGCAATCACCACCAAACGGCAAAGAACACGAAGCAGATCCCAAGCGCCAGCGGCTCGGCTAACCACCAACGATGGATTTTCTCTCACCAGGGACATACTGAGAACGCATTCCAATCGTTGTTGTTGTTAGGGGGTCAATAGATTAGACGATACAAAACAAAGGACACGAGACCTTTTCCACGGGGAAATAGAATAATTTTACTATTCACGTATAACTGCTTACAGTGATCAACGACTTTATCTTATTTCTGATCCTTGTCGATTCTATTTCTTGCTCATGTATCCGAACTCGATTAAGCGGTCCTCATTCTTTCTCCAATCCTTGTTCACTTTCACTGTGAAAGGGAAATTAGATTAGTCCTACCAATCGCTATTGCTTGCGAAGACGAAACAAAAGTAAACATACCAAATAGCTCCAGGAATACTTTTTCTTGCAAAAACTTTTCAATCTTATCTCGCGCTAGGACACCGACAGCCTTGACTTGTTCCCCTCCTCGTCCAATGACAATTTGCTTCTGGCTCTCCCGTTCGACGTAGACTGTCGCCTTGATTCGATTGACCTTTTTCTTTTCACTTTCCTTTGGTTCTTTGAATTCATCAATTCTGACTTCGCAGCAATAGGGTAGCTCCTTCTTGAGCGTTTCAAATATCGATTCTCGAATGAGCTCAGAAACAAAGAACCTATTTGAATAGAAGAGGAGCAGAGAGGAAGGTTGAGCCGTGATTGGGATAGGATTTATCTTTCCCACTTCGATACTTCTCCTGCAACGTACCTTTCGGATCTGTCTGTTAGTATGTCTTCCTCATATAACGGAGGCCCTGGTGGTAAAAGTGACTTGGCCTGGTCATCCGATATGAATTGGACGCCGTCTTGAAACATGCCGGGTACCGGTCGCCCTAGCTTTCGAATGGCAGCAGATATATCTTCCCCTCCGAGCAGCAGTTGGCGCAGCAAGTTGACCCCTTCGTTCTCTGGTCCCTCAGAAGCAGCCACTGGGATTATTGCAAGAGCGTCTGGCAGTAGTGATCTCCACTTGGCCACAGCTTCTGGGACGGTATACGTTCGACCCTCCTCTTCGCTTTCATCTGAATTTCGGTTGGCTTTTCCGACAAGATCGATTTTGTTGATTGCTACCACAATGGGCGCTCTACTTTTCTTCACTTTTTGAAAGATTTCATCATCAGGAATTGGGCTGCTGAACAAATCTGTTACGACCATCAAAACATCCGAGTCATAAAATGCTGTCATGACTGCTTCCATCATACCCTCTTGGAGCTTGTAGGCAGGATTTTCGATGATTCCAGGTGTGTCAATCAAACATAGTTGAGCCTCAGCTGTTGTCAATACGCCCAGAATAGCGTGACGTGTTGTTTGAGGCCGCCGAGTGGCAATACACAAATCTTCTTTCAACAAAGCATTCAGCAGCGTACTCTTTCCCATATTGGGAGCTCCCAGTATACTGGCGAAGCCACATCGGAAGTTGTCTCGCATTGGAAGTCTTCCCTCATATTCGAAGCTCTTGTCAAGATCTCTCAAAAGTTCGCTCTTGTCTCCGTTTGAATCATCCTTTCCAATCGACGTTGCTGTCTCTATTCTTTGATTGTTGAGTTTTGTGGGCGTATTTCTGAGAAATCCTGATGATGGAAGACAAAAGAGAGATAACGAAATGAGGATCAAGTTTGACATGTTGTTATTGTTGTTGTTGTTGTCATCAATTTGACGGTTTGGTTTTGATTCCGAAAAAAGGAACCCAAATCTGAAACCGTCGAATGGAACTGATGCGTCCAGCCAACTTCCACGAGGGACATGACAGACGTCATCCAACTTCAGCGATTCACAGGACTGAATTCAGTCGTGCAGTGGCTGCATTGTCTGTCAACCTTGTTTGTCACCTGGCTGTCACGTCATGAGAATTCCGACTGCAGGCGTGACGACAGCAAAGACACCGAGAAAAAGGAATCTTCTCGGGGTGGAAATTCTGTGCACGATGATTCTGTAGCGTCATTTCATTCAATACACTGGAGACTCTGTTGAAGCGCAGCTCTTCCACTATACCAGTACGAACAAAGACAAATCTTGCTAGGAACGACTACTGACTCATCAGCTGCTATTGCAGAGCATCCCAACAAGCACATCACTCATAGTTACTCCAAGCTGCTATCATAGACAATGTCGCGACGAGGCCGAATCCCTTTCACTTCAACCTTCATCTTGTGCTTCTCCCTTGCGATCCTGGGTCCGTCCCGTGGCTTTCTTCAATCTGGAGAATTATGTCGGTGTACGTTCATTCAGCTCTTTTTGCTCCGAGATTTTTACTGATCGCATAACATGCTCACCTTCTTTGCTTTTCTCTGCTGCGGAATGTATCCATGTTGAACTTCTAATAACAGCTCCCCACAATTTGCAAAAAAGTACCTTAACTTCGCTATGTGCAACAATTCCCAAATCAAAGAAAAAGCCGAGAAAAAGGCGCGTCAAGCACAAAGCGTCTCAAGGAAGTCCATTGAATTTGAACGAACTTTCAGATCATGTCTCAGAAAGCTACATTGCTAGTCGGCATGGAACCATAGGAAGCAAGGCAATGTCTAGGGGTATTTTTGATAGAGGGGATGGCATTGATGAACAAGCAGAGTCCCTCAAACAATTGAATGCCCGACCTGCATTGGTCCTCAATGCCGACTATCAACCAATGACTTACTTACCGCTTAGTCTGTGGTCGTGGCAAGAAGCCGTCAAGGCTGTCTTTAATGGCAAAGTTCAAGTTGTCGATGTCTACCCCGATATCACTGTCCGAGCGGCTAGTCTTGAAATCCCCCTTCCAAGTGTCATTGCATTGACCGAATATGTCAGACCAGCTAGCACGACACCGGCATTTACGAGACGCAATGTCTTTCTCAGAGACGAATATCGATGCCAATACTGTGGGGAGCATTTCCACACTGCAGATTTGTCATTGGACCATGTTGTACCAAGATCGCAGGGAGGTGTATTGAGTTGGTACGTCTATGGTGGCTCTCTACCTCAAAAGCAACAGGGCTGGCTGATTGAGGCTTTTTTTCCCTTACATTTCATTGATTTTCGTCCAACAGGGATAACGCAGTAACATGCTGTAAGAAGTGCAACGGTAGAAAGGGATCCACACCAGTATCACAGCTATCAAAGATTGGAATGCGACTTCTGAATCCGCCACGAGCTCCTACACAAATGCAGCTTGCAGCCAAAGCTGCTAAAATGGTTCCCAAACGTGTCCATCCCACGTGGAAGCCCTACATTGGACTCGCAACCACTCCATCTTCCTTCTCGTCATCTGATAGTGCATCAACTGGTGACGAGCAGTTCATTGATGATCGCTACTTCGAAGAGTGAACAAAGCATTAAAGGTGTTTTGCAGTGGATGTTTTGGTGACCAATGTGTAGATTTAGGTTTGGCTTTTATTCTTCCGTATAGAGTATTCAAATTTAGATTTGAATGGTATCGTATGACGGTGTTAGCATGCTAAAATACAGATATTGGTCTCTTTCTAGTTCTTGACCCACGAATCTTGACACAAAATTAGCGGTCCGATATTTTAGTTTGGAAAAAAGTTATAGTAAGATTGGACCCGTAAGGAAAATCTCATTACAATCCTGCCAACTCTGCTTCCAGTGCCTTGAGGTCGTCTTCTTCCTTCTTGGCAAGTGCTGGCAATTCGTTTCTGGGAGCATCTGGTAACGAAAAGGATGATTCTGCGGTTGGTGGTGGTTTGAGCAATTCGGCCTCCAAGTCTGCTGTTTCCAGATCGTTGAGTTCCGCCAACAAGTCATCTTCATCTGCCATAAGAAGCGGATCAATAGGTTGGGCAATGGCATCGTTGATTTCTTGCGCCAATTCCATTTCTTCCTTGATTTCATCCATGACATCATCAACCTTTTCTATTCCAACATCGTCTCGAATCTTTGCCATTGTCTTTGTACCTGCTTGCATTGCTTGGAATGTCATTGCGTTTTGTGCGGCCGATTCCAAACTAATTACTTGTGTTTCAAGAGTCATCTTGACATTCGCAATCTTGTCTTGCTCCTGCTCGTATAACTTTTTTCGTTTCATTGCAAATAGAGCACCTATCCAACAAATGAATAATGAAAAAATCAACCAATCGAAGAAGGCAAGAACGACAAGGATAAATAAGCATATGCCAGGAGTGGATTGAAAATAGTGGTCGTTGACTGCATGTCAACTTACCTTTCTTGTCACCCTTTGACATCTTGAGTTTCGCTTCCTTCACAATTTGATCAATCTTCTTCTGCAAGTGCTCTTCTCTGAAGACATCAAACACAAGAATCGAGGTTGGGGGTTAGCAACATCATCTTGCAGTGCATGAACATCACGACTTGACTTCACGTCCCTGGAATTTTGTCTTGGCGGGACTCAGCCTCCAATACAAAAATAGAAAATTGGAATAAGAAATTACGGACCTTTTTTCTTGATTGGCGATGGTCTCTCTCAGTTTGACGACAGTTTGTTGAGGATCAGTCGCCTGTCTGGTGGAAGTTGCAGACACCGTAGACGTTGGTGTCTTCTTCTTTCCAAATAAGTTCATCATCTTGAATTTGTTGTATACCGGTATATAGCGTCGCCAAGGGGAGTACGATGCAGTGAATCGCGTTTAATCCACAGTGGCAACTGAAAGTGAAGAAGGCAATGGATGGGCTTTTCCCGAAATTCGTTTCTCGCTGGCCTGCGATTCGATTCGATCCGTTGAAAATGAGAATCCAGTCCTGTTTGTCAAGCAGGCCGTTTGTCCGCTGCTCTCACTTTGAACTTTGCGTTTGCGTCAATATTTTTGTCGATAACCCGGAAGTAGAACGATGACGCAGGCAAAGATTTTTGGATTTCCTCATTATTTGCGAGCTCCTCCCCAATCAAATCGGTCAAATCCCAGTAGCAGTTTGACGAACAAACGTACGAAGTTCTGCAAGGCAAGCCTTCCCTTCTGACGATCGAGAAAAGATAGCCAAAAGCTCGACAGAAAACCGGTTTCCTGTGTTGAATCCTCACTGACACTATAACAGCTGCCCTCCGCCAACCGTGATATTACTTAGGCTCCTACCTCTCAATTATCACTACTGATTGATTGTTGACTGTTGATTGTCGATTCTTCCATCATACCAATTACCTACCATACTAGAAGAATGAAGTTGTCTGTTTCCATTTTGTTTGCGACTCTTGCTTTGAGTTCCGCCTTTGTCCCATCCACCGGTGTTGCCAGCCGATCTGTCGCCATGGACCTTGTTTCCACGACTGAGGTTACAAATCCCGACGCCTTCACAAAACCTGACCGTATCATCATGGAAAAGCTTCCAACTGTATATGTTTACGATCACTGCCCATTCTGCGTACGTGTTCGAGTCGCATTGGGCCTCAAGAATGTCAAGCATATTGTCAGCTTCATGGCGAATGATGATATACCTACTCCTACCGCGCTTGTTGGCAAGAAAATTGCCCCTATTTTTGTAAGTGTTTATCATTGACCGCTTTTCCATGAGTGGTTGAAAATCCAAAGAGTATTCGGCAGATAACTGACCTCAGGGTTCTCATTTGGCTCTCTTCTTTAACAGACCTTCCCTGAAGGTGATATCACCATGGCAGAATCCATGGATATTATCAAGCTCATCGATTCTGACGAACGGTTTGGTCCGACTGGTATCTTGAAACCATCCAGTGGCCGAACTGATCTCAAGGAATGGCAAAAATCTGTCCAAAGCACTTTACGAACACTTCAACGACCACGCTATGTTGCAACTGGTCTTTTGCCAGAATTCACACAACTTGATGCCCGACATGCTTTTATCAAGGGACACCAATTGCCACCATACGACAAGCCAGAATGGAGAGAGGAGTTGGCAATGGAAGAAAAGCTGAAGATATACGCCGAATCTATGGCCACCGACCCAGCACCTATGGTCGAAGAGTTGAACGCAAAGCTTGTGGAATTGGACGACAAAGTTTACTCTGAGCACTACTGCACTGAAGGAGGACTTTCGTTGGATGACATCGACCTCTGGGCTCGCCTTCGTTCCATCACCATCATCAAGGGGGTTCAATGGCCAGCGGGACTTCGGGCCTACATGGAAAACATTAGTGAATTGGCAGATGTTCCACTTTACGATGAGTTGGCCATATGAGCGATTCATAGGTGTTGCCTCCCCCCTATCATGCTTGAGAGCCGAACGCAACCACATACAAATGAGAACATCACAAGTCCAATCATCTCAACAACCCCATTCTCTATACCCAATGCATCGACACCCGCTAGTGCCCTGTCATTGCGCGATCAAATGTCTGTAGATCAAGTTGTGAATCATCAGTAGGGATCATTTAGCACTCATTTGTTGACTTATTTTTGATATATCATCAAAGTCGCCGTCTTTTAGTATTGCTCAGTAATTCTGAAACTCACCAGCAAGCAGTAGAACTGCATCGATCACTAGAAACATGGTGCTGCCTACCTCCTCTTTCTGAAACGAAGAAAGATCGACCTACAGTACCAGGTACCTGATGGGAAAGTGATCGTATATATGATGGATATATTTGGGAAGAACCGTTTTTGGGCCGACATTATTCATTATTCATTGTTCATCAGGTGTAACACAAAAACACCACATGGAACACAAATATCCCTTTCAGATCAATAACACTGGCAGCTTATTTAATGTGTAGGGTGCAGGTAGAGGGGGGAGAACACCATGGAACTCTGTCCACTTCGTCCGGAAGGCTATCGTATTTGATATCTCTCGTGCAAAGCAATCCAATCAGAGTAGTTGAAATCTATTTTTATTATACTGCTACAATTGGATACAAATGCTTGTATTGATTAGCCAGCAAACGCACCAGGGTTGTGGCGCCCCCTTGATGTGGATTCAGTATGGTGGATCATCATCACTAGAGTCATCCTCCTCTTTCATCCTGACTATTCATCCATCTCTTTAGAGGTATGGGAAACCGTGTCCAGTGACGATAGATTGGGTGGCGATTCCTCCGATGGCGCACATGGCAAGGCGTCCGTTCATGAGCTCGGATTCTTGCTTCTTCTTCATGGCCGCAGGGTCAGATGGGGCGAAAAGAGTTTGTCCAAAGTCTGTGTACAACAGTGCAAACGGCGAGCAAATTGTGTGAGTTCAACAGTCTCCTCTAGACATCCACAACTGCAATCTGTGAACAAGAACAAGCACTTACCACCGGCTTCACGTTCTCCGTTCATGGTGGCAACAGCGGCAGGGGCGGTGATGACCAAATCGAAAAGACCGATCCACAAAAGAAGTTGGTACATGGGTCCGTTGTGCAAAAGAGCATCGTGTGCATCAACAGTCTTGGGGATGCTCTCGAAAGAGTACATCTCTCCCGGGAGACGAACAAAGTCTGTGGCAATGAAACCAACAACGGCAATCATGGCAGTGCGTCCGTGACGAAGTTCGGACTCACGGAACCATGGAAGGAATGGCGAGTAGGTCTCGGAAAGGTTCAACTGTAAAATGCAACAAAAATAGAGAAGGGGAGTCAGAAACTTTGGTGATGATACTACCGTAAAACAATTCATTGCAGTCTCTTATCGACTCTTAAGCAGTCCATCTCTAGCTTCTCCCAAATGTAGTTCTACTATCAATCGATCAAAAAAACTTACGGGGTCGAACTTGAATTCCGATCCAAATAGGTTGACAGAACCGACGTAGTCATCCATGGCAGCCTCCATAGCGGTGGTGCGTGGAGCAGCAGGCTTGGAAGTGGTGAAGGCGCTGGCAGAAGCAGCAAGGGCAAGGAGGGCGGCGGCAGTCTTCATGGTTAGCTACTGTAGTGGATGGTGCAATAGTGAGGGAAGAAAAGGGTGGCCGATCAGAGCCAAGTTGAGAGTTTTCTTGCTTGCACGTGGATTTCCTACTCCAAAGATACGGCTTTCATATTTTTCGTCCCTCCTTCTGGTTTTCCGAAGGTTGAACACAAAAGATTTGCCCAAACGCACGTTCAATTTTCGTAGGAAAGTACCAAAGATACGTCACAAAAGAAAGCTAATCCATCCCCCCTTCATCAGTCCTTGCCCTGCATCTTTCCCAAAATCAGAAATACCTCCACCATGAAGACTACTGCTGCCCTCCTTGCCCTTGCTGCTTCTGCCAGTGCCTTCGCTCCTCTTCAATCCACCAAATCCTCCAGTGTTTTGAGCGAGTTCGCCAACGGATACGTCGGAGCAGAGGGGCCAGAACCAATGCCATTCAGCCCCAAGGGAACCTCTGTTGAATTCGATCCATGTGGCTTTGCTGAGGTAGGTTTCAATAGATTCGTTGCCGAAGACTAACTTCAGGCTATATCGGTTCGTAGAGTGTCGTTTTTATATTTATGACTCAATTCCCATTGCATTTGTTCTTGATCAACAGCGTGCCCCCGAATGGCTTCCATGGTTCCGTGAGGCTGAATTGAAGCATGGACGTGCTGCCATGTTGGCCACCCTTGGATTCGTTGTTCCTGAATTTGTCCGTGTCCCAGGAGAAGCTTACTCTTTCGAGGCCCTCCCCAAGGTCATTGACGCCCATGATGCCCTTCCCCAATCCATGATCCAAATCTTTGGATGGATCTCTTTCTTGGAAGCCTGCACTTTCCCTGCCTTGGCCAACATGAACGAATACGACCGTGCCCCAGGTGACTTCGGATTCGATCCCATCGGTCTTTACCCCACTGACCCCGCAAAGCAAAAGGAATATCAATTGAAAGAGTTGAAGAATGGACGTTTGGCTATGATCGCTATCGGTGGAATGGTTGCTGGAGCTAGCGTCACTGGACACGGATTCCCTTACTTTCCTTAATTTGACAACCAAATCATTTTGTACTGATAATCAAATCTTTCCACTGCGGGAACATGCCAATCGCTGAAAGCCTTAGTTGGGGCTGGTTGGTTTAACTTACGCACTTGCAAGCAACATAGACAGTAACGCGAATGAATATATAGAAACTAGCATAGTTGCGAACTTGCTACGACTGGTTTCATAGTATTCATATTTATTCATAAACATAGATCATAGTGATCATGAACTGACAATGTTGTAAGTTGTAGATGTGAAGCAAAAGTCTACTAGCAACTGGAGTCGTCCTCAGATTCTTCGTCACCAGGCGCAAAAGACAACTTGAAGCGTTTTTGTTGTTTCCTGGTGCGCTTATATTCTCGTTTGGCGTTAGTTAATCGTCGGAGGACGCCCTTGTCGGTATCAGCACCTGAGAGTTGTGTACTCTTGACACTGTTTTCGAAAGCCCGTATTGCCTCTCTGTATTCACCCATCTCATAGTGCGCACAACCCATTCGAAAGAAGGCCTTTGCTTGCAGCTTTATTGCGTCCAGAAAGGTATCTTCAGGCTCATCTTCTCGGTAAACTTCTGTCATTTTGGGGCCCTTCATGATCTTCCCTTTTTTTGTACAGAAGGGCCGTAGCTCCAACAACGCCAAACGAGACTGTTCTACTGCATGATGGGGTTGTGCAAAGTAAGGCTTGAGCATCACCAGCGCATGATTCAGTCGGAGAACGATTAACAACCGCACTGTGGGGGTCCACTCGAGATGAAGCCATCCGTTGGCTCTCATTTCTTTGCCCGCCTCATCTGAAAAGATAACCTTAAGCGTCGGATAACACATGCAGGCGACAGCTCCATATTGAATACCGGTGTCGTATCGTCGTGCAGCTGTGTCGAAATTTCTTGCCTCAAGGGCTTCGTTCCCCGCGTCCTTCAGCAGCAACATAGTTTGATATAGTTGATTGTGAGCCAAATCGTCTTTGTTATTCTCGAAGGACGATTGATTCATTTTGCATGTTGGCGCCGTCGAGTCAGTCTGCTCACTTTCATTTCCATCGTCGATGGATGCAATTTCGGCATCTTCAGACCCGCTTGCTCTCGCAGCATCAGTGATCTTCGCTTTGTGTTCTTTTCTCTTCTTTGGTTTATCCCCGGTAGTCTTATCATCATTTTGCTCGTCTTTTCTGGACAGGTTAACATCCCCTACGTGGATACTGCCAGGCTGCACCAGCGGCCCTCTTGAGAAGGGCTCAATATCCTCCAAATTGGAGTATCGAAGACAATAGAAGTCTTCATATTGTTTTGCGTTGAAGTATTCATGTTGACCCATCTGGCTCCGGTGCATATCAGAGTCGTGAAGGATCCAATCGGAAGGAGACTGCGGGATCAAGTCCGCTGGGTGTACGTCTAGACCTTCTGCGCTATCCAGGCGCCATGGGATGTTTGGATTCCACGGTAACCCCATCGTGTCAGCCTGGTGCCGTTGTCGTATCATGCAGACTCGATGCTGCAAGGCATCAAGATCACTTTCTACTGGTACGTCGTCCTCACCGTCGACTCGTGATTTGATACATGAGTAGAGATTTAACTTGACGACTTTAGTCAAATTTTGCATATCATTGCATATTCGGGGCTGTCCTCCATGCCTTCGAAAACCACCACGTGAGCCATACATGTCTGCTTCTTTCCGCTCTTTAGCACCGGGGATGCTGTCTGGCAGAATATCCTTGCTTTCAAAGCCTGGCTCTTCAAACAATACCTTTAAAAGAGGCTGAATCTCATTCCATTTTCGAACGATCGGACTCATTTCATAATGGGACTTGTGATACACGTCCAAGCGACCCTGAAGAATAGGATGTAAGATAAGCAACTTTCAAAAATAAAACGAAGAAATAAAAATGGTGTCTTACCGAAGGCGAGTCGTCAATTTCTGAATCAATGGGAGTCGTTGCCCTCCACAACTTGGCAGTGGAGTCGATTCCATAAGTGATGAACAGAGGCAATGACGGGTGAGGTACAATGCCATTACAGGTCGAATTATCGGCATTTAAGAAGGATACAACTGATCCCGTAGCTTTCTCATAGATCCAAGCGTGTCCCGAGTCAGAACCGGTGCATATGTATTCATCCCGAGGACCAGCATACCTAGCATTCTACCAACATTTTAATGAGGTTTTGAATTCCTTCACATAGAAAAGCATTGGTAGACAGATACCACATACCTTTAAGAAAGTAAACCGATTCAAATGTGCTCCATACGAAGCAAGCTCTCTTAGGGGCGCATTTTGACCACTGCTTCGTTCGACAGGCATGTCCCGCAACTCGTCGATTGTGGGACCTAGTCCCTTTCCATTCCGAGGGAAAACAGGAAAAGTATATATCTGATCAGACTCGTAAGACACTAGTAATTCTTTTCTGTCGCGTGACAAGTCGATGCCGCTGACAGAAACGTCCTGAAGTGGCGTGAGGGAAGATGGACGGTACACCTGAACTACTCGGTTCGCAGCAGAAGCATCAGTCATTCGTAGATCAAACAAGGTGATGTCAGAGGAAGAGCCACCAGCTTTTGGATGCAAGGAGTTTAAAAGCTGTCAGACACATCCGTGCAGTCACATACAGTAGCCAACTTCTAGTGCTTACCAAACACGTAGACAGAATCCCCTTCTTCCAAAGAAGATGTTGTCACCGGTGAAGAAAGCACTGCAAAAGCCTTGCAAACTCGATATCTCCTCCCCTACACGTATGTTGATGAAACGCGGTAAATAAGAAAAAACAAAAACGAATTCATCTTCGCAACAACAACGAACATACCAACAGACTTCTCGACGGTTGTGCCCGTGGGGGCACTCGAATATCAAACCTCCTCAAGCCTCGTTCAGAGCAGAGTAGCCCAGTGTGGTCACTGAGAAAGTGGTGAGAAAAGCACATTGGGGACCGAATGGAAAGGAAACCAGCCGGAAGCATGTCAGAGAGTTCTTCGTCGAACTCTGGGCTTACAATAACCGAAGATTCCGCCGATTGTAAATCGGCCACCCTAAGGTATCCATCAGCCCCACACGTAGCCACTTTCCCGGGCGTGGCCATCGGTGTGACATGAAATACGTTATTGTAATGCCCGGTTCGTATTGTGGCCAAAGGCAGAACAGCGCCAGAGATTCGGCCCGTGGCATTGAAATATCGACTCCATTCATCTGTAGCATTATTTCCTGGGCAGTAGTGAGACTGCGCAAAAGGGCACATAGTAGTAACACCGCCAGCAAGCGGCGTCGTAGAACCCATTGCTTCTCTTACGTCCCAAAATTTCACCAAATGATCATCCCCAGAAGTCACCAGTTGGGTTGGGCAATCCATAGTCTTCACCGGCTCGTTGCAGCTCCCTGCTGTTGATATACGCCACCCACAGTCCATCCAGGTCGCCGTATTAATACACCCTCCATGTCGCATGGAAGGAGCATACTTTGGTTCCATGCAAATTCCATTCTGCTGAACTTCCTCCTCGTCTTCTGATGACGAGGAATCTTCGCCGTAAAACCGACGGAATGCAGCGTTCACAAATTGCTGTGTACCATCCTCCCCACTTTCGTCGCTGTCGGATTGGGTACGCCTTTGTCTCGTCCATCGAGCTCGACTTCCTCCTGCAGCTTCATTCTCTCCCCCGGTGTCATCACCGTCGCCATCAGCGCCTTCCTCGTTTCGTTCTCTGGTATCTTCTTCTAGACTTTCTTCGGAACCAGATAAATCCGGTTCAGCTTCTGCCGAAGATGACGATGAAGACGAAGTAGAGACAGAAGCCTGTGCGTGTAAAGGTCCATGACCCATCACCAAGGCTGCAGGAGTCCCAGGACCAACCGCTAGAATCATGTTCTGCAATCGTGAACGATTCCTACAGAAACAGGTTTAGATTTAGATGACGAACAATAGCTCTGATTTTAACCCTTCCAATCTTGAAAAATAAGCTTACCATGCTGTACGATAGGATAGGAGGTCATGGGGAATACCCATTTGCTTCCCAAAACGGCCTCGTTTTCCATAGGTTTGGCGACCTGCCAACAAATCTGGAATTGATCGTCGTTTTCTCCATTCTTTAACGATTGGGGTACTGTTCAACGAACCATGCGACGAAACCGAGGGGCTTCTTTCATGTGCGCATAACATAGTGGGAAGTCTTGTGCGTCTTACTCTGTTTGATATGCTGCTGAATCAATCATCAATAAAAAGAAATGGGTTCCCAAGATTCTTTCGTGTACTTTGTGGCAGCGTGCCTGCACATATTGGGTTTCAATTTGAGCCTAATCTATCGCGCTAACTGACGTCATGTTCAATGTCCAAGATTGCCACCAATAGCGACAATGAACAAAAGCCTCAGTTGGCAGTCTGCAATTCCATACCTAATAACCAAATGATAACAATGAAAGAAATAATACGGACACTAGTGGTGATCTTTTCTCTGCAGACGTCATCTGCCTTTTCAACGCCGCAAAGATCGAGACACTCAACATCATTTCGATTATATGGGAGCAAAATTGCAGACGAAGTTGCATTGGATACACCGTTGAAACCTGCATTGGATGACTTGTTCAAAGCATCAGAAGTGGCTGCGAAGCCGAAAGACGCCGAGACAGGAGAAGGAGCTCATGATGCTTTTCGTTTTGAATGGGGTGTACGTAGACTGCCGAAAAAATCTGTTGGTTGTCGCAGAGTCTAAACTTTCCCTTTCGTTTCTTGTGGAACAGAAATGGGTTGACGACCAACGCTTGGAAGAGCTCATGGAATGTATGAATGAGATTCAGCTAGTTGCTGGAGTCTATGACTCTCTGGTAGAGGAATTGGCTTCAGAAGGTGGAACAGAATCACAACCACGGCGGCTTCGAGTTGCCGGCGGGGATCACTGGGATTGCATCTTGCATGTCCTGCCCCAGGGAACGGAATGGACTGGGCGATGGCCCACAGGAGCTTGGGCCATCGTTAGATCGCTCACAGGCGTCGCAGAAATTGCAATGTTGAGAGGTCCCAATCGCGACGGATTCTATACGAAGGCAACAAAGAAGAACCTGCGTGGGGGAGGAGACGGAACTCTTGCTGGTGGTAGTGCCGGAGGAGGAGAGGATTGTATTAAATATGTAGGAGGAGCTCTCAGAAGCTATGCCGGCAAGAGTGGTAAGACGACCTTGCTCGAAGTTGTGGTCAGACCACCAATCGGCAAGCAAAGTCTGGATGGAGACGGTCGCAGCTCCGACAATATGGAGCAACTGGAGGCTCCAAGTAGCGTTTTGGAAGTTACTCTTCCTATCACGGAAGAGAGCATGGAAGAAGTCGAAGAGGACACGGACGTAACAACTGGAGAAGCCCCAAAACACCTCGGATCCAAGCTAGGAATGGATTTCAAGAATGTTGGTGGGCTGGATGATCAATTGGATGCAATCGTCAGGCGTGTCCTGGCATCTCGGTAAGTTTCAGTGTTGCGTTAATTCCAAGCAAAACCTAGAAAATTCTCACCTTTATTCGACTCACTATCAGTGCAAACCCTGAAGCAGCACGACGCTTGGGAGTCTCCCATGTGAGAGGTATTCTGCTGTCTGGACCCCCTGGGTGTGGAAAGACGTTGCTTGCACGAGAGCTGTCAACCTTGCTGGGAGCAAGGGAACCTCAAATCGTGGATGGTCCATCCATCTTGGACAAATTTGTAGGAGAGGCTGAAAAGAATATTCGGGCTTTGTTTAGACCAGCAGAGGTGGAATACGACCAAGTTGGCGATAAGTCAGCATTGCATGTTATTATTCTAGACGAGATGGACGCTATAGGAAGAAAAAGAGGAAGTGTCTCAGGCGACACAACGGGCGTCAGAGATTCTGTTGTCAATCAACTCTTGGCGAAAATGGATGGTGTGAAAGAAGCCAATAATGTGCTGGTAGTTGGACTCACCAACAGACCCGAGCTGCTTGATCCTGCACTGCTGCGACCTGGACGCTTGGAAGTTCAACTTAGAGTGGAGCTCCCTGATGCTGCAGGACGACGAGATATCTTGAGAATACACACACGACGAATGAGAGAAGCTGGTGGGCTGAGTGAAGAAGCTATTGATATGTTAGAAGACCTCGGCGAGGACGGATTGCCAGCAAAAGCAGAATATTTCACAGGTGCCGAGCTTGCCGGTCTTGTTCGATCCGCCGCAAGTTTTGCTTTGGCAAGAACAGTTGAAGATAGCGACACAGATGATAGTGGAATCATTACTGTTACAGACCTGAAGGCATCCCTTGAAGAAGTCCGACCAGCTCTGGGCAAACAAGATGAAGTGCTTGAGAGACGTTTCCCATTCGGAATAGTTCCGTGTTCAGGTCCGATTCAACGAATCATGCGTGACTTGAATCGGTTTACATCCATCCCCAAGATCAGTAATTCAGCGATTAATGTCGCTCCATCTTTGCAGTCAATGCTTGTTGTAGGCCGTGGTCAAGGCACTGGAACCACTGCATTGGCGTGTTGGGCTGCGGCACAAGCATCCTCAAAGGGTGACGCAAACTACGTCCGATTGGTGACAAGCCTGGATTTGTTAAGCTCTAGTGGTGAGGAATCGGCGAGAGCAGCTGCACTGGTTGATCGCTTTACTGAAGCTGGCGAAATGCCCAACTCGTTGCTTGTGCTAGATGATATTGATCAGATTTGTGCTGGATCTGGACCCAATGGCTACAGCAGCATAATGATTTCGACCCTTCGCGCCCTTCTCCGTTCCCCACCTTCAAGTACAAATGTGGCTAGAGCTGGCGGTCATGTAGGGACACAGAAGCAAATCGATGGAAAATACCTGGGAAGAAGCATGAGAATCATTGCAGCAACTTCCCGAATGGATGCAGCATGTTGCGTCTTCAACGAACTATTTGACGAGACGGTTGTTGTGCCTGTCTTGACAGATATGCTGTCTGTCGAGAAGGTAATAACAGCAGGTGCAGAGGCCTCTGGTCTGCAACTGGCCGACGCTAAATCACTTGCCGAGACAATGATAAATAGTTTAGGAAGTCTAGGTTGCAAGAAGGCGCTGAGGTTGATGGAACTCGTCGCTGCTACAGCAGACCAAGATTCAGACGACTTGGGAGAAGCTCAGCACGTAGCGCTTGAAACGACACTTGAAGACATGCAGCACGATGCAAGTGATGCGGCTGAAACGTGTGAAGTAATGTATTAGATTCCACCTGTTTTAATCCTTGTAGCGAAGACTGCACTGGGGATAGACTCTGGCTGAATGGTTGCCATTTATGCAAGAGTGGTGTCGACGCCATTTATACTTGGAGTTGGTCACTTAATCTTTCATTTAAGTCTAGCAGGTACATGTTCTTAGTCTTCATCGGTGAGTCGCACTGTCGATCACCTGTTTTATTATGAATAATAATATTAAAATAAGACTCCGTTCAAATAAAATGAGTTGACTTGTCGGAGTGGTCACAAAAAACGCCCGCCGGCCCCAACCTGGCAAAATTCAGATCATTCAACTTCCACATTTTAAAAAAAACGTCTCGCAAACTACAACGACATCTTTCACCGAAAACATCAAACTTTATCCAAACGATGGCAGAAACCAGGTCTCATGGAATTCTCTCTTGTGCTTCAAATCGGTACCATAATTTTTGTTCTATCCAAAGTCAAAAAAGGAAGAAAAAGAGAATGCAGACAGCCTCCAAGTTGGTGGTCCCAAAATCCTTTGTATTGCCAAGAAGGCTTGGTACTCCATCAAAACTGACGTATGATTCTAGCTCAAGGCCTCATCAATCTATGCATCAGTTAGAATCGATTGACATCAAGGGTAAGAAAGGGACGAAAAAACGGGGATTTGATCCTTCCGTTTCGATTTTCAGAGCACGAACAGCAGGGTCGCTCTTTGATCACGACAGCACCGACGCATCGGACGAAGAAGATGACTTGTTTACATTGAGAATGGCAAATCCAATTTGTGATAGCAGCGACGACGAAAGTGAAGAAGGCTCGTCGTATCAGCGGCCACCTCTGAAAAATGAGCTGCACACGCTGATGTGGAGTTCTCGACTCGAAGAAGATGATATCAAAGGATTTTCTCTTGGTGGTCTTTTACTGATCTAACTATCCACCAAGAATGGCGGAGAAAGTGGCACATTTTATCTTCGCCAACAACAGCACAGTGTCCACCAAAACAATGAAACAACAGCCAGCATACCCGCACAGCAGCTCCGATGAAGATATTGTCATGGAGTAAACTTTTAGAATATTTTCACAACTACAATGCTATCATAGCCTGCGTGTTCCTTCGATTCCTCCCAGCTTCTATACATGAGATGTGAAACAATCGGAGAGTCAACTGCTCAGGTTTTCATGAAAAAACCGTCATTCAGGAAAATGCCAATTGTTTGAAGCAGTCTCATGTGATAGTGCCTTATTCATCTAAAGATTCGGTTTCCTACACCATCCCTACAGAAGGTTTTAGGAGGGTTTCCTCGTGTTCTTGGACTTGCTTTCTTCGAGTGCTCTTTTGTTTGGGATCGAATGTACATGCTCCACCGCTGCAAGTGGTCATCATTGGTCTTTCGGACGAACGAAAAGGCTTGGTAACCAAATTGACAATGAAGGCAATCAGATCTACGATGAGTCAGATCATTGTTTCTCTCGCTTAACTTGTTGTAGAAGATACAGAAAACGTGTGTATTCGCTTTGCTTCGTGTTTGGTGTGTGTTGATGCCGGTACCACTGTTGATGATGACTATTCATTCGCTTCCTCCCCACATCCGGGTATTCTTCCACTTTGGAATGTTCAAGCTGGTCGTTCTAGTCGAAAAATCAGGATGACCCCCATCTTTTTGTCGACAGGAAGAGTTCTCACACCAAGCAATCAAAGCGCAGTGTTGACAAGCTATTTCCAGTGTCGACACTTGACAACCATGGGTTCTGCTACAAACCGCCTAATGGGGGCCTTTGCTGTGGTCCTGTTACTATTGGTTTCAATCAATATGAAAGTTCTTTCGATGAACGCTGTCTATGATCTGAAAGAACGGATGGGAGACAATGTGATGGAGAACTTCAAAATCCTTCCAGC
The DNA here is from genome assembly GCA_933822405.4 of Cylindrotheca closterium. NCBI lineage: Eukaryota > Bacillariophyta > Bacillariophyceae > Bacillariales > Bacillariaceae > Cylindrotheca > Cylindrotheca closterium. Next base: position 365,735 of record CAKOGP040001446.1, on the reverse strand, counting down.
GAATCGGTTAGTTCATGTCTCGCGTGCTGGAATCGGCCATAGGATGGTTCGGGATACATCTGCTTATCATTTGGCAAAGGGGCTAGATCTAGCGCGATTGAAGCTCCAATGGGGATCTTGCTCAAAGGATACGAATTGGAAAGGAAACGAAGGCTTTGATGAACTCAGCATTTTCCCTCATTTGTTTGGAAACGATCTTTGGAACGTTCCAGGAACGCTTTCAGGACCAAAGAGAGAAGGGAAGAAGGTGATTGCGAGGAATGATGTATATGGATATATTCCGGGTGAGAGTTACAAGACCTATCATATTCCAATCCAGCGTGAAATCTACGAAGGGGAAGACGGGCCATTCTTTGACAAGCTGCAGTCTGATTCCGAGTTTTATGACAAGCTAGTAGACAGCTACATGTTCAAGGATGAGGTAGAAGCGTTTATGGAAGAGCACAACTTTGCAGAACATGAAGTGATTGGTATTCACTTGAGTGCTGGAAATGGCGAAGAAAAACACAAAATCGAAGACGAGCGAAAGTTCATGAAGAATATTTTGTACCTTGTGAGCCAATATGTCAGATTGATGAAGATGTTGTACCATGATAGATTCGCGCGGCGGACACCACTGATCTTTCTCGCGACTGATACCCCAAGACTCATTCCTGAAGTTCAAGCAGCAACAGAAAAGTTCGGCGTGAAGACAGTTGTCCTCGATCAAATTCGTGTTGAAGACAATGAGGGTGTAACATACAAAGCGCTTGCAGGGAAGGAAGAAACGTGTTTGGAGGGATGGAAAGCAATGACATCAGATATGATGCTTTTGAGTCATTCTGATGTAGTCATTGCAGCCAGACCTTCTGCATTTACACAGGGTCTACCACTCTCGAGAGTATTCGACAAACATGTGGACGAGGAGGGACCCCACTATTGTGAGGTTGGTGATGATGGAAACTACATGAGTTGCTTGGAAGACAAGAAAACATGGCTCTTCCGCGACAATATTCGAAAAGTTGTCCCCATATCAAGGTCGCAAGGTATAAATGGACTCTTCGATCCAGAATTTCCCCAAGTCGTGCACAACCTACTTATACAACTTCCAGATGTAGTTCATCCGAATGAATTCCAGGAAGTAAAGAAATTTTTGGATGGGAAAAGGGGTGAGAATCAGGGCGATATTCTGAAACATGTGTATGGTGAAAAGGCAATCTTTGGAAAGTACAAAGACAATTTGAAGCACGAACCAAAGTGGAACTTTGAAGATTAGATACCCTAACCTAACTTTTCCCGTTTGTATCTATATTTCTCCCCATGGTGCATGACCCAAAGAGCAACTCCAGTACCTGGTTTGTAAAAAAAGTATGGGTACAGGCCAGTACTTGGTGTCTGTAGTACCGGTAGACCACACATCCCTTCGATTTCAGGATTTGGGCTGATTAAGTCCCGATCGTGGCACCAACAACATCATTCAAGCAAGGATAAAGATTCAAGTAACTAATTCACCAGCACGAATATGGCAGAGTCGTCCCATGAAACAGGATGGGATCATTCAAACGCTTCTTGATCTCATTACTATGTCTATCGATCTGTTGTAGCCTCCAACTATTGATATCATCTGGGGTTGGGGACCAGGGAGGTGTTGGCATTGACACATCCATGGATGGATTTCAAGTGTTGCCCCCTAATCGATTAGTCCATGTGACTCGTTTTGGCCTTGGTCACCGCTTAATTCGGGCTACTTCAGCGTATCATCTCGCAAAGATACTCGCGTTACCAAGGCTGAAGAATCAGTGGGGCTCATGTTCAAAAGACACAAACTGGAGAGGGAAGGACGGAAATGATGCCTATAGCATTTTCCCATATCTTTTTGGAAATGATGTTTGGATCCTTCCAACAGAGTCGTCAATCAAGCGTCAAGGAAAGAGAGTAATTGTTCGGAACGATGTATACGGATACATACCAGGACAAATCTACAAAAACTTTGAGCTACCAATAGACAAGAGCAATGAGATTAGTGGGAATGGCCCACTCGTGCTCAAGTTGATGTCAGATTCTGAGTTCTACAGCCAGTTGGTCGATAACTATAGATTTCAAGCTGAAGTCCTTGAGTTCATGGAGAAACATAAATTCCGAGAGCACGAAGTGGTTGGTCTTCATATCAGAGCTGGTAATGGAGAGAAGACTCATTTTGAATGGTCTGGCAGAGGTATAACGGATGAAGAAGCTTTCATTTCTGATTCCATCCATCTTGTTGAGGCACTTGTTGAGAAACTTAGATCGCTACAACGAAAAAAGCCTCTTGTGTTCCTCGCAACCGATACACAACGTTTGATCCCAGTCATTCAGAATGCAATGAAGAATATTGGGGTTGAGACAGTACATTTGGAACAGATACGGGTAGAGGACAATGGCGGCGTCACATTCCAAGCATTTGCATCAAAGGAAGACGATTGCTTGAAGGGTTGGCAAGCAATGTTCTCTGATATGCTGCTTCTGGGCAATGCCGACGTGGTGGTTGCTGCGCGTCACTCGTCATTCACACAGAGTCTTCCTCTATCACGTGTCTTCGATAGGCACAGAGGGGAAGAAGGTCCCCACTTTTGTGAAGTCTCGAGTGATGCAACCACAATGACGTGCTTCGAAGATAAGAAAACTTGGCTTTTTCGTCAGGATGAAAATAAGATCTTTCAGATAGAGAATGGAAATCAGACGAAATCTTTTCCTCAGGTGACGCACAGAGTGCTTGTAAGTTTTCCCGATGTCGAAACGCCAAACGAAATGGATACTGTTATTGAATTTCTTCAGAAACCAAGGATCGGTAATGATACAGATATACTCATGCATACGTATGGCAAGAAAGGCTTCAATCCAAAATATAGGGGTCAAAAGAGTGAGAAATCCATGTGGACCTTCGCATATTCTTAATAATGTTCGCCCCGGCCGTGCCATAGGACCTACCTATGATGAAATCAATTCACAACATTAGAGCATCTACTGTAGGAGTCTATACCAATTTTGAATTATGACAAGGCGGCGGCTTCAACCCACAGCGCCAATAAACAAGAGGCAAGAGGGAGGATTGGTTTATTTTTCCGCACCTTATTGGCGGCGGGTATAGAACGGTTTCACAATAGCAACTTTTAGAAGGAGCTGACGCAACTGTGACGCCAACATATCGGTGCATTGCAACGCTTACTTTAATCGACTTGTTCGACCCATTTGGAAGACTTACGTATGTGATTTCATACACTCTATAGCCATTGTATTTACGACCAGCTCGAACATTGCTTTAACCTTTTTCGATTTGTACCAAGTCTACACAAAATCTCTCTCGGTGAGGGATTAAGCACTAAATATGTTCGACGCTTCTGAGATGGTGCTTACAGAGTGTTCGTCAGACACAAGAAACTGATCAGGCAAGACGGTAGACGGACTGGCAAGAGAAGATATCTGTCTTCACGCCAACAGTCATGTTGTCAGTCGCTTAAGCGAAGTAACGGTAATTATTGGACGAAATTTCGGGAACGATCGGCATGGCAAACGAAGGCGTGGCAGAAACATTCTTTTTGCCAAGTGCAAGATGAGACGATGAAGAGCTAAGGAACCATGATCTTCTGAAGCAATTCAGAATGATTATATCTTTTTTCTCTCTTTCATCTACTCATTACAAGAACCACCGGCCCGACTTCCGAAGTCGCAGCCGCCCCCACAACAACATTTACCGCAGGATGAATCTCCGAATCCGATTCGAGCCATCATTCCACCAGCGGCCCCAAACAAACCTTTTCTCGCGTACCCGAGAACCGTCACCATGTTGACAACCGCTCCCCGGGAGCCTACTCTAAAAATCGCACACTTGCGTCAGCTCATTACACGCTGTATTCATTGCCCACCGGTGGCTAACCCTCAAATTCCTGATATTTGAACAGACACCCGGTGTCAAGTGGTCTAGCCCCATGCTACCACTCATTTTCATTTGCGCCTGTGCATTTTGTTGACCGTCAACACATCCATATCTCTCCGAGAGATCTCCTCAATCAGCAACCTGCGACAGCTGATCCCTTGCCCACCGGTGGCAATCCGTCGGAGCTTGACATCAGTCAGCAACCATCCGAACCATCGAGTCCAGCACCTTTCCTTCGCCCGCATCCGCATCGGCGCCGGACCAATTCTGCCTACTCCGACCTGTGTCCCCCAGTACCACCTCGCTACGTGCATCCCAGAGTGATTCCCATAGCCAACGGCTCGCCAACCAAGATTGGCAACGAATCTTCGGTCACTCCGACCGCACCATCTTTCCGTTTGCAACGCCCTGATGGCCCGACCAAAGGTCTCCAACTGCCTCCCTCTACCGTTGAGGGCCCATACAATCCGATTTATCGCAGTATTTATCGCTAATTTATACAAATCCAACCCACTATCACTCCCTATTTCGTTCCCACCAACCCCCCACAATCTCGAAACTGCTGTCCCTTTCGCCCGATGCAGACTTTCCCCCCTCGCACCCTAGATGCAATCCTCCAAGTAGGTCGCTCTGCTTTGACTAGCGTCAAAGACCTTCCCTTGGACCCGATTAAGGAGAAACTCCTGCTATCCAACTATTTCCACACTCATAACGCCAGCGCTTGCAAAAACATTCTACTATCCCAAGCCCACGGATTTGCATACTTTGACGGCGCTGATGGGACTCTCCGACAAGTGATCTGCCCTAAACAGGTCGGTCCAAACTTGTACTGGGCATCCGCGAATGACCGTTACGAGTCCCCCACCCCAGTTGCTTTCTCCTTGGATGCCCTTGGTAGCAGTGTCATCTCCATCGCCCGCGATGAACTGGCTCGTGAATGCAAGGCCCGCCACATCCAAGACACCCAATACTCTCCCCATACCGCATTGGCCCCCGACAGCGCCAATCCCCCAGAGGATATCTATTGGCCTAGTGGCGATGGGGTGTTCACTGAAGTTAAAAAGTTCTTCCCAATCTATCCTGGTGCAACCATCCCTACCAATCTCAAGCTATCCTCCGCTCCACCAGCCGACTTGGACACCTTCCACCCCCAGTTCCAGCTCTGGTACGAGGCAATGAAGTACCTTCACGACCACAACGAGTCTCAGAGCATCCATTCCCACGACCATATCTTCAGTGACGACACCATCCCAACGGATCGGTTTCCCTCAAGTGATCTTGCTACTCATCTGACCTATTCTACATCAGACGTCAGTGCATTTGCCGCGGAGGCCGACACATACAAGAATCTATTCGAAGAATTCAAACGGCATTCGGCCCTTTCTACTTTAGCATCTACTACCCATGTTGCTACCCACGAAGTTCCTGCGGCCCCCCTCCCAGCAGGAGCCCCATTCGACAGTGAACTCTTCGCCCAGATCATGGCCAACGCTCTCAAAGGCGTCAACGCCAGCACAAAAGAAAAAGATCTTGCCCGCACTTCTGCCAGCGCCAAGGATTCGTACCGTTTACTCTTTGGCCGCGTAAAAAGCGTAGTTCAACTCGACGGTTCAACAGTCAAAGAACTCCACCCGTCCGTCCTTTCCGATGACTTCGAAACTTTCTTGGAAATCGGTTCGATCAAAGAAGCCCTCCGGCACCTCCACGATACATTTGCCCATATCACCGACACCCTCACCACTCGCAATAACTACGACCGCAACGTTGACTTCGACATTGCCCTCTTCCAGCACGCAACAGTCACTGCTCTGAAAACATGCAGCTTTGGCTTTAAGCCACTCACAATGCACCCTCACGAAGCTACTTCCCTTCTTAGCCTCCTTGCCTGGCTCCCTCCCAACAAGCATGACGTCAAATACACAACTTTCCTAGCGGAAGGCCGCGACATCATCCGGCAGGAAGCCATGGAAGAAGACAAGTCCAAACAAGCAGCAAAGAAGACCGACATCTTTGTCCACGGCGATATCAGCTCTGTGGAAGCTCTGATCAAGATGTTAGCGAACTTCTTTGCTTTTGCAAAATACTGTGTCAAAGACTTTACCTTCGACGACCCCCCATTGATTGTCACCCTCTTGGAAGATTTTATGGATGCCCTCCACACTCCCACTGCCAAAGATTGGATCCGTTGGAACGATAAGGTCCCCCACCTACCCCTCTGTCTTCTCCTTGAAATGAACCAGATCTTGCAGATTGTTGTGGGGGTCTCCAAGAACAAAACAACCCTGAGCAAACTCCGCAACGGCCAGCCTATCACCATCGACACTTTCGTGAATGCCTTCAATGGTGTCGAATCCGCCATCGGCCACCTCAATATGTCTATCACTATGGGCAACCTTGGCCCATACGCTACTTGCCCCAACTTGCATACGATCTTGCATGGAAAACCGAACCCCGCTCCCAAACGTGAGGGCCCAACCACCCGTGAACGTCCAGACCCAACCAAACGTGCCAGACCCCAACCCCTTGGATCACATCCAGGATACTTGACCTACGATGGCCCGGGCAGGCTCCCAATTGCCCCTTTCAAATGTAAACATCCAATTACTGGGAAACAGGCAGCCTTCTGTTCCCATTTCCTATTTGCCAACTACCATTGCAACCGCCCCCGCTGCCACAACATCCATTACACCAAACAATTTGCGGCAACCATGAGCCCCACCGAAACCCAATCCTTTGATAAATTCATTGAAAAAACCCCTGGGGTCACCCGTACCGCCCCAAAACCTCATGGTTAGTTCTCCAACTCAAACTACTTAAACAGCACGTCAACCCGTCACCGACTTACCTTACCATTTCGTTCCACTGCATTTCATCCACGTTTTGTCCAAAGTTCCTCAATGCTCTACGTGCATCGTCCGCACTCCCAGTAGCATGATCCGCAACCCGATCAACAACTCTCTTTCGCCACCCCACCCATCCAGAACAACTTCAACTTCCACCCAACCGACAGGAACTCTTTCCAATGCCCCTTCCCATACCCCTTCCAGTTCTCCTCCTTCCGCTTCCTCTCCAGACTCCCCGTATCCACGGTACACTGACGCAGAACAAGAAAAATTCGGCGAAAGACTTGAAGTTGCGATCCAAGGTCGTTCCTCTATCCCTTCAACGACCAAACGCGACCGTGAAGCTTGGGCAACAACAAAACTCCCGTCCCCTGTGTTCCTCGCCGTCAATTCTCCCCATGGTAAGGACAGTGTTGACCGGTGGTTCAGTACCCAGCACAAATTCGAACATACCTGGATATTTCTGCTGAAGAGCCGCTACTTGAGCCCAACCGACATGGCAACCCTCTTCCAAGTGTGCCCATCCATCCATCTCCTCTCCCTTCTCCTCGACGAACACCGATTTGTGGACTTCCGACCCCTCCGACAACCCATACCAACTCACCTGCCGCCTGATGTCGCCATGCATCGATGGAGCCGCATGTTTACTGCATGTCTCCTCCACTACGACCTCAGTATCCCTACTGCAGTCCGCTTCGTTGGGAACATCCATACCGGCGCCCATCGAGATTGGCCAACTCTCGAACCTATCCTCCGCGAAGCAAAAGTTGACCCTCTTCTCATCACACAACTGAAACGCATATTCCTCGACGGCGCCCCGAACTACGTGACCGCCGAATCCTCAGATGACAACCTCCGAACCTTCATCGCCTATGGTAACCACAAAACAGTTTATGATGATGTGAAAAAAACCAAAAGTGCTGTCGAAAAGGACGTGCTCCGCAATTACCTCCTGGCAGCCAACCCCGCCCTCCTTCCGTATATCCGCGATGCCCATACTACTCCACTCGGGTTGGTTGACGCGTCCCATGAATACAGAAAACCCCGAATCATTTTCGATGCGACCCATCATCCTTCCCTGGCAGCTATGGCAGTCAACGATTTTACCTCCAAAGACACAGAACCCGACATCTGCTTCCCGCGGTCATTCCCCAACTTCTTGATCTGGATCTACAACCTCCGTATCACCTACCCCAACGAGGAAATATACATCTGTGACGATGATGTTTCCGGCGCCTTCCGCCATGTCAAATGGAACCCCAATGTGGTTGGAATGCATATGTTTATGCTCTTTGGTTTCCTTTTCTTTTGCACTGGTCTTTCCTTTGGCGACAACACCAGCCCTGCCCAATGGGAAGTCGTTGCCTTGGTCCGCCAACAACTTGCCCAATCCCTTTGGTACGCAGCAGCTACAACCATCCCCAGGGTGGCAAAATACCTTCCGACATTATCACTTGCCCCTCTTCCAACACCATCAGACATTGCCGCTTTCACCCCCGCCGAACCTGACTCGAAGAATCCCGGGGTTCTACAACCTGACGGTACCCGCAAGTCTCCTACTTTCGACCACCACGTCGACGATTGCCTCTATGCTGATGTTGCGCTCTTCTTGCGCCAAACAATATCAGCCAGTGTCCTTGCTTTGTACATCCTCCTGGGATACCCAAACACCTCTAATGGAATACGCGATTGCATCTCTTGGGAAAAATTTGCCAACACTTTCTCCCATGAACGCAAAACCATCGGATGGGTAGTGAACTCAAGACAATTGACAGTGAGCTTGCCTCCCATCAAACGGGACCGCCTTCTCAAACTCCTTTCAGAAACGCTCGCGAATCCAAAACTCTCCCTTCGCGATATCGCGATTCTTCTTGGGCACGTTTCAACTGCAACCACAGTCTGTCGCTGGATGCGTTGTTCGTATTTCAACTTGCAACGTGTCCTCAGTCAATTTCTCCGCTCCCGCCACCAATCCATCAAACATTACATGAAGCGCAATGACAAAGTCCAAATAATTTCCGACCAACTTCCTCCAGCCCTCAGCTACCGCCTCGCTTCCCTCATCGGAAAAGAAGCAGCAACATTTCTTTGGAACGCCAACAAGCGATTCCATCTCGATGCCTCTGTCACCCGCGAATTACGAGCGATCCAACACAGCCTCAAAACTGAAACATGGAAAATCTACATTCCCCAAATGATCCCTCGCGACCCGCATTTCACTTCCTTTGGTGATGCTAGCTTTATTGGAGGAGGAGCCTATTCGGAGGAACTTCTCTTCTGGTTCCGCATTGTTTGGAGCCCCGATATTGTTGCTGGTACCAAATTAAAATCCAGCAACCCGAACTATGTCCACATCAACAGCCTTGAGTTCTTGGTTGCTTTCCTCCAAGAGGTTGCAACGGTTGTCCGCCTTGAAGGCACTTCCCACGCCCATGCAGGCCTGGTCCACCAATTTCCCAATGGATTTCCACACTTTCCAGTTCTACTCAATCGAACCGACAACACCCCTACTGAGAAATGGATGAATGACGCCCGGACCAACAGTCCCTTCGCACGCCTTTTGGTCGACTTGCACGGTCAACTGCTCAAGCGCTCCCCTCTGACTTCACTATCCGACCATGTACCCGGTGAAGACAACTTTGCTGCTGATTTTATTTCACGCCCCGACACAAAACTCTCTCACCATCACTTACTTTCACAGACATTTCACACTTTACCTTGGATGAGAAACTTCGATTATTTCCAGCCAAGTCCCGAACTCTGCTCCGTCCTGCGCTCCTGTCTATTCTCCAATCCAAAGCAGGCGCCGCCGATGATCCCCGCAAATTTGGGACACTTCGTTCCCGCCGACTCCATTTCCTCAAGTTTTGCTATGATATGAATCTTCGCGACGACTACCTGATGAATGGCCCCGATTTCCCCCACGAACGCCGTGTCGCTACCTTTGCCCTTTATACAGTGGCTCTCGCCACCGGCCGCACCCTCCAAGGCCAATACATCAAATCTGCAACTATCAAACAATACCTCCATGCAGCTGCCTCCTTTATCTGCCTTTTCACTGGTCGTGATCCCCGCTACAACAACCCAAGCGATACCAAAATGTCCCCAGATATCCACGCCACCCTTGCTGAAGTCGAACGCCACGAAAAGGTCCCAAACAAACTCGAGCCTTACACCCTCGACATGCAACAACACCTCGAGCAACACAACCTTGACACCAAAGCCCACCACGACGGCATTTGGAAAACAGGAAGAGTTCTCACACCAAGCAATCAAAGCGCAGTGTTGACAAGCTATTTCCAGTGTCGACACTTGACAACCATGGGTTCTGCTACAAACCGCCTAATGGGGGCCTTTGCTGTGGTCCTGTTACTATTGGTTTCAATCAATATGAAAGTTCTTTCGATGAACGCTGTCTATGATCTGAAAGAACGGATGGGAGACAATGTGATGGAGAACTTCAAAATCCTTCCAGCGAATCGGTTAGTTCATGTCTCGCGTGCTGGAATCGGCCATAGGATGGTTCGGGATACATCTGCTTATCATTTGGCAAAGGGGCTAGATCTAGCGCGATTGAAGCTCCAATGGGGATCTTGCTCAAAGGATACGAATTGGAAAGGAAACGAAGGCTTTGATGAACTCAGCATTTTCCCTCATTTGTTTGGAAACGATCTTTGGAACGTTCCAGGAACGCTTTCAGGACCAAAGAGAGAAGGGAAGAAGGTGATTGCGAGGAATGATGTATATGGATATATTCCGGGTGAGAGTTACAAGACCTATCATATTCCAATCCAGCGTGAAATCTACGAAGGGGAAGACGGGCCATTCTTTGACAAGCTGCAGTCTGATTCCGAGTTTTATGACAAGCTAGTAGACAGCTACATGTTCAAGGATGAGGTAGAAGCGTTTATGGAAGAGCACAACTTTGCAGAACATGAAGTGATTGGTATTCACTTGAGTGCTGGAAATGGCGAAGAAAAACACAAAATCGAAGACGAGCGAAAGTTCATGAAGAATATTTTGTACCTTGTGAGCCAATATGTCAGATTGATGAAGATGTTGTACCATGATAGATTCGCGCGGCGGACACCACTGATCTTTCTCGCGACTGATACCCCAAGACTCATTCCTGAAGTTCAAGCAGCAACAGAAAAGTTCGGCGTGAAGACAGTTGTCCTCGATCAAATTCGTGTTGAAGACAATGAGGGTGTAACATACAAAGCGCTTGCAGGGAAGGAAGAAACGTGTTTGGAGGGATGGAAAGCAATGACATCAGATATGATGCTTTTGAGTCATTCTGATGTAGTCATTGCAGCCAGACCTTCTGCATTTACACAGGGTCTACCACTCTCGAGAGTATTCGACAAACATGTGGACGAGGAGGGACCCCACTATTGTGAGGTTGGTGATGATGGAAACTACATGAGTTGCTTGGAAGACAAGAAAACATGGCTCTTCCGCGACAATATTCGAAAAGTTGTCCCCATATCAAGGTCGCAAGGTATAAATGGACTCTTCGATCCAGAATTTCCCCAAGTCGTGCACAACCTACTTATACAACTTCCAGATGTAGTTCATCCGAATGAATTCCAGGAAGTAAAGAAATTTTTGGATGGGAAAAGGGGTGAGAATCAGGGCGATATTCTGAAACATGTGTATGGTGAAAAGGCAATCTTTGGAAAGTACAAAGACAATTTGAAGCACGAACCAAAGTGGAACTTTGAAGATTAGATACCCTAACCTAACTTTTCCCGTTTGTATCTATATTTCTCCCCATGGTGCATGACCCAAAGAGCAACTCCAGTACCTGGTTTGTAAAAAAAGTATGGGTACAGGCCAGTACTTGGTGTCTGTAGTACCGGTAGACCACACATCCCTTCGATTTCAGGATTTGGGCTGATTAAGTCCCGATCGTGGCACCAACAACATCATTCAAGCAAGGATAAAGATTCAAGTAACTAATTCACCAGCACGAATATGGCAGAGTCGTCCCATGAAACAGGATGGGATCATTCAAACGCTTCTTGATCTCATTACTATGTCTATCGATCTGTTGTAGCCTCCAACTATTGATATCATCTGGGGTTGGGGACCAGGGAGGTGTTGGCATTGACACATCCATGGATGGATTTCAAGTGTTGCCCCCTAATCGATTAGTCCATGTGACTCGTTTTGGCCTTGGTCACCGCTTAATTCGGGCTACTTCAGCGTATCATCTCGCAAAGATACTCGCGTTACCAAGGCTGAAGAATCAGTGGGGCTCATGTTCAAAAGACACAAACTGGAGAGGGAAGGACGGAAATGATGCCTATAGCATTTTCCCATATCTTTTTGGAAATGATGTTTGGATCCTTCCAACAGAGTCGTCAATCAAGCGTCAAGGAAAGAGAGTAATTGTTCGGAACGATGTATACGGATACATACCAGGACAAATCTACAAAAACTTTGAGCTACCAATAGACAAGAGCAATGAGATTAGTGGGAATGGCCCACTCGTGCTCAAGTTGATGTCAGATTCTGAGTTCTACAGCCAGTTGGTCGATAACTATAGATTTCAAGCTGAAGTCCTTGAGTTCATGGAGAAACATAAATTCCGAGAGCACGAAGTGGTTGGTCTTCATATCAGAGCTGGTAATGGAGAGAAGACTCATTTTGAATGGTCTGGCAGAGGTATAACGGATGAAGAAGCTTTCATTTCTGATTCCATCCATCTTGTTGAGGCACTTGTTGAGAAACTTAGATCGCTACAACGAAAAAAGCCTCTTGTGTTCCTCGCAACCGATACACAACGTTTGATCCCAGTCATTCAGAATGCAATGAAGAATATTGGGGTTGAGACAGTACATTTGGAACAGATACGGGTAGAGGACAATGGCGGCGTCACATTCCAAGCATTTGCATCAAAGGAAGACGATTGCTTGAAGGGTTGGCAAGCAATGTTCTCTGATATGCTGCTTCTGGGCAATGCCGACGTGGTGGTTGCTGCGCGTCACTCGTCATTCACACAGAGTCTTCCTCTATCACGTGTCTTCGATAGGCACAGAGGGGAAGAAGGTCCCCACTTTTGTGAAGTCTCGAGTGATGCAACCACAATGACGTGCTTCGAAGATAAGAAAACTTGGCTTTTTCGTCAGGATGAAAATAAGATCTTTCAGATAGAGAATGGAAATCAGACGAAATCTTTTCCTCAGGTGACGCACAGAGTGCTTGTAAGTTTTCCCGATGTCGAAACGCCAAACGAAATGGATACTGTTATTGAATTTCTTCAGAAACCAAGGATCGGTAATGATACAGATATACTCATGCATACGTATGGCAAGAAAGGCTTCAATCCAAAATATAGGGGTCAAAAGAGTGAGAAATCCATGTGGACCTTCGCATATTCTTAATAATGTTCGCCCCGGCCGTGCCATAGGACCTACCTATGATGAAATCAATTCACAACATTAGAGCATCTACTGTAGGAGTCTATACCAATTTTGAATTATGACAAGGCGGCGGCTTCAACCCACAGCGCCAATAAACAAGAGGCAAGAGGGAGGATTGGTTTATTTTTCCGCACCTTATTGGCGGCGGGTATAGAACGGTTTCACAATAGCAACTTTTAGAAGGAGCTGACGCAACTGTGACGCCAACATATCGGTGCATTGCAACGCTTACTTTAATCGACTTGTTCGACCCATTTGGAAGACTTACGTATGTGATTTCATACACTCTATAGCCATTGTATTTACGACCAGCTCGAACATTGCTTTAACCTTTTTCGATTTGTACCAAGTCTACACAAAATCTCTCTCGGTGAGGGATTAAGCACTAAATATGTTCGACGCTTCTGAGATGGTGCTTACAGAGTGTTCGTCAGACACAAGAAACGTACGCATACGTGTTTGTGTGATCTAACGATGGAGATCCGACAATTGCATCTGACATTCTCACAAATCAAGTCCAGAGTTGAAAGAACGATATACAATGAAGTTTACCAAGGCCCTTTTCTTCCTTCTTGCTGGTACCGCCAGTACCTCTGCTTTCGCACCAGCCCGTAAGTTTGTAAATTGATTGGGCGTCAACGAATATTTATTGGAGGGCTCCAATGACTAACCTCTCACGACCACAGATTCCTTCGGACGTGTTGCCGTCCCATCTCCTTTCGAACTTGAGGCCAAGAAGTCCATCGAGGACCTTACCGAAGCTGAATTGAAGGGAAAGAAGGTCTTGGTTCGTTGCGATGTTAACGTTCCCCTTGACGGAAAGAAGATCACTGATGATACCCGTATCCGCTCCTCTATCCCCACCATCGAGTTCTTGAAGAGCAAGGGTGCCATCGTCACCGTCTGCTCTCACTTGGGACGCCCTAAGGATGGACCAGAGGACAAGTTCTCCCTTGGACCTTGCGCCGATCGTATGGGAGAGCTTCTTGGCCAAACTGTCACCCTTGCCCCCGACTGCATTGGTGATGCCGTCAAGAAGATTGTTGACGAAGCCAAGGAAGGTGATGTCATCATGCTTGAGAACACCCGATTCTACAAGGAAGAGACCAAGAACGAAGCTGGATTCGTTGAGAAGCTTGCTGCCCCCTTCGATCTTTACGTCAACGACGCTTTCGGTACTGCCCACCGTGCCCACGCATCCACTGAGGGTGTTACCAAGTTCCTTCAGCCATCTGTTTCTGGATTCCTTTTGGCCAAGGAACTTGAATACCTTGATGGCGCCGTCAACAACGGAAAGACCCCAATGGCCGCCATCGTTGGAGGATCCAAGGTTTCCTCCAAGATCACCGTCCTTGAAGCCCTTCTTGACAAGTGTGACATCATCATCATCGGAGGAGGTATGGTTTTCACCTTCTTGAAGGCCAAGGGTCTTAGTGTTGGTACCTCCCTTGTTGAGGACGACTACGTTCAAACCGCCAAGGATGTCCTAGCCAAGGCCGAGAAGCTCGGAAAGAAGATCTTGCTTCCCTGCGACATCATCGTCGCCGACAAGTTCGCCGAAGATGCAGAAACCCAAGTTGTTGCCGTCGACGCCATCCCTGATGGCTGGATGGGACTTGACAATGGACCCGAAACCACCAAGGAACAAAAGGAAGCTCTTTCTGACTGCAAGACCATCATCATGAACGGACCCATGGGAGTCTTCGAATTCGAAAAGTTCGCCGCTGGAACTTTCGGAATTGTTAACATCTTGGCTGACTTGACCAAGGAGAAGGGAGCCATCACCGTTATCGGAGGAGGAGACTCTGTTGCCGCCACTGAGTTGTCTGGACGCGCCGGAGACATGAGCCATATCTCTACCGGAGGAGGTGCCTCCTTGGAACTTTTGGAAGGAAAGATCCTTCCAGGTGTTGCTGCCTTGAACGAGAAATAAATTGCTCGTTTCAGCGTTGTTCGAAAAAATCACTCTGTACGAATATAAATTAGATCATCACTCTTGGCATGGCTAAACTTGAAGACTTCATTTCTTTTGCGATTTGCTGTATTGAATAGAAAAGGTGATGGAAGTGTTTCGTAGGGGGCATAGTCACATGGTGGTCATCAGAACTCTATTTTCGAGACTTGGCTAGTTAAAATGTGGCACGACATTTTTTTCTCTCACTATATCATAGATTACGATTTGGGGTCGCTTAGTCATAGCAATTTTATGTAGCCCAGTTGGGAAAATATCAGCAGTAAGATTCAATTGCAGGGTAATACAGCATGTCATGTCATGGTGATGCTTGGCATCAAGTTGTGGAAGCAAGCACAGGTGGATCAGGACGCTCGAAAGAAAGGACTTGTTTAGTGGCTGACTCTCCCCCATTTTCGAGTTTCAATTGACATCACAACAGCTGCCTGGCGTGATTCATTATGGCGAACAAAGGAATGAATCAATCTTTCTCCTTCATCCGTCCGTCGTCCGCAGTAAGTATGCGAACCCCAATTGACAAGTACCAGTACCTGGTACAGGTACAGCACGTACGAATTCTACATGTTGGAGAATGAGAAGAGTGGTCGAAGATCTTGAGAAAAACTGCAACAAGAAGCAGAAGCAGAAGCTGAAAGCACTTCTCTCAAAACAGAAGCAAACTCAAAATAAAACGATGGCCAAAAAGACAGTCGAAGACCTCACCGCCGAACAGCTGAAGGGCAAGAAAGTCCTTGTGCGTTGCGATCTGAACGTTCCGCTTGATGGAAAGAAGATTACCGATGATACACGAATTCGAAGTTCCATCCCAACGATCGAATACTTAAAAGGCAAGGGCGCCATTGTCACTGTCTGCTCTCACTTGGGACGCCCTAAGGATGGACCAGAGGACAAGTTCTCCCTCGGGCCTTGCGCCGAACGCATGGGAGAGCTTCTTGGCCAAAAAGTTACTCTAGCCCCAGATTGTATCGGTGATGCCGTTGCTGAGATTGTCAACGCCGCCAAGGAAGGTGACGTTGTCATGCTTGAGAACACACGTTTCTACAAGGAAGAAACAAAGAACGAAGCTGGGTTCGTGGAGAAACTCGCAGCGCCATTTGACCTATATGTCAATGATGCCTTTGGAACTGCCCACAGAGCACACGCATCGACGGAAGGTGTCACAAAGTTCTTGAGTCCCTCTGTCTCTGGTTTTCTATTGGCCAAGGAACTCGAATATCTCGACGGAGCTGTCAACAATGGCAAGAGCCCTATTGCTGCCGTTGTCGGTGGCTCCAAGGTTTCCACCAAGATCACCGTCCTTGAAGCCCTTCTCGACAAGTGCGAAGTCATTATTATTGGCGGAGGCATGGTCTTTACTTTCTTGAAGGCCCAAGGACTTGGCGTTGGAACTTCTTTGGTTGAGGATGACTTTGTGGAAACTGCCAAGGGTGTCCTCGAAAAGGCCAAGAAAATGGGCAAGACCGTCTTGCTTCCTAGCGACATTGTGGTCGCTGACAAATTTGCAGCAGACGCCAATTCAAAGGTCGTCGCTGTCGATGCCATTCCAGATGGCTGGATGGGTCTCGATAATGGTCCCAAGACTACTGAAGAGCAAAAGGCTGCTCTCTCCACCTGCAATACCATTATCATGAATGGTCCAATGGGAGTCTTTGAAATTGAACAATTCTCCAAGGGAACCTTTGCGTTGATCAATATCATGGCCGACTTGACCAAGGAAAAGGGCACCATTACCGTTATTGGTGGAGGTGATTCGGTTGCTGCTACGGAACAATCGGGCCGAGCTCCTGATATGAGCCACATTTCCACTGGCGGAGGGGCCTCCTTGGAACTTTTGGAGGGTAAGGTCCTTCCAGGAGTTGCCGCCTTGGATGACAAGTAAACCATGTAGTATTTAGAAATAAAAAGGTTGTTGTTTGATTCTTTCCAACTGCAGTCCTATAAAAATGTATTACAGAATTTATTCTAAAATATATATTTGAAATATCGGAACAAGAGAGTTTTTTCTCACAGGTTGACACCCAAGATCCAAAGATATCATGTCTGTCAGACTGTACGATACGAACACAACGAAGAAGAAAGAAAATACAAGTTGAAAGTGTCAACCCGAACCGAACGTTACCATTCACTTGAGTTACGAACTGTAGTTCTGGTATTCATCGTCAAAGTAGAAAGCATATATATTTTCAACCAGACACACAATCACGCAAACACACACAAGACGAAAATGAGCTATTGCACTCCTCTGTTGCGAAGTTTGTCACGACAAAAGGTGGCACCCGTGGCCACAAGCTTTGCGAGACGATCCATGGGAACATGGCCAAAGATGCGGCCAAAACGAGTTCGCATGATTACAATGGATGTGACAGGGACCATCGTTTCGTTTCGAGGGTCCTTGGAAGAGCACTACATCGGAGCAGCTACAAAGTGTGGAATCGAAGGCGTCAATGGCAGCAAAATCAATGAGGCCTTTGGCCAAGCCTACAGGGAAACCAGTGATCGATATCCATGCTTCGGAGGCGATGAATTAACTGCCAAACAATGGTGGAAGGAATGTGTTGTCAAGTCCTTTCTATACGCCGGTGAGTTGTTGGATAATGTTATGCATTTCTATGTATAGCATTCGAGTGTGCTCTGAGTTGTTATTGTTATTCTATCTTTTGGTATGTGTACTCATCCTAGCATCTTTGATGACCATTTGGATGAACTTTACCTTTACCTTTAGGCGTGGAAATGAGTGAACATCAACAAGACATGGTATTTCAGAGAATTTATAGTCGTTTCGGATCAAATATTTGCTATGAACTATTCCCCGATGCTATACCCTTCCTAAAGTGGGCACGTCGAAATAACATTGTTTGTGGGGTTCTGTCGAATGCCGATGAACGTTATGGTGATTCCATTTTGCCAATGCTTGGATTGACCCATGACGAGTTGCAATTTCAGTGTTTCAGTAAAGATCTCATGATAGAGAAACCAGATGCTCGTCTATTCATGGCTGCAATCAAAGAAGGGGAAGCATTTCTGCCTTCACAACATGAACACCCTTGCGATCCTTCTGAAGTACTACACATTGGCAATGATTTTGCAAAGGACTTTGAAGGAGCTCGACGGACGGGGATACACGCAGTCTTGCTGGACCGTTATGATGAGAAAGATCGTGCTGGAGAATGGCGACGACGAGGAGCCCTAGTCTTTACAGATTTAATGGATGTTTTGGAATTCTTGGGTAGAAGTGACTGTCAGCTCGGATAAAACATAATTGCGCAATCATTCGAGAAGCGTAGAATTATTCAGCTAGTCTGCTGTTATTCTCAAATCATCCAGTAGCTGTGCAGAGTGTACCGTAGTCATGGATTACTGTCGTGTTGGTTGTTGGTCGTCAAAGATTCATTCGATCGAATGAATCAAGCAACCATCTGCATCGAATCATCAGACTGCACTGCAGACTTGCGCGCTTGACTGACCACGCCAGCATTTTCAATGAGACGAAATTGATTTTGTTTTATCATCTCCCTTTTGATTAGAAAAACGGATATCACATCCAGCAAAAGCCTTCAAGTCCCCATTCCAAGAGGGAAACACAAGGTCAAATCAGTGACACCAACCCACGACTAGGTGTCCAAAAATATTTGCCTTGAAAGATTGAGAATAACGTCATTTAATCCTCTCAAAGAAAGGGGCGCAAGACCCATCACCCATCAATAAAATTCGAATCATCAACGGCCACTTGTTGTTGAATCAATAATGTTTGAACGATACCTGACAGATGCCCTGGTATCGCATTTTGGTCACGTCATTGAAAACTTGGACTCCGATAAAGCACGACTGTCAGCATGGAATGGACAAGTGGTCCTCAATGATTTATCTCTCCGCCGAAATGCTTTGGAAAGCTTTCTTCCCGATTGTCCTGTGGAAATTGCGTACGGAAAGGTGGGAAATCTAGAACTTCGAATCCCGTGGAGACTTTTCAAATCACAAATGCGATGGCGAGGCAAAAAAGCAAGCTTACTAGAGACCAACTGCTCCATTATCTTGAAGGATGTCAATATCCTCATTACTCCACGACGAGAATGGATGGATCGAGACGAATCCAATGAACAAAAGGAGACTTTGAGCGAGGAGGATATGCAACAAAATAAAAGAACAGAAAAAGAGAAGAGAGTGCAATCACTGTTAGATGCAGACTTGCTGCGGAGAGTAGCAACATCGACTAGATCCTCGCGATGGGGTTGGGTTCGGGATTGGTTGTCCAATTTGCTTTCGACACTTTCCATTACGATTGAAAACATCCACATTCGTTACGAAGATCCAGGAACAAGCATGGGCTACGTGTGGCAGAGTAATGCTGATGGAGCAAAGCTACGAAGATATCGACCGGCATTTGCAGTCGGAATTACGCTGCAAGTTTTCTCATTTCAAGCAGCTGACAATGAGGATACCAAAAAGATTGAAGACACTGCTGGCGAAGAAAAGACGGAGAAAAAGGACGAGACTGACGATTCGGCCAGTGTTGTAGAAGTGAAAGACACTCAGCCATTTCAAATAAGACAAAAGATTGCTGCTGGAGAGAATCTTGCAATCTACTGGGACGGAAACTGTGAATTAATATCAGTGCACTCTAGCAATCGGAATATCAAGAGCGACGCAACGACATATTGCGGCAATTCCTTCAGAATACTCAATGGCGAAGTTGACTATTTCTTTGAAGACTCGAATCTATACAACGAAGATCACACGTATGTTTTGGATCCAATATCTCCCACAATTGATATCAACCTCGTATCTACCCGAAAGAGCAATGTAGAAAATGAGCTAGATCCAAAAGTGCTTCCAGATGAAAGTACAACTGATACCCAGGAGGCACCTGCCAACACGATTTTACTACCCGCTTCATCATTTAGCATCGATTTGCCACCCTGCAAGCTTACTCTGTCTCGGATCACCCTTGAAGATACTGCCTATATCCGAAAGTCACTTTCAGTGTGGAATCAATGGAAGAGAGGGTTTCTACCAGAAGCATCACTCCGACGACTAGCAGAGTTACGTCCAGCAACTACTCCTCTAGGAAATGCAAAAAAGTGGTGGATCTATGCTGGTGAGGCAACGATAGAACTCTTGAAGGTGCAGCGCGCTGGGAAAAAGTCGAAGGATATTGACTGGGTAGAGTCGCGAAAAAGAGGATGGGTAGGATTCATGGATGCAGTCAGAAGGCGGCGTGAATATATCAAACTTTCAAAGGAATTCTTGGCGTTCATCAAGCAAAACGACAAGAAGATTAGCCTGAAAACTCATCAAGCCCTGGTTGAAATGGAAGATGGTTTAAATCCCCGAGAAATTGTTGCATTCCGGATTGCGCTGTACGACGAAATTGAGGAACGTCAAGAAGAGACTGTAGTGACTGTTCGCCGTGAAAAGCAAAAGGAAATTGACGTACTGTCGGTTGAGCATCGCTCTTGGATGATGGACGAGATGTTGCGAGCCCTGAATCGAGAAAAGGCAAACATGGATCGTGTCCAGAGTAGCCAGAATGGTCCAGCGATTCAAACGGATGAGGAAGAAAGCACTGATAACGTGGTCTGGTCAGCCTCGTTTGTCTGCCGACAATTTGCTATTCAGGTGAATGATGCTGCTGTCAAGCGTGTGAAAAATCAGTGGACGGCACCGATCATTCAGCTATCAACTGCGTGGATACTAGAGCATAAGTGGCATGACGATGGATCGTGGGATACAGACTGTACGCTAGCTTCCCTCGAAGTCAAAGACCTTACATCTTCAAGAAATCGGCAACTCCAAACGCTCTATCCATATTTGGTTGGTCGAAAAAGAGAAGCTGGCAACGTCCCGGTAGAGAATGCGATTGTCATTGACGGCATCACTTACTCACGTAGCGTGTCTGTTACTGTAAGTCGAAAACTGGTGTGGAATACAAAAGACGGTGTGCCACAATATGATGACGACGACCGAGGGTCGAGAACAAGTTTTCAAATCCGCATTCTCCCCATGGAAATAGTCTACTCAACGGCTCCAGTAGAAGGGCTAAGTCGAGTCCTAGCAACAATAAAGACGCCTGAGCTAGTTGATGATATGCACAGAGTGGCATCAGCGGCGCAAGGTTGGAGGGCGAAGCAAAAGCGCAAGTTTTTGCAAACTTTGGCGCACGAACACAAGCGAATCATCGTTGATGTCGATGTCGGATCACCTGAGTTGATCATACCAGAAGACATCAATCGAGCTGATACTCCAATCCTAGCTGTGGATCTTGGTCGACTTCAAATCTCAAACGAGTTGTCGACTGAAGAGGTCAAAACAGAGTTCGATGACAAATGGCAACTTGCACTCAGCGACATTCAGGTTCGTTGTACAACTGGAGCTATTCGGAATCCAAAGGCAGATGAGGTAGAGAATAGCCAGATACTTCATCTTGTTGAGCCTTTTTCTCTCAACTTCACGTTATTGACCAGAATAGCCAGCTCTGACGACCCAGTAGTGCAGGAAACCACAAAAATTCAGGGGTCTGTGACTCTACCACGGCTAGCTTTCAACCTGACCTCTTCTGCCATGCGACTAGTCCTTCGATTGAAGCAGCAGTGGGAGCACAGAAAGAAAGAAACCGCAGTACGGCAATCGCAACCAGCTCAAAACTCGCATAGACGATCGAGATCGATGCAATTGACGGCGTCGCCCAGCAGACGAAGAGTGTCAACCATTAGCCGGGATATTCCGAATGGCGATGCCATCTCACAAACTCTGTCATACAATTCTACCATTTGTCGAGTTACACGATTTGATTTTTCGGCACCGTTGATAACGCTGAGGGTAAGCAATGATGTTGATGGGCGTGATTGTAGCGTTCCTGGGAAAAGTGGAACTCCTCTTGTTGATCTCGCCTTCAGAGGCATTACAGGAAAATATATACAAGAAGAAACGTTTCAAGGAGATTTGACGAATTCTTTTGACGCGAAACTCCACTCTCTAAGCGCTATCGACTTGTACCAGACAGCTGGAAGGGACTTCGCAATGCTGCTGTCATCAATACCAACACAAGCTTTGCCGGAAAACATATTTGATCGCTCTTCATGGGAATCCTATTATGCAGAAAGTAGGAATGCGTCAGAGTCGAGCACTTCAAGGCGTAAAGATCTTGTCGCAATCCAATACAAGAGCAAAGTTGCCTTTGGAAACATCGAAGACAAAAAGGCAATTGAAGTTGAGCCTAACAGCCTTTCCATTTGGTTTCATGAGCTGTATATTGAATGGAATGCAGAAACATTTGCTGGGATACAAAAAGCTCTCAAGCTACCTCAGGGGCAAGAGCCTGCCAAAACTTCAATGCATGAAGAAACAGTCAGTGTCGTATCTGGAGAGGAGGACGAATTCTTTGATGCAGAAGAGGACGAGTTCTTTGATGCAGGATCTGAAGTAGTTACTTCGATCGAACCACCGCCAGACCTACTCATGTATCGTTTCAAGACCTCTACTTGGATTGAAACTGGAGGACTCCGTCTGTCGCTGCCACTCGCTGCTTCATCTGTGTCACATGGCTCCCCTTTTCTTCCTTCGCTTGCGTCGACAAATCACGAGGCTACTGGAAACGTTGACTACAACAGCATGTTGAGAACTAGATCATTTGAGATCAAATTTGAACTTTCTGTGCTTTCTATCAACTTCAACAAAGAAACTCGGCACCGAAAACTAGTGAATGCTCAGATGGATGCAACCTCAATATCCTACAAGACAAATTCAATTGGGGGTTCGTTGACCAAAATGAAGATGGGAAACTTGGTTTTTACGGATCCTGATAGTCTTTCGAACAAGTCCCTTTACGGGCAAATACTGGGGTTGAAGTCGGAATCAGAAAACTCCGAGAAGTCTGATGTATTATCTCTTCTTGTGATGGAAATATTAGTCAACCCGCCAAAGCGAGAGTATAATGCAAAAGTCGTTGACTCCGAGCAAACCCGCGATGAAGGAGTTTCGATTGACCGCGAACGTGGGCAAGTTGCAGGGAGTAACAATTTCATCCGTGCCCTTTTTAGTCCAATGCGATTTGTATTTCTTGAACAACTATGGTTTGAAATAATCGACTACTTTTTCGAGGGAGTGATGGGTACTGCTGTTTGGGGTGGCAAAATAATAACACCCAAGTCACTTTTGAAGCAGATTGAAGAAAGAGCAATGGAGACGCCAACAGAATTTCTCCTTGGAAGTGATGCGGTTGGATTTAATTTTACGAGATGCGACATTTCCCTTGAGTCGCCTGAGATTATTTTGCCTGTTTCCTATCTCTCGCCTCACCACATGCGGCTGGAGTTGACGAGTATAAAAATATCCAATCACTACGACGGCTGCTCATTTTGTGATGACCCAACAATTGCAAATGGAACGTTTGAGGGCGAACGAATGCAATGGTTCAACAATTACAACATTGCGCTGCGTGGGCTGAGATTGAGATCCTGGAGTGGCAGAGAATTGGGCAAAGATCCCTCAGTTGCTGACATAACTCTGCGTTGGCCAGTCGGCCCACTTGCCTACCGAATTGTTCCAAAATGGATTGTCGGTTGCAAATTCTCAAGTCTTGACATTTCTCTTCGCCGCTCTGAATATGCACTTCTCCAACACATCATTACCTTCAATATTGGAGAGCCTTCAAGGCACCTAGATGAGTGGGAGGTCCTTCAAACTATTTCGAACTCTATCCTTGAGGCGTATCAAGAACGAATCTTGGTCCCATACGGCTACGACAAGAAAGATGTCCCACCAACAACTTACGACGTTGCTGTTGATGTGCCACTGTTGAGTTTCAGTCTTATCGAAGAGAAGGAAATAGTCCAGACGATTGCAATCGTAAGGTGCATGGACCTTCTATGGTCTCTACGGAAAGAATCTGATCGCATCGTAAAGCAACGTTTGACCTGTGATATTGAAGTGGTAACACCGAGTTCGAAAACAGGATTTGACACACTACTTTCAATGTCGAAGTATGATACGATCATTTCCTCAGAAGGGTCAACAAGCCACGAGACAGTTCCAGAACTGACGTACACATCAACAACTCAGGTTTCTGGTAACAATGTGAAAACACTCGAGATAGTCGACCCTTGCATTTATGTGATAGTTCCTGCTTGGAGCAAATTCATGGAGTTCTTCCAGGAGCTGCCTGAACCAGAAATTTGGAGTGCTCAGGAAGCTAGAAGTATGCTTAAAGTCGGAGATCGTTGGTATCGCATTGCAGCTCCTTTAGAGGAGATGGATGGGAAGGAAACAATCGAATCCAAGTTGCGATGGATTGGCTTGATCTCAGAGACGATCAAGCTTGATCACCAAAACATGGATACATCTACAATTGGATTGCCAAAATACCAGTTCCACATATCACTTGCCTGGCCACGGATTATCCTGTCTTCGAAGGCAACGGCTTCGAATCGCTTGATTTTGCGGATGAATCATTTGGATTATCTGAACATCAATGACGGTCACAGCAAATCGATTCAACGCTCATTTTTCCTTCATGATGTTGAAGTCTACACAGTCTCCAGTCAAAAACCAATTCACAGAATCAACGAGGGCTCTGTTTCTTTGATCCACCCATGGTCAGTTGTTGGCCTTGTAGAGAAATGCAATGGGTTCAAAGTTGGGGCATGTGAATCACACACGTGGCATGTCACAGGTGACATTTTGAAAGCTCGAGCTGCATACTCAGATATTCTTGTCGCTATTGAGGTTTGTATGAGCGTGTTCAACTCGCCTCAAGATGGCAAGTCAAAATCAAGAAACAAAACAAATCAGAAGGCAACGACACCACAGCCCACCGATTCCTCCACAAGCAGCCTTCTCGTTCAAGACGACGTAAAAGACGCCCTTTGTAATCTTCCGAAGAAACTTGTCTACAACATTGCACTTGATGGTTTTGAATTGAATGTTGCGGATGACAGTGGGCGACATTTTGCGGGCACTCAAGATTTGATCATCCTATCTCTTGTGGACCTGAATTTCTGCCGGGAAGTCTCTCACGATGGTGCTGCTAGCGTCAACCTGTGCTTGCAGAGTCTTGACCTATTCGACTGTCTGCAAGCCGAGAGGTCACCATTTAGGACGGCGGTATCCAGCCGTGAAGGAGTCATGGGGCTCGGTGGCTCGGACCCAGAGCCAATCACTGAACCAATCGTTACGACCGCAGGCTCATCTAGAATGGGTTGGGAGGACTATCGTGCCCACGGTGATCGACAAAATGGATTCGAACTGTCTCGATCTTTTGTCAAAAAGGTTCGTCCATCCCAAGAAGGCAATGAGAAAAGCACGGAGGAGCGGATCGAAGTCCAATACTTATTCTCCGCGGATGGACAGCATCAATACTCGGTCCACTTAAGATCATTTGCCCTTCAATGGAATCCGTCTACAGTTATTGCAATCCAGCGCTTTCTCGGCAGACTTCGGAAAGATGCGGTGATCAATGGCACACAATCGGAGACGGGTGAAATTGAAAGTGTTACCAAACCAGTTCTGTCGTCACTACGGGAAGAGCAAGGAATCGATGTCGATAGATCAAGAAGGGAAGAAGGCGCGAAG
Organism: Cylindrotheca closterium; assembly: GCA_933822405.4. NCBI lineage: Eukaryota > Bacillariophyta > Bacillariophyceae > Bacillariales > Bacillariaceae > Cylindrotheca > Cylindrotheca closterium. The sequence continues at coordinate 340,034 of CAKOGP040001446.1, read as the reverse complement.
ACACACGCATCGATTTTGATCGGGAGCTTCACAATATGCCTTAACAAAGAGCATCAACATAGGCGACTGGTCGAGGTTACTTTGTCCTCTTGTCAGATGTCACTTGACTCATCTGATGAAGGGACAAGTGTTGATGGTCAGCTTGGGGACTTAGTTGGTTGGGATTCAGACAACTATGCCGTATCCCACAAGAAAAACGCTACCATCACCACAGAGAATCGAAACATATTGAAGGTTCTCAATGGTGATCAAGGAAAAAACGAAAATGATGAAGGATTCAACAGATTCTTGAGGTTTCAGTACAAGACGTTTAGACAAAGGCTGCCGCCATCCCGTATGGTCACAGAGGTGCCCAGCTGGGTAAAACCGCATCTTTCCGATTCTGGTGAGATAGATGACGTTTTGAAAGTGTCTTTGGCGGCTCTCCAATTTACGTACCTTCGTGAGAGGACCGAAGAAATTATTGACTACTTATCAAACGGACTCCCTGGAAAGGGCATGGGAGTCACTTCACGAGCTGCAAAAGGCTTTCTGGAAAAAAGAATCTTGACAAAAAGTTTCTTGGAACTTGACATTGGATCACCAGAGGTGATTATTCCGCAGCACGAGACTTTGAATGCCGGCATTATGCTCAAGCTAGGTACGTATACATGGTTGGGAGTCATTCGTTTTTGCACCGACGAGCAAGTACTTAATTGTAATCTTTTGAAGGTGACGTAAATTTGAGAAGTTGGTTCGAACAAGACTTCAAAAAGCCGTTGGCATCAGGCGGGCAGGGCGACTGGTGGCGAATTCTCTCGCTACGTCTCACTGGTTTCTGCATCGGGACAATGAAGAGGAAGAGAGGGGTAGACGACCTTTCGTTGATAACAAATCCCATTGATCTTGAAATTATGCTTCGAAAACCCACTGTAAAGGGAAGGGAGCTGGCTGTGCGAGGAAATTTATCCTCTCTTGATCTTGAATTGGATTACAGTGATTATGTCTTCTTGCGTGCTGTTGCAAGAGACAACATTGGAAGGAACATCAATACGGATGCATGGGACAATGTGGAAAAGGCGTACTGGCTAGAAGAGGAGAAGAAAGAGGACGATTCAAGTCTAATCTCGAATGTCGCTGATAATGAATCGCGAAAGGTGGAATATTCTTCAAATGCTCGATTTGTAAGATATGGTAAAGCTGGGAAGCGAGAACGAGAACTCCAAAGTACTTCGCCTTCTCGACCTTCTGGAGCCAAAGCAAATGGCATGGGGCAAGATGCAAGGACTATCTTTGATTTACGATTTAAGCTCGACGGACTTTCGTTGAAACTTCGACGTGACGACGACGTGAAAGAGGCCATGGAAGACACTTTAAAGCAGTCTCTTCACTACGATATCATGTTGCTCCGAGTGCAGCTAGTTGAAATTACTCTTTCATCGAAAGACACTGGGGATTCATCATTTTGCTTATCCTTGTATCGACTGGGTTTATTTGACCTTGGAGACACTGGTCGCCTACATCGACAACGGTATCTCGCTTCGCTTCCTTCCATGGCGGCAAGTAGAGCGAAACATAAAGCAAGTCGACAACCATGCGCTTTCCGTGTACTCATCGAAGGGTACTCTTTATCCGAAGTGGATAGCAACAATACATCCAACTCTGAAGATAATGCGCAACTAGTTGTCAATGTTGATAGATGTTCGGCAGCATCTGCAATGGAAGGTGGATCACTAACGGACAGCGGTCTACCAATGGACTCAAAAGTCACTGTGGCAAAAGCAGTGGTGAACAACTTATCTGTGAATGCTCTTATCCGCCCGTTCAAAGAGATCGCCGCGTTTATGGCATGCGACTGGGAGACCAAGGCGGTTCAAAAACTACCGAAAAATATGTCTAGATTCGAGACAACAATCCAAAATTCGACAAAAGATGGTAGTGGGTCGTTGTCAACAGGAAAGAATGCAAGTGGGTTCCAACTCAAGGTTGTCGCGCACTATCCAAGAGTATTTTTTCTTGCTGATGAAAGTGACGCACATTCACGTGCACTAGTTCTCCGCGGGTAAGTTCACGTGTTTACCAATAACCCGCTTTGTTTCTCTTTACTAAACGACATTCTTTAGACTTGCTGTGGTCGATCTCAGTAGAACAAATCTCATCGCAAACGAGGAAGTTCCGACGGGAAGCAGTGCCCTGCCTCAAGAAGACAGAAGGCACGTAACTGCACTCAAGGCGCAACTCTATAGAATGGAGAGCTATATCAATCCTGATGTTGATGAACAGCTAGGGTTTACGTACCGACACAAGACGATAGTTGGGAACAGGTATGCATCAATATTCCCAGATCCTGAAGGCGACGAAAGCGTTAAGGACTCCCATTCCTCAGACACACTCGGGGTTGCCTTAATACAGCCAGTGACAACGGGAGTTGAATTCTTTGAGTATCGGAGGGATCTCTTCCCCACAAAACGTTCGCTTTTCGTTAACGTTGAACCGGTTTCAACCATGTTTAGTTTCCAAGACCTGCAACTAATTGAAACCGTTCTGCATCGATGGGCGTCAAGGAGGTCTAAGAAGGAAGCGATACAACGTCTGGAACATGTTTATTCCGACGAAAATATGAGTCCACGGAATAGTGAGACCTTGCATCATTCAGAAAATGAAATATTTGACATCCAATTTCGTACAAATCGATTGGGACTTAGCTTGAAAGTGCACGGCGACCAAGTGGAGGTTGTTGAGATCAAGAATTCCGACTTACTGGCACACGTACGGCCTGGAGACATTCTTATTGCTATTGAAGGGGAAAATTATCGGTCAACTTCGTTGGACAAAGTTGTGCGCCACTTATCACAGTGTAAGAGACCGACAACTGTTACTTTCTCCAGACGGCGGTTGATTGGGACACCTAGGAAGCTGGATGCAACTCCGCCAATGTCAAAGACAAAACTTGAAAGAACGCCGCCAACGACCCCGGTTTCAAATGAAGAGACTACTGCCAGTGTTAGGTACCTTGATGTCCGATTCAGGCTCGGAATGTCCCGTGGTCTTGAACTGGATAAGAGTATTTGTGGCCGTTTCCCGGTAGTAGCACGTATCCTTCCAAACTTCTTTCATGCAACACGTGGGTGCAACATCGAAGAAAATACTTCGGATGAGATTGAAGCTACATTCTTGGTGCGGAGAGAATTACGTATCCCGCGAACTGGTGCTGTTGTTGTGGCGATTAATGGTCTCTCCGTGGAAGAGATAGGAGTCAAAGAATCTTTTCGACGACTGGAGGCCCTGTCCTTTGAAGGAAGCGAGAGAAATACTTACAGCTCCATATCTGACATTATGCAAAGTCAAGTCTACTGGCTGTCCTTCATGGAAGCTGATGCTTCGGTTTGGGGCAAAGTGGAAGAGATCGACGTCTCCGCTGAAGGCATAGCTCTCTCGTTCATTGATGACTTACAGGGGCGAGACATGCCTTTGTTTCGAGCAAAATTGAGTTCTGTTAATGCTCACATTGAGCGTGGATTAGGCGTCGAGGCTCGTGTCCTTGATGTAAGCACACCGTCACTCTTGAAAGTGCCCTCAGACCTCCTCTACAAGGACGACGATAATCAAGTATCTTTGTCGGAACATGAGATTGCAAATCAACACTCTGAGGTTGTTTCTGCATTCAGCGTTCTTGCAATGTGTTCTATTGACTACTTTCATCCTCGGGTTGCCTGCTGGGAGCCATTGATGGAACCATCTCAATTGTTTGCGCATCTTGAAATGCAGAGGGGGAATGTGGCTAGACGGGGCCAAATTGCTCTTGAGTTGTCCGATTATCTACTCTACGAGCGATTATTCAAAGTTGGTCTTTCAAGTGCCAATCGCCGTCCTCAGATGATGGCTGTAAACGTGACTGATGCTGGCGCACAAGTACTTGTAAATGCAACAAATCAATGGAAAGAGTGGCGAAAAAGTATCATTAATGAGTCGGAGGGCGACGACAATGAAAGCACATCCGAAGTCATTGACGGGGATGCGCCAGGCTTGCCGCTGCACCATAATGTGGAAGGATCAGAGGAAACCAAACAACCACACGTTTCCGATGAGGTAGTCACAAGCCGATCGTATGAGCAAGCTCGCACGTATCGGCAGACCAAGAGACTTAAAGCCCAGCGAGCTGCGCAGGCTGCTTTGCTTTTTGCCACGAAAAGAGGTGCAGATAACAAAGAGAGTGCGTCGGCAAAACCATTTGTGTTCAAGAATAGGACAGGTGTTTCTATTGCATTTGCTCAAATGTCAAACGACAAGGATCAACAGAAATTGTTTAGTGCATCGACGTCAAGCGTAGAAGGTATTGGAGAATACTCTGGTCTTGAAGAATGTTCCCCTTCATCAGTAGTCGTCATTGCCGATAAAGAAGACGCCCGATTCAGTATGGAGGTTATTGCGAATCAAGGCCTTCAAGGCAATGTTCAAGAGGGAAAAGGTACAAGGTATGGTTCAAGCAAGATCAGAGACTATGAAGGAAGGTTTCCCAATCTTGTTGTTTCTATACAAGCGGTCTCGGGAGTGTCAGTGGACCCCTTGTTGAACTTGCAAGTGTACAAAGTTGGGAGTGAAGTGAGGCATTTGGTAGTGAAGAAGGATTCTGATACAGACGGTGACGACGTAGACGACGAAGCTCACTATTCGATACCTGTTGTTTGGAAGGTAGAAATTGAGGACAATCGACGTATCTTGACGTTGAGCACTGCTGTTCGCGTAGTGTCTTTCGGCTTCAATACGCCAATTGAGGTGGGGGTTCTCGATCACAAGGAGCCAGATTCAGCAGAGGATGTTTCGAGGGTGACTTCCGTTGGAATTTCTCGTCCAGAAGCAGCTTTCTTTCTGCCTTTATGGCTTGCGCTGAAACTTGATCCAGTAGATGTTTACGTCCGACCGTGCGACAATTTCAGTAGCAACTATAACTGGAGCGATTCCAGTGTGCTTCATTTTGGCCCTTCGATTGCTCATTCTAAGGAGGGGGGGAAATTGAAGGCTGTCGAGGCAGGGCGGTGGACATGGAAGCAGTCCTTTTCTGAGCTTACATACATCGGATGCAAGCCCGTAAACAAACATCGCAGTCAAGCGTTTCTAACAGTTTTTGGTACATCCTCTGCCGTGACTTCCGCTAAAGCAACAATTGAAAAGAAGCGAGCTGATATTGATGAAGTGATTTCTGTCACTATCGATTCCGGCTTGACGCTAAGGAACATGCTGCCAATGAATCTAGAGTGGGAGGTTGCACACGCAGATGGCAAGAAACGGAACGTTGTTGATACCTCCGGCAATAAAGAAACTAATGTCGGCCGTGTCTTTTCGTTTGACGACAACCTTACTACCACAAAAAGCACAACGTTTGAACCTGGCCAGTGCCTCGAAGTCTTTGCTTCGGATGTTTGTTCCCAAGAGCTTGAGGCAAGATTCAAAGTCACAAATGGTGTCGATTGGTCCACATGGGCCTCTTTGTCCTTAATGGACACTGTTTACAACAAAAGAGACAAAAATGAGGCGAATTTGGAAGAGGATGATTTCCTTGCAGCAATGACGCCTGGAGTGCGGCAAGTCAATGTGCAAGTTAGAGACGACTCCCTTGAGGTACCATTGACATTTGGGGTTCGAATAGTTCCGAAGATGACACTTCCCGACGACCCACAACGTGGTGATGTATACGGCTTAGAAGTCATTGTTTTTGCCGAGTTGTGGATCCGAAACCTTACATCGCTACCACTAAATTTTGGTTGCCCTGCTTATCAGTTGCATGAACCTGGAAGTGACGTGAACACTGAGATCTGCAGCGCCGATGAATCGTTGGCTCGATTCACGGCCGAATCGGCATTGATCGAAATCGCAAACTTACTTGAAGTTGGCGACAAAGGGACTGGACTGAGAGGCGGTGGTGCAGCTGCAAAATCGGCGGAGCTTCTTGGAATAGAAAGCCTTCCTGGTCAAGAGTGCGATCATCTAATTGAGGAAGTCTTCGAGTACATAGAAATTGATAGCTCAACCGTGAAGAGGCGATGGTGGGCTGCTGAAAGCTATAATAGCTATCGTGCGAATCTAACGTTGTCTGACGAGAAGCACGAGAACTGGCGGTGGCTAGATGACTCATGGGTAAGTCAACGCTGTCTTCTTGATATATCTACTACACATTTTGTGTTTCTAAAGTCTTTGTAGGCAATTGATTGTGTTGGTCAAGCGCAAGCGCGTCATGGGGGTTGGGAAAGCTGTAGAGCTCTGTTCACATCTGGAGGATCTTTTGACGGCACTCGGACTTTTGATCCTGCCCACACATTCCGTCGTAGGAGATACTTCCGACAACGAACTGGATATGGCTGCTCCTCAGCTACCAAACAACCGCAGCATTCCGGCGTGTTACGCGGAGGGCTACAAGCAATTCACCAGCCACTTGTGGACTCGTTTTCTAAAGAACAACTGAAGCTAAAACGAAAACGAGCTAATGGAGAATCCAAACCACCAAAAAAAAAAAAGGGAGACGAAGATGACGACGATGCCGCTTTCAAGATATCAGTGAAAAGTGGAGATGGAAGATGGTGCAGTCCAGTTGCAATTCCCGACAACGGTGCAACCCACGGCGTTATCCGTTTGCTCTCCTCTAGATGGCCCACGCTCACAATGGAGCGTGTGCGTCCACAGGATGAACGTAGCTTGAAAGGCGAAAAAATTCGGGGTTTCTCGTACAAGTCCGCCTCGTTGGAACCTGATTTGTTTGAATTGTGTTACTCTGTCGCTGATGTTGACGGTGAATGGGGCGAATTTTCGCGCACGATGGAAATCTCTCCCCGTTTTCTTATCAAGAACACTTCCGAGAAGTTTGTGATCGAAGCGAAGCAATGTGGAGCTTCAGATGACACAATGCTAAGGCTTGGTCCACAGGAATCAAAACCGTTCTTTTGGGCCGATTTCCGCCTTCCAAAGCTTGTCAGCGTTCGTCCATCTGGATATAGTCTCCGAGGAACTGACAAATATAGATGGAGTGGTGGATTTGATATCTGTAATATTGGAATGGTTCCCATCCGTGTGCGAGGACGCATGGTCGGTAGCAACGAACAAAGCAAGGAGGACAGACAATCGCTGAGAGCAACGGTTGAGGTTCGGCCTGGAACCGGTGGTTCCGGAAGAAACATTGCACTCAAAGAGGAAGATCCAGAAGGGGATGGCTCATTGTTCCGCATCGAAAATACATCAACATTTCCAATCTGGCTTGCACAAGACGGTAATTTGGTCAATCCTTTGTCAAGCGCCTCGACTGAAAATGGTGCACACGGACTAGGCGAGGAGCTGACCCAAATCGATGGAGATTTGATCAGACCCAACGAGAAATTTTCATTCGCCCTTGATGTACCGTATAGACAGGGAAAGTATGCGAATCGAAAGGAGGCTTCGATTAGTGATCTCATGTCACTTCGAGTTGCTTTGGCACCACTGTCTAGTAGGGCAGGAGTTGAGACTGTCAAATCGATAAGATTGACTACAGTGGGAGTGAGCCTGAGACTAAATGCATCCAAGCTTGTAGGGTCCTTCTTGCCTGGCTCTCGCGAGATGCTCCAGCAGATGCGCGTTCTTGGGATTGTCACGACCGACGGTCCAACCAGAGTGCTGAGATTTTGGTGAGAACAACACCAATTGTGGTCCAGTATTTGTTTCTTTCGCTCACTTTCCTTTTCTTTTCAGCCTCATATCGCACCCAGCTCCAGATGTTTTCCGTAATGCTTTCGAAGAAGTATCGTACATGTCTATGAGCCAGAATCGTTCAAAGGAAAGAATTAAGGACCATCGTCAGCAAGATTTTACCCGCGAAATATCGGACGCTACAACTGCTACTGTCACTATTTTGAAGAGTAACGAGCTCCCGACAGAAGAAGAAGCCAGAGGAAAAGCGCTTGCCGAGGCTGGGGCAAGCTCGAAGAAATCAGATAAACCAAGGACGACGTTTCGTGGACTAGAAGATGAGACGTACTCTATTCGGGCAGATTTTGGGGGCTTTCTTTTCAGTCTAGTGGACTCTGTTCCTTCCGAGATTGCACTTGCGTCCGTTAAGAGTATCACTGCCCTCGCCAGATGGAACAAGCTACGAACATCCGACGCCACGATGATTGCTTCAATTGGCTGGATTCAAGTGGACAATCATGTGCCAAGTGCACCATTTAAAGTTGCTTTGCGCCCGGAAAAGAGTGGTCACTCAACCGATTCGATGGACAACACCTCGAATGCGCAAAGCCAATCATCCCCACTACTCGTTCTTGCGCTGTCGTTCGCACCGAAACACAAGTCTGGCATCATGGTGAGTTTGTATTGCATAATTTGGCGTTGTCTTTGACTTTTTCTCTTATTCTGTGATGTATCATTGCAGTGTCTTCGATCAGTCACAATTGCCCCTGGAAATATTATGGTTGCAATTGACCTAGCTTTCTTGGTCAGGATTCAACGATTTGCCCAAGGCTTGCAAGGTCACTTCCAGAACGCCGATGGCTGGAAGAGTATTCGGTCAGGGATGGTATACGCAGAGCAGAAGAAGCATATTCCATTCCCCAAGTTTGATAGCAGCGATGAAGTACTGGAACGAGCAGCTCTATTTGCATCAGAGAATCAGAACCTATACTTCCAGGCATTGACGATCCTCCCTTGCAATATCAACTTTTCTGTTGCACCAGCGAGAGCACTGAGTCCAGCGCAGGCTGCGTTGGAGGGTGCTGAAACAGCCGCGATCCACGTGGCCGTGCGCAAGGGCGACGTCAAAGTCGGAAATAGCAGCGCTTTGCTTGGGGTCCGCGTAGGGCGAAGAAACAAGACACCATTATCAGTTGTGAGAGGAGTTTTTAAAAGCATTGTAGTGGATGCGTTGATTAGGCTTGATGGAGCGTCGCTAGACCTCGCCGGTGTCGGGCTTCGCAATCACATTTCCACCGGACCTCAGCTGACTACTTACATTCTGGCGCATTATGTGAATTCTCTTCGTCATAATGTGCCAGCGTTGATAGGTTCCCTCGCTGCCTTTGGCAATCCACTAGGATTGATTCGAGGAGTCGGGGAAGGAGTGAGCGACTTTGTAAGTGAGCCTGTGAAAGGGTTCCAGAAGAGTGTGAAGGAGCTTGATCCCACATTTCTGGTGGATGGTGTTGCTCGAGGAACAGAATCACTTGCACGGCATACTGTTGGAGGGTTTGCAGATTCGGCATCGCTGCTAACTGATACGTTCTCCAAAAACATGGCAGTGCTGACATTGGATCGTCGATACGCCCAAAAACGAGACCGGGATAAGATCCTTCGAGTCAATGGTGACGGAAAGGTCACTTTGGCTGGTGGAATGGAAAGTGGATTCAACAAACTGGTTGGTGGTTTCCGTGACGGCGTCACTGGTGTAGTTGATGCACCCATTCGTGGTGCAGAGAAACGTGGTATTGAGGGATTTGCAAAGGGAGTTGGTAAAGGCATTTTGGGACTGATGGTGAAGCCTATCATTGGTATATCCGATGCTGCAACCGACGTAATGATTGGTGTCAAGAGCACTGTGGAGAAGGATTCTGTTTATCAGAACTTGGCACTTGCACGAAACCAGCTTCGACCCCGACGTCCCATGTACGGGCGTGATAAAGTGCTCCGACAATTCAAGATGGAAGATGCTGCAGCTGCAACCTTGATGCAACGGACAAGTTGTGCTGGCGAAGGCTATCTGAGTCATATTGATATGACGAACCGAGTGGCCTTGTTTAGCGTCGTTCGATGCCTCGTACTAGATTCCACCGGCAAAGAACTTGTGTCGCTCCAATACGAACAAATAGCAGAGGCAAATGCCCGTTCGTTCCAAGAATTTGGTAAGGACGAAACGTGGCGGGTCGAAATCTTGTTGACTGAAAATCTCAAACCAAAGGGGAGACGAAATGGGAAACTTGTCGAAATTGTCGAATGCAACAACAAAGACGAAGCCATTGTCCTGTGCTCGCAGATTAAGCAAGGAGTGGATTTGGTCACCAACGAAGACCGTTTGTAAGAAAGAAGAAAATACAAAACAACGTGTTGGAACTATGTAGTAATAATACAAATAAATGTAGAATTAAAATGCAACGGAATCAATTCATTAAAAAAGTGAGGTAAAGAAAAGTTTGACATGTGAGCTTTGCATCCTCGCAACGGACTGGTTACATACGTACACGTGTCGGTTATCATGTCTAATTGTTGGTCTGCTGCCGTTGAGGAACACTCTGGAACGGAAGAGCCGGCATGTCCAGTCACCAACCAAAGCCGAATTGTTCAAAAACATCTCTAAACTCTTATGCGTTAGCCTCCATTGTACCAGTTGGTTTGAAGCAACTTCGTTTCATGACAGTGGACCGACATCGAGGGAATTAAAAATTCAAGCAGCGTGAATTATTACAGCCAATACGCACTAGAAAAGGCTGTCGCCATGCCCATATCCATGGTGAAAGAGCAAATATCAGACAATGATGGTGTCAACCAGCATGAACATCAAATATCGCCAGTCTACGCCGATGATTCGGGGCAACTTTTCGCACATTGTCAAAATGGAGAGTGGATGGAACCCTTTTGGGATTGTCATGACGAACCCGTGTACAATACGGATGAAGATGAAAAGGAAAGTATCAGCAATGCATCTTCATCACAATACTTTGCAAAGCAAGACTTCCGCGGTTGGCAGTCGGCGTATATCAACCCTATGGGATTGACTGTCTTCTTGGGCGGGCTGGCAGTCGTTGCACATCCCTTCTTTTGGATCGCAGGGGCCCTTACAGCGCTGGGGACGGTCAAGGCTTGTCTGGAAGATGAGAATCTGTGTACTGGTGATTGGTTGTATTCTCTAACTGATGAAGAACAACGAAAGGCACTCGAATTGAAGGATAACCAAAACCTATCACGAGAAGTGTCCGAAGTGACCTATGAATATGGGGGAACGGCAAAAGTGTTGACAGAAAAGAAAACGTTACTGGCCATCGAAGCGGGGCCTCCTATCATTCCAGAAGAAGAGGAAACAGAAATAGAAGACGAAGATGACTTGAAAACGGTGAACGGAGAAACTGTTGACACGGCTGCTGTAAACAAAAGTTTGGATCCTAGACTGTTAAAGAATACACCAGACGCATTGAACTGGGTCCATCGGTTCTATCCGCCACTGGCCGAATGTGCCATGGAAAATGTGACGTTGGTGGGACTCAGTGCATTGGACTTTTTCAATGTGTTTTTTGCCGACGATGCCCCCTTTACTTTTGAAGAGCTACAACGGAAGCGACAAGACAAACATATTGTTTATGGTCAGTGGGAACAACTCGAAAATGTCAAGCAAGCCTCATTACACCCAGAATCATGTAGAGATCTGAGTCTGTTGATGAAGGAAAGATTGCTAAGATTCAAGACCAAGACGAATAGTTTCTTTGGGCCGCCATATGCCGATGCTACCAAATCACAAAGGGCGTTAGTGGCATCGAAGAAACTTTTGGTCTTGGAGGCAACGACCACTCTAAAGGAAGTTCCATTTTGCGAGCGATTTTATGTCATGGAGCGATGGGTGGTCACGGCCGAGAAGAAAGATGACGTTTATCACGCATCCTTATCCATCTCTTTTGAAGTAATCTTTGTGGAGAGTTGCCCATTTGAATCGCAAATTGTCTCCAGTTCAAAAAAGACATTTCTTGAAATTGCCAATACCTGGCTGAGCTTGGCGCAGCAAGCCTTGAAACAAACCGAACAGGCAAGATCGGAGCGATTGGAACAATCCAAGAATGCGAAGGTGCCTTCTTCGATTACCACCACGAGGAAAGAGGAAGATTCAGCTATTGAAGTGAAGCATGAAGGACAACGACTGACGTCTATTATGGATGATCATGGTGTGGATTGTGGTCCTGTAGGCAAGATGAGTTCGTCAAGAAATCGACGATTGAACACCTTTCGACATAACTTGTCCAAGCTGAGTGTGTCCAAACTGACCAAGAAAAGAACGCCTTTATCTACAAGCCCCTCGTCGCTATCGAGGCCGACAGCAACTCTTTCAGCATAGTGTATTGTGTAATATAATTAGTACTCTTAAAACTTTGTATCATAAAAGCAGAGCACTATTATTGCATCTTGATCATTAAGTCTACTTTCTGTCTCCTAAAAGTCATCCCAGCCGTCGGCCATATCATCATTGTCCAAACTTAGCTTGGTAGGCTGTGCTGCCTTGGTGAGTTTGAGTGCTCCGCCGCTTTTGGGTTTGTTGAAGCTCAACTTGGTTGCGCCAGAGGGTTTGGCTCCAAGTGCGGCGAATGGATCATCGTCAAATTGTTCTGGTGTGCTGAATTGCTGGGGCTTTGGCTTTGAAACCGGAGTCGAAGTGCTTCCAATGTTCGAAAATGCCAAATCTACATTGTCATCATCGTCGTCATCACCCCATCCTGACTCCTCACCCCAACCATCATCATCCGCGGTCAGTGCCACTGCTGCAAATTGTTGCTGAGGAGCTGCCATGGGTGCAGCTGCCATTGGTACAGGCATCACTGGAGCGGAAGCAGGCGCTTGCACGAGGGGCGTGGACGTGTTGGCAGGTGCAGAAGTGGCAGGTGTGGTAGTGCTGGACATCCAAGAGGTAAGTCCTCCCAACATGTAACCTCCACTCTTTGGAGCAGGCGCCACTGGCGCTGACATTGGGGGAGGGGGAGCTGATCCTTGCTGTTGTTGCTGCTGCGCCAGTTCCTGCCTTTGACGTTGAGCAATTTTCATAGACTCTTCCTGCAAGACACCCATGTACATATTGACAACTGTGAAAGCTTCATTGCGAACATCGGTTATTGGATCCAACAAAATTGGCATCACGCACGGCAAAACTTTTGTGGCAATATCCTGTGGAGAAAATACTTGTTTCGATTGTGCGAGTGCTTGCAAGGCAGCCAACCGGGCAGGTGGAAAGGGATCTTTCATCGATCGCACATAGGCCGGCAGCAAATGCTTCTCTCTAGATACTTGACTCATTTTCGGAGCAATCTTACTCACAAAAATCACAGCATTGGTACGGATCGATGTTTCCGAGTCTCCTTGGAGCCGTACAAGGTAACGGGTAAGTTTCTCTAGGTTGGGTTCATTCAGCGAAGGCACGAGACCAAGCGTTGCCTTCAGCGTAAGTTCACGCAGTGCAGGGCTCGAGTCATTAAATCCAGTACACAGCGGTTCAAAGACATGTACGTTCAGAGAATTCTTCTCCAAGTGTTGCGACATGAATTCCACTTTGCTCAGCAAGGCGCCACGGACTCCACGATCCTTCACCTTGAACAATAGTGCCACCAATGGGCCCAATTCTTTTGATACTCTCCCTTCTTCCAAGTAATTCTCCACAACAAAAAACAGAGGTTGCATCATTGCCAGCACTAATCAATCATCACAATAGAACAAATAGTTTAGGTGAGAAACGTGGAATCACAGCTGACAAAAATCCAACAACATGGATCACGATACAAACCTTCTCTTCGGTATAGATCTTGAGTCAACATTGCATCGTTGGTGCAAATTGTCAATATCGCACTCTGTATCATAGGTAGCACCTTGTAGAGCGAAACATCCCTTGGAATTTGTCCATTTTCAATAGAGCGTCCGAAATTCTGCCATAGAGCAATTTTCTGTTCCACAGGTTGCACGACCAAGTCTTCGAGCGTCAATTGTAGCTTTTGGTAAGGTGTATCAAAGATGGGACATTTCAAGAGAGGTTGTAACCGAGGTCGCATTTTGATGTTGGGCGTTTGCAATCGTTGAGCAGCCTTTTGCAATTTGGGAGGGATTCGACCTTGAAACCAATGGTCAATCAAGATTCCAAGACCATAGGAATCCATGGCATGTACACCATGGTTGCTGATTTGATCATATTTCCGTTCTACTCGTTCTGGACTTCGATAAGCATCTTGGGTGCATGCCTGTTCCCATTGTCGAAAATGATTGTCGGGTCCCAAATTCGGGCCAATCTGACTGATCAAGTTGAAGTTCCAAAGCTTAACATCACCCGATTTTGTGACATAGAAGGATGAAGGAGACATGTTTCCATGGGACAAGTTTGCTGATGCATGCATAAAGTGCATACCCCGAATCAAGCATTCCAAACCCCAGGCAAGTTGTTCAGGACTAGGCTGTGTCAACAACCATGTATCCAAGCTGACACAGGGTTCTGTAACAATCATGAGATCCCCAGTCTGAGCTTTATTTGAAGGAGCGGCCGAGCCAGCTGCACCATCCTCACTTGGATTGTCCGTATCGAGAGTGGCATAGACTTTCAAAATATGAGGGTGTCGGAGCTTTTTGCATTGTCGAAAGTGGTGAAGTGCAGGAACCAATTGTGTCTGATTAGGAAATCGTGGGGAGATGGGTGATTTCGCCATTTCAGGCTTCTTTCCAACGAAGATAGTAACCTCTGTTTCTTGTCCATCTGTAGACTTTCCAGTGTGCAATGCCCAACCATTGTGATCATGTGGTGCCCCGATTTGAGCTTCAATCGAATACGGTAAAGCAGAAGCTGAATTTCCCATTCTTCAGCTGATTTCTATGCGTCAGAGCTAGGTTGAAGCGCTTCCCTTGTTTCTAGAGTGATGGCTATCTACCCTCACCACAAAACCTTAGTGGCACAGTGGATGTCTGGCAGGTGTGATGCGTAAGTCATTGAAATGATGAGAATTTTTTCAAGTAATCGAACCAGTCGACTAGGTTGAAGTCCGCCCATAGCCCCATCCATTATTATCATCATTATCCCATCCCATCCCATCCCATCCACAGCCTACTACGTCACAACCATGGAACCTTCAGCACAGGAAATTGTCACTGCCATGCAAGAAGCCGTCAAGGCCAACCCATCCTTGAAATCAAAATTCAATGCCTGTGTGGAATTTCAATTGACCGGATCGGATTCGTTCCAATTGGACGTTAGCAAATCTGGAAAGGATAAACCAGACTTGGTCGTCATTGCATCATTAGAAGTCTTTCACAAATTATTGAACAAGAAGCTGACGCCACAACAAGCATTTATGCAAGGAAAACTCAAAATCAAAGGGAAAATGGGCCTCGCTATGAAATTGACGTTAATTCTCAATGCCACGAGAAAGGTGCTTCAGAAGAATCATTCCAAATTGTAATCGTCTGACGCAACGATGAAAGGCTGCCCAGCTACAGTAGATAGAATTTTGCAATATAAACAGGCGAGTTTTGTTACTAGCAACACAAAACCATACAACAGTAGATAGACTGCTCTTTTTGCGAATGAACTCTAATTATGGATCGGACGAGCTGCACTTGCAAGAATAAGTGCAGCGCAAATCACTGGTTCTTTAAGCAGAAAGGGTAACCTCAACCTTCTTCTTTTTCTTGTTCTTCCTCTTTGCTGCCTTCTTGGCGGCCTTTTTGGCTTCAGCATCGGCAATTTCCGTGAGGACCTTTTGGGTTTCTTCATCTGCTGCCTTGTCGGTTGTGAAATAAGATGGAAGAGTCAATCCTGTTACTCGGGCAGTTCCAGAGGGAAGTAGCAGTACAGTGCACTTGAAGTGTGCAACCTTTCCAGAATAGTCGTGCATGCTTGGGTAAGGGGTCAATAGACCGTGAGTGATACATTCAGTGATACCCAACTTGGCCGAACGAAGATCGCTCAAGTGGCGCATTGTGAAAGGAAGAGTGGGGAATTTCTTGTCAACTTCCGCCAACAATTGACGAGAAGCCTTGACCTTAAGGTGGTATTGTTGCTCCACATTGCGCTTGAAAACAGTGGTTCTAAATTCACCTGGTCGGGCCTTGCCATCTCCCGTAGACATGGCAACATCAACAGCGTAGACCTCAGCTTGCTCAAAGGTGCATTCTGGGACCTTTTCTTCTTCTGGGTCATCGGGAACAGGAGCCTTCAAAGCCACTTCCTTGACACCATCCAAGACATAACGTTTCATTTGGTGCATTCGGACCGAAGAAATTGGTGTGACACCATATGCACTGGCGACACGTTCAACAGCCTTTGTGACATCAGCATTGGTTGCTCCTGCTTTTATCGAAGCAGCGGCAACCAACATGGCATTGTAGGCGGCAACAGCAACATTTCCAAGTTCCTCATCCTTCTCTGGTTGGGCCTCTGGAGATTCAGTAACAACACAGGTGTGTGCTGCAACTGCAATGTAACCGTCAATGTGGCACCCCAAATCCATTTTCACGATATCCCCAACCTTCAAAGGTGGCTGTTACAAAATGAAAATACGCAAGAGACGGACAAAAGGTGAGCATTTCATTTCATTCTTGTCGGATTTCTATCATCAAAGTGCATATTTCTTTCTTGTACGAAAGGAAAATGTGAAAGACATGGACCAACATGTGTGCCAGGCAACCATGGAAACAGAGGGCCTACTGGAGGGTGGTGCAAAGCACACACACAAACACGAACACACATGAAACAGGCGACGCCTTTCCAAGAGAACAGAATCACAGGATCGACCCCGCTAAGGGTGATGCGACTGCAACTACACGAGTGCTCTCTTTTTTACTCTTCCTGTCATTAACGGCCTGTGCACCAGTCTCGGCATGCCTTCTTTCACAAAGGAAAGGCGCTGTCACCATGCACAAAGGCAATGGAACATAGGCAAGCTCGTGATGCACTTGGTATAACGACCTCGACAGGTTGCGGAATGAATATCAAACCATGTAGCGGAACCTACAGTTGCCTGGTATTTTGCTCCAAACGTGTATGTGAAAAGCGACAATAAGAAACTTACTCTTTCCTCTGTGGGAAGAGGAGAATGATTGCAGACAACATCGTTGACAGAGATACAGACTGGGAAAGAAACTCCTCTATCAATAGCAACACCGTTAACCTTCTTTTGATACAGCTTGGCGGCTTGTGCTTCCATGACAGTGTGTCCGAATTCGCAGAGATCCAAAACTTTCGCACCTGGAATGCATTGCAAGACTAGACCTTCCAAAGCCAAATTGACAATTTTGGCAGCTTCTTGGTACTTTGTGCAGACATCGCTGTAAGATTGAGTTGGGAGAAAGGAGGAGGATTCGGAAATGGAAGAATGACAACAGAAGAGTGATTGAGTATATAGTTCTGACTCTGGCCCATCAATCAATTGTTACGGATGATGGAAGTGTTTGCTTACCTATTGGAAAGATCAGTGATATCTTGCTCTTCTTCGGCTTCGTTGGTGCTTACTTCGTCGTCACTCATATTGCTAATTTTGGATCTGCTGTTGAAACGAACAAGCAACGATTGATTTGTAGGAAAAGTAGTCGAGATGGGGTGGTGTACAAAACCTGTCGTTCTCAAATTCACAGGACACCGTCCAACCGTCAACCCTCACCGCATTCACGACCACAAAACGTGGAATCCGGGTTATCCCCGTCGCGCCAGGATTTCCCCCAAATATAGCTCTATTTGGGGGACTTAAGTTCCACGCGGAAGCGTTTTGCCCTGAAACCCGTGAAAAATGGGGCCAGATTTACTTTTTTGTTTGGGTCAGTCCTGGACTGAACATACCCACAGTCCACCGTCATTGCATAAGGAAAGTTACGGTTCCCATCACCAAACGACGCAAAATGACATCGGATGCCGCAAAAGAATGGCCAATGGACAAGGTTCGTCAGACCTTCTTTGACTTCTTTGAGAAGAAACATGGCCACAAGTTCTGGCCGTCCAGTCCATGTGTTCCAGTCGACGATCCAACCTTGCTGTTCACCAACGCTGGAATGAATCAATACAAGCCACTTTTCTTGGGAACTTGTGATCCTGGTCTTCCAATGGTACACCTCAAGCGCGCTGTCAACTCTCAAAAGTGTATTCGTGCCGGAGGAAAGCACAATGATTTGGATGATGTTGGAAAGGATGTTTATCACCACACTTTTTTTGAGATGTTGGGTAACTGGTCCTTTGGAGATTACTTCAAGAAGGAAGCCATTGAAATGGCATGGCAATGTTTGACAGAGGAATATAAACTCGATCCAAACAGATTGTACGCAACTTACTTTGGAGGTGATGAGCAATCACCCAGTGATGAAGAAGCTAGGCAAATTTGGTTGCAATTTTTGCCTCCGGAAAGAGTATTGCCCTTTGATGCCAAGGATAACTTTTGGGAGATGGGTGCCACAGGACCTTGCGGACCCTGTACGGTGAGTTTCAGTTTCATGGCAGACAGGACGATGCACATTGCAGAAGTTCTGATATCATCTTTTTTCTTTTGTAGGAAATTCACTATGACAGAATTGGAGGACGTGATGCTTCAGCCATGGTAAATGCCGATCTACCAGATGTCATTGAAATCTGGAACAATGTGTTCATTCAATACAACCGCGAGGCTGATGGTTCCTTGAGACAACTTCCTGCCCAACACGTTGATACTGGTATGGGTTTCGAACGTCTGACTAGTATTTTGCAAGGTGTCGACTCCAACTACGACACGGATATCTTCATCCCGCTCTTTGAAGAAATCCAAAAGGTCACTGGAGCCCGACCGTACGCTGGAAAGGTAGGAGCCGAGGATGAGGGCTTTGTGGATATGGCCTACCGTGTGGTTGCTGATCACATTCGTACATTGAGTTTTGCCATTGCCGATGGAGCCATGCCTTCCAATGACGGACGTGGATACGTCCTTCGACGTGTGTTGCGTCGTGCCGTCCGATATGGTCGTCAAAACTTGGGAGCGGAGTTGGGATTTTTCTCCACACTTTTGCCAAAGTTGGTTGAAGTCATGGGAAACATCTTCCCTGAATTGAAGGAAAAACAAGACCTCGTTGCCGCCGTCATTCGTGATGAAGAAGAATCCTTTTCCAAGACATTGGACAGGGGTCTTCAAAAGTTCACCGAATTGGCCGAAAAGCTTGGTGACACGAAGGTTTTCCCTGGCGAGGATGCTCACTTCTTGTACACAACAATGGGATTCCCCATCGATTTGACTGAGCTCATGGCCGAAGAAAAGGGATTGACGGTTGATATTGCAGGATTCGAAGCCAAGATGAAGCACGAACAAGAGTTGAGTGCTGCCGCACACACCGCAAAGATGGCTGCTGGATCTGGAAAAGACATGCGAATGGTTGCCGAACAAACTGCTCACTTGGTCAGCAAGGGTGTTCCCGGAACTGATGACAGCGAAAAATATGTATGGGGCAAGGAGTTGAAGGGATGCGCCGTCAAGGCTCTGTTTATTGGAAGAGGTGAAACCGAAGACAAGATTGGATTTGTTGACACCATCACGTCCGAAAGTTCGACTATTGCAGTCATCTTGGACAAGACTAGCTTCTACGCCGAGGCTGGAGGACAAGTATATGATATCGGTACCTTGAAATCTGGAAGTGCCACTATCAAGGTCACCAATGTTCAATCATATGGACAATTTATCCTTCACATCGGCGAGGTTACCGAAGGATCTCTATCCGTGGGAGATTCTGTTGCCTGCAGTGTCGATTACGTTCGTCGTTCCCCCATTGCTGCCAACCACACGATGACACACATCCTGAACTATGCCTTGCAAGAGGTCTTGGTCACCAGACCTACCAAGGATGGCAAGCCACCAAGTGTAGGCATTGACCAAAAGGGTTCTTTCCTTGATGAAGCTAGATCTCGATTTGATTTTTCATGGAACGGTGCCTTGTCTTCCAAGGAGTTGACCGAGATTGAGAAGATCTGCCAAGACACAATCCAACTTGGTCTTCCAGTCGAATCCTATGTCTCTCCTTTAGAAGCTGCCAAGAAGATTTCATCGCTTCGTGCTGTATTCGGTGAGAAGTACCCCGATCCCGTCCGTGTTGTTGCCATTGCTCCTGCCAAAATTCCAGACATGTTGGCCCAGCCAGAAGATGAAATGTGGAAGAACTACAGTGTTGAATTTTGCGGAGGAACACACCTGAGTAACACAAAGGAAGCAGAAGCATTCTGCTTGCTGAATGAAGAGGGTATCGCCAAGGGTATCAGACGGGTTCTTTTCGTGACACAGGCTGATGCAAAGAAGGCCATCGCCGCTGCCGAAGGATTTGGCACCAAACTTGCAGCTACCGAGAAGATCGAGGATGATCTTGAGAACAAGGTGAAGGAGCTGTCTCTAGAATTGGATGCTCTTTCAATTTCCGCTGCAAAGAAGATCGTATACAGAGAAGCCATCTCTTCGCTTCAAAAGAAGGTCCTTCAAATGAAGAAGAAGAAGCTTGCTGGTATGACGGACGAAATCAAGGTGAAGGCTATCGAGGCAGGTGAGAAAACTGAGGGCAACAAGGTTGTCTTCCGATTCGATTTCGGTGTTGAAGGAAAGGTCGCAAAGAGCGTCACACAGGCATTCGGAAAGAAGATCAAGGATAAGGCCCTTCTGCTCATTTCTGCCGATGAGAGTTCGGACAAGTTTTTAGTTATGACATTTGCTCCAAAGGGAGTGGATGTTGATTGCAAAGCCTGGGTAACTTCTGCAACCGAAGGTACCGGTGGAAAGGGAGGAGGCAAGAAGGACAGTGCCCAATTCACATGCTCTGATGTCTCCAAGATTGATGGAGTGATTCAGAAGGCAAAGCAGTTTTAAAGATTATTAGTGTACTGTAGACTTTTTATTGACATTGTGCTTGCGTGGGGGTCTATTTTCGTATGTGCACCATGTACACGGGCTGTACTGTTTTAGCACCGCGTTTGGCCCTTCCTCTGTCAAAATCACGCGTCACCAAATTTGTTGAGCGCTCTTCTCAACAAAAACGCTTCAACTATCGAACTTTTCCATCATTGCACTATGATGAATACCGATTCAAGCCGTCAAGGAAAGCGGCATATCCCGGACGGCCAATCAATGCCGAGCATCGATGATAGCTTTCTTGAACAAAATGCCGTACCAAGTATGGAGGAAGAATATTGTGACAATAGAGACGGCGCAATTTTACCAACTAGTATGATGAGTCCAGGAGGTAGGAGACGGTTACTAATGACTGGTCGGGTGTACTCAGATTCGGACGTTCTGTCGGAATCGGAAGCGTCGATTGGGGACAATACATGTGAAGACACAGTACCAAGCGTTGACATCACAGTCGACAAGGAGAGTCCAGAGAAACAACCACCAGATGACGGAAAATCTACGAAAGCAGGAAATCCATCCTCTGGAAAATCACCAGACCCTCCTTCCCTTGCGGATGAGTTTCGAGATGAAGAGCACGGAAAAAGTGCTCACAAAGAAAGTACAGCTAGGACTAAAAATGGGGGACCCAGAAGAATAACAGTGAAACGTTCAAGGGACGGAACAAGTAGATCCGACCCAAGCGACGTAGGGGTGGATGATCCACTCGTTCGCGAAAAGAGCAATATTGACTCAGACACGATCTTGAGCAAGAGCCACAAGAAAACTTTTATCATCTGGATGCTGATTGTACTAGTTGTCCTAGCATACGGTGGGGGGGTTTTCACTGGTGTTGCAATTTCAAATGGAAGTGACCGCTCAGTAACCCTGATTACGCCAGCTCCAACGTCGCCACCGACGCTTCAGCCAACTTTGTTTGCACGGGACGATGGTGCAAATTGAACTCATCTCATCTCTATCAATAGAGTCATTAATTGCATCATGGTCACAATTGAAACTATGAAATCATGAAAACAGGACGATGGCATGTAAATTGACAATATTATGCAATGACGCGACAGTGGTGAGCTAGTAATATTCGGCTCCAAGAGGCACGGTATGTTATCAATTGGGATGAAAGTGCCCAGCAGCCCAGCCCGAGCCCGACCTGAATCAGCGGCATGAACGAGCAGCGATGGAAAATGGGAGAAGCCAATATCGTTTCAGAAGAGTATGGAATGTGACCAAAATTTGTGTATCGCATGGCAAGTATCAACCGATTCACGGCAACTGACTCCCCAGATGAAGGCTCCGAATTGAGAATGAATTATCCACTACTACCTTTCATTAAAGGACCTTTCACTGAAAGAATCAACGAAGACAGTGCTATCAGAAGAACGACCTACGGCATACGTCGGATCTTCATTATGTTAGCAAGATGTTTTGCCTTCGATCTTTATCGGTTGGACTAGTGTACCGGTACCTGTAGCAATAGCAATGGTTTCTTCTTTGTCAATTCGATTTTGACACTAACGAAGCCCCTTCACTGAGCGTAAGCAAGTTTCGTTTTTCAACGGCAATGACGAAAGCAATACACAGCAGGAGGTAAACCCTTCATCACAAACGAGTTGTCGTAGACGATGGGTGTGAAGCATATATTTAAAAAGCACGACAAAGCAAAGAAGCGCGTTAAGTCACCAGGAGCTGTCGGCCGCGATGGCACTGTACAGTCGAGCCCGTCGTATCAATATGCTATAAATGAGTTTGCCCAAACAGTTGCTCCTGCAACATCAAACGACGATGGAAAGTCAAAGTATAGACAACAACAGCAAGAGCTGCAACAAAATATTTCAACTCCACAGCACCAGCAACAGCAAACGATGCCGAATCAGCAATCGAATATAAGGCCGCAAGATGGTGATGCGGAATCGGGAACCGTTGTGTTTGATGATCAGTCCACGGCTTCATCCAGACGAACAAACGAAGGGGGAGGTGATTCGAGATACCCTTTCTCGCCGCATGGAACTTTACCATCGGAGTACATGATATATTCAGCCTTTTCGCAAACGTCACAGAGCCGACTACACCAAGAGCAGCAATATTATCACCCAACAATCGTCGATGCAACATATGATGAAAAGTACGGAGACGCTTATCTCGGAGCTCCCATCAAATACATTTACCCATCAGGATATCAATCAATGCGGCCTAGAAGTGGACCATGGAAGCTGAGCATTTTTGTTTGTATGATGTTTACCTGGTTGTCGGTCTTTATCATTGGGCACTGTTCCGATCACTATGAGAGTATTCCTCAGTATGAAGTGGACGACGATACTGTCATGGCAATCAACACACGATGGTGTGGATCACAACTACTATATATGATGTGGGTGCTGAGTATGTCCATCACCGGAATGGCAGCAGCATATATGGGTATAATTGGGTACATCAAGATGCGAGATTTTGCAGTGGCCAATGGAAGAAGTCAACCACCGGGGATGACGGGACGTTCCGATTACTATGTAGCGATTCGAGACGGTCCGTCTGAGAGTAGAGGAAACGACAGTGGCTATCGCCCTTCCATTTATCAAGCAGATGGAACACCACAGTTCTGGGGTGGTCATATCTACCGACCAACTCAGGCAGCTGTTGCAGTTACCAGTCGGTAAACAAATTGAACGTGGTTGATTGTAGAGAGCAGCTATTGCTATCAAGTTAGTTGTAATATCAGCGTCAGTTCTTGTATGTATTATACTTTTTTATTTCTTACACATCCTATTTTATGGAGATTGCCATTGCAAGATATCCAAGACAGCACTTCTAGCAATTTTTGGTGTTCTTGTTTTGGACGAATGCTGTTTTCATCCAAACTGGAGTGAGGAGACAAGATAGCTGAAGCGTCGGTCACTTTAGAGTAACGGTCACTTTATAGTAACACTTTTGTTTTATGGACGTACTTTCTGTGTGACAAAAAGAGGCGCCTGCACTTGCGAAGAGCGAAATCAGACGCTAACCAGACACTCAAATGAAGAAGATGTGACACATGCACTAACATTCACGACTTAAAATATCATGACCTCGGCACGCACTGAACATAACTGATAATGCGTTTCAAAGAAAATTCTGAACCGCCATATAACGCCACATGTATATTTGAATAGTGAAGATCAAATTTGAAACGCCCGTACGCGAGGCAGACAAGCCCCATCACGCTATGGAGAAAACTCTGCAGTTGAAAAGTTGATCCGAAGAAATTTCCTGGACTCTCTTCCATGGCGAAAACCGGTATGTGCGATTTCTCTCTAGAATCCAATAAAGTATTCATCAACTGCCATAGACTGTGAATATTTTGCAGCTCAGAGACGCTGGTCCCAAGACGACTCAACGAAGAAACTGCATCAACGTTCCTCCTGTGGCATATTCCAGCGTGTCTGGCGTCCACGGCTTGAGGAAAATTCTGAAGCTTTGATATTGCCACATCTCCGCCATTGCTTCATTGTTATTGGTAGGTCTCCACGGGTCGCTGCCCCCCGAGATCCCAAAGGTCATGTCGGATAAGCTTTCTTCTCCAAGCAGCAGCTCTGGGTATTCACCTAGAACTCGAGGCAGTGCAAGTAGTGATGAATCATCCTTCATAACTGTGAGGAAGCATCCTCCTACCTATGTCTACTCGAACGAATCATTCGAAGTGCAGCTGCAGTTGGAGACACCAAAAGTAGCCAGCCCCTCGGCTCCGTCATCTCAGCCCATTGAACTTGGTGCTTCCCTTCATCATGTCAAGAATGGACGAGAGTGTACATCTGAAGCGATTCTGATAACTGAGCCATCAAGAATAGATCTGTCGCTCAAGAAAAAAACTTGTACTATTAAGTGTATGATTCGCATGGATGGCATACGAGGAGATCAGGGAGCTGGTTTGGAGGTTAGATTTACACCGAAAAATGACCTTTCTCCATCTGCTCGAAGTGTTATTGGGGCATCCACCAAACCCATCACAATTGTCAACTATAAAGTCAAGATAACACTTGAGGAAGAATGGGATAACGTTTGGTACAAGGATGAAGGGGGCAGGGACAAGTGCATGGAGTTGTTTGTTGCGATATACGACAAAGATGGACAAATACGAACTGGAGAACAAATTCCGCTACAACCAATGCTCTGCTATGCGTCGGAGAGTGGTATCCCAGTGAAGGTCTCGAATCAAGAAGTTATGCGTACTCTCGGTTCTAGCAAGGTTCATATCGACAAGGACAGCGGAAAAGCTAGGATCAGATTCCGTGTAGAAGATGTCTCCAAGAATCACCAAGGCCAAGACTTCAAGCTTCAAGTAGGACCTGATCCCAAAGCCAAGCTATTCAAGGACGTTGCCCCAGATTATACACCATCCGTAAACGTCCGTTCAAAACGAAACAAAAGATCAAGAGCAGCTTCAAGCGGCAGTCGCGGTGTTGGAGAGAGAAAAATATCAAGTCCCATGGCTAGCAGAGCCCGATATGATGCACCCCCCGATGTTTCCCTTGACAGATCAGACCTATCGACGCTACGAGACTCTATGAAAAATGTCCTTCATTGGGCTGATGAAGTAGTCAACGGGTTGTATCCTCTTCAATGGCAGATTATGGGATACGCTCAGCACCCAGATGGCACACCTGATTATGCAAGTCCCTATCACAACATGCCAAACCCGAATGGATGCATCAATCGAATTCTTTCTATGTATTCGGAGTCAGTGCGTGAAAATCTTCGCTTAATCTCCAATGCTATTGACTCCACTGAAGGAGTTAGACCGACGGAACAATCGTACCTACCATTACCCGGCGCTCTCCCGGCGTCGGACGATCCTTATGGAATGATGCGCGGTCAACCTGGTCCAATGAATCCTCAGGTCGGGCTTCCAACACAGTCTGTGAACAGACGTCCTGTTCCTGGAATGCTACCACCAATGGGGCAAGAGACATTTCGAGATAAACCAGATGGTCCCATGCCACCCTTTCAACCTCGTGGACAGATGCCCCCGATGCATCACCCATCGAATATGGGTTCAGTGTCAATTCCAAGGCGACAAATGTCTGGCCCAAGTCCATTCATGGATCCGATGCTTCAGAACCAACCCCAGCACGGTCGCATGATGCACCAGCAGCAGCAAGTTATTAACCATACAGGCATGCACATGCACCCAGACGCGCTCAACGAGTCCACTGTAGAAAGCGAAGTTGCTTATGTACTTGCGAAGCAATACAAGGCAGCACGGACTGGGGAGCGCTTAGGATTTCCTGCCTACAGCACAAATAAGGAGATTCTTGGCTTCTACCGCGAAGCGAGTGGAAAAGTTGGCGTGGGTTCGTTCCATCCTCTTTCGAGGCATCGGAATGATTTTGGACCATTGGAAGTCTTGCAGGCAAACGATATCTTGGAGCGTGCAATCGCCAAGAAGAGCGATGCTGTACATGCTCTCAAGGACTGGGGAACCATGGCCAATTTGCTCGACCATGCACTAGTATATGATTGGAGTAAAGATATTTCTGGTGATCCATCCAACTCTTCTTCCGAATAAATGTTCTCGCACTTTTATTTTTCTAATTCGAGGAGACGAGAGGATTTTTCCGTTGCTACTTGCTTACTGGGGAAACACAGCTTGTATCTTGCAAACACTTTATCTGGGGTCAAAGCTGTTTGTGTTGTGATTTGAATCCTTTACGAGTCTTCAAATAGCATCTCGAGCTGCTGAATTGGATGGAATTTTCATAGTTTAGACTTTTCATATTTAGAGCACTAACTTATAGACCACTTTATAATGCCCAAGCAATTTACTTTGTCAATTTGCTTACACAATAGAGTTGAAACGGGTTTCGTCCTGTGCTTCCAAAATAGGCTCCTTTGGAGGGAAGCGTTTCTCGCGGATTAGTTGTGCAAGCAGCGTATTGGGACCAATTGCAGTGATGACTGCGATAGCACTCCCTTGCACCACCTTTCCGCCGTAATATAGACTAGTCATGCTGTCGCTCCCAGTTGCAACCGTCTTCAGCCGCTCTTCACCGGTAACACTTCTCAAATCTACCAGCAGATCCTCACTTCCAGATACCTGCATAGTGACGCAGTCGCCTGGAACCGAATCCCCTTCTTCCAAACGAATGACATCGCCTCTTACAAGGCTGGAAGCCTCATACCGAACCCATTTTCCATTTCTCTTGATTTCGGCATCATCTGGCTTCAATACAGCGAATGCTTTCATGCTTGGGACATGTTTGATGCAAGGCAATACGATACAGAGCCACGCCGGACAGTCAATTGGTGGTTGAACAACATTGAAGGCCCCGTCGTCTTCTCTACGTTTCGAGGCTTCGTCGGTTGTCAGTCCTTTTTGGAGGTCGGCCCCAAGCTTTTCAAGCAGTTCTTGCTGTGAGAGAGACATTTTCTCAACTTCTATTTCCTTTTGCTTGGTGTTTTTGAACATGAAGTCGTCATTGTGGAGGAACAAGGATTTTCGTTCTCAATTTCATCATTTTGCTTTGAAAAATTCCTGCATACGTCTGGCCGACGTTTCTTTTTCACAGTAACACCAAAAGTATCACCTGTGCTATTTCGTCTAGAGAGAAGCTCAAGGACTACAGTACCTGGTGGTGTACAACAGTAAACGATAGATCACAACGGTAAAATAAATCCGTATTCCAACATTACCCCTAATTCACAAGCTACAATTATTCTATGATCCTCGTCCATTTTCTTATCTCTCCTCTAACAACATCATGTCGGTAGTACGTAGTATTCCAGTTTTTGTCATGATGATAAAGTCAGCATGTCTTCGATTGGTATTACAATCATTCTGGTGATCGGAGCTTGCATAGTACGAGGTTTTCGAGCAACTTCAAAGATCGCACCAACGTCCGAATCTGCAATTTGCATATCCCATCTACAAGGATTTGGATCCTGAATGATGCACGGACAAGAAGACATGGGACTCGTTTCATCTTCCTTGAATTCCTCCTCTACCTGGATTGCATTGTAGAATCCTCTGTGGCGAGCGAGCAGCTTGCTCTCATTCACTGCTCTGGAATACTTTTTAGCAATACAGTCGTGGTCTCTGATACCCCCACTACCGTATTGGTTTTCTTGCGCTGCCAAGACACTCAATCTACCATCAACTATTCGTTTGCAGCGTTGTGAATTGTCTTCAAAAGAGAAAATCCCAATCATATCGTCTTCTAGATTGTTGATTCTACCGCGCATAGTCAACTTTTCACTTAGTCGTTTTTCTCGGTTTCTCATGCCTTTCAGATCATCTGAAGAAAACGATATTGCATGTCTCTCGTCTTCTGTGGAATCTCTGCGACACGGAATTTCTAGAACTTCATCATTATCTTTGAAGGAGACTCGTCTTAGCGGTGCTGATATGGTGTTGTCTAAAGGCATTTTTTGATTTTTCAAAGGAACAATGAGTATTTCTGACTGGCGGAACATTCACATTCGGAATGTAGCGGGCATGACATCGTCACCATAATCGTCTAGTCGATGCGTAGGCTAACGTCCCCATTCGGAGCTTTCCATGTGAAAGGGTTGTTTAGAGCCGTCTATGATCGCAAGATTCAAGACTTAGAAATCACTCGACAAAAATGGCCTTCCCGGAAGTTGGTCGTCTTGCATACTCGTAAATCGGAACCAAATGCAATTTTTCGAAAGAAATATCTGTCGAGGAAGGGCAAAATGATGCATGGAAACCGATCGGCAGGCGATTATTTTGTGATGAAATACGTCTCAAACGCTTTCAAAACGTACCATTGGTTGGTACAGTCCATACGAAATCACATGTACGAAGATTCAAGTAGAAAACAGTACCAGAGACGAGGGGAAAGCTAAACATGTCCGGAGGCTTGCCTCGCGTACTCACAACACCAAGAGCGGTCGTTCAGAATCATATTCAAAACAACTAATCCAAGATGGCCGATGATGAAGATATTGCCGCCCTTGTCGTAGACAACGGTTCCGGAATGTGCAAAGGTGGGTACTCTACATAATATTGTTCTTTGTAAACCAGGTGAACCTTTATTCACTTCGTTGATGATGCTTTTCTTCGATTGTTCGCTCACAATCTTTCTATTTCCTTTTGCGTCTTCTAGCCGGTTTTGCTGGAGATGATGCTCCACGATCTGTCTTTCCTTCTTTGATTGGACGTGCCCGTCAGCCTGGTATCATGGTTGGTATGGAACAACGTGACGCTTACGTCGGTGATGAAGCCCAAGCCAAGCGTGGTGTTTTGACTTTGAAGTACCCCATTGAGCACGGTATCGTTACCAACTGGGATGATATGGAAAAGATCTGGCATCACACTTTCTACAATGAGCTTCGTGTCGCCCCCGAGGCCCACCCTGTTCTTCTTACCGAGGCTCCCATGAACCCTAAGGCTAACAGAGAACGTATGACTCAAATCATGTTTGAGACGTTCAACGTCCCAGCCATGTACGTGAACATCCAGGCCGTCCTTTCTTTGTATGCTTCTGGTCGTACCACCGGTTGTGTTTTGGATTCTGGAGATGGTGTCTCGCACACTGTCCCAATCTACGAAGGTTACGCCCTTCCCCACGCCGTTGTACGTTTGGATTTGGCCGGTCGTGATTTGACTGATTACTTGATGAAGATTTTGACCGAGCGCGGTTACTCGTTGACAACCACTGCCGAGCGTGAGATTGTTCGTGATATCAAGGAAAGTCTTTGCTTCGTCGCTGTTGACTTCGAAGAAGAGATGAAGAAGGCCGCCGAGTCCTCTGCCCTTGAGAAGTCTTTCGAGCTTCCCGATGGTAACATCATCGTTATCGGAAACGAACGTTTCCGTTGTCCTGAGGTTTTGTTCCAACCTAACTTGACTGGTCTTGAAATGGACGGTATTGCCGACTCCACTTTCCAAACCATCATGAAGTGTGATGTCGATATCCGTAAGGATTTGTACGCCAACATTGTTCTTTCTGGAGGAACCACCATGTTCCCCGGAATCAGTGAACGTATGTCCAAGGAGGTTACTGCCCTTGCGCCCGCTTCGATCAAGGTTAAGATTGTGGCTCCCCCAGAGAGAAAGTACTCTGTGTGGATTGGAGGAAGTATTTTGGCTTCTTTGTCCACATTCCAAAGTATGTGGATCTCCAAGGAGGAATACGACGAATCTGGTCCCTCTATTGTCCACCGAAAGTGCTTCTAAACCTGTAGTCCCACCAAGTGTTTTGGTGCTCTGTGGAGCAATGTGACACCTATCGTTTCGTGTCCGCTCTTCTTTGTGTAATATTTAAAAAAGAACAAATTCAAACCAACAGCGTGTTACTTTCTACCGGTAGGCGCTGCGCTGTAGTTGATTAATTTTGAACTCAGTCCACAATCACTTGGATTTTGTTGGAGTGGTGTATTGCTGTATCTTGCAAACTCTACCAGCAGGACAAAATAGGATAAGCCATGTGATAAATGCGATGGACCAGCATTTGATAGCGGTACAGCACTGGTACCGGTACTGTACCGGTAGGCAGGGCTAAGTTCTTCTGTTGTCTTGCGTCATTGCGTCACGCACTGTACGTTCTGTAGTTTGTTGCGTTCGTCCCGCGTGACGTTAGACCAATCCGACTGCTTAAGTCAAGTTCACCTGATGCAAGGCAATTTGAAAAAAGTGTAATGCTACTCGAAAGGACCTGGCACCATCTGTTCTGACCAAAGTACTTGTCGGGTTTTATTGTCGTTGATTGGGCTATCGCTATTGGTTCTCTTGCTTTTTGGATGGCTCGACCTGTACTTGGAGTACTTTGGCTGAATATGAAGTGAAAACACTGGACACGGCCGCTTCGCCTCAGCACCAGTTGCCATCCGATTCCCTTTCCACCTGGATCTACCCGTAAAATCAAAAGCTGATGTATACTTCGTTGTTGCTGTGGGCCTTGTGCTTGTGCAGGACCTGTTGTATGTCCGATGAAGGAACTCTTTCTATGATTATCAATTTGATGGTGCTGGCTGCTGACACAAGGCAACAACAACAACAGCATCAACTATATTACGACCGTCACGTTCTTTGGCGGTAGCTTCGTGGTCTTCCCCTTCCTGCTCGTGGATGGCAAGACCATGGAGCATATAGCTTTCGGGATGTCTTCGATGGAGGGATGCAAAAGATTCGTGTGGCCGGTGGAAGGACGAGAAGATGATGTTTCCTGCTTCTGGAGGATCATGTCATGTACACACAAGAATTTCATGATCATCAAGAAAGTCGAAACAAAATGGTCTGCGATCGAATTTTGTGTGCTTCTTCCTGCAAAGGATCATCATGGGGTCATTTTTTAAATAAACCAACCATAAAGTCTGGGTGTTGATGGTACCATACCTGTGGTACCGTACCGGTACCGTGAAGGACATCTGCACATACCGGTACTACTGTACCGCACGATACCGCCTGTCCGGCGCGTTTCGAAAGACCTCACAAGATCTTTTCGATGATCGAATTTTATCGACAGACGCGCATCGAACAACTGACATCACGACGAATCGAATTTCAGACGTTCACTTACCCAGGCGTATCATCATGTCAAGAAAGACCCCATCCATCACGTGCATGCCATACTATGCACTCACATCCGATTTCCGAGAAATACAAAGCAGCCACAACGATGGACAACGACGAAGACGACGTCAAGGCTCTGATTTCAGACAACGGTTCCGGAATCTGCAAAGGTTCTTCGTTGTTAGTACCATACTAGCTAGTAAAAGGCTATTCATCGATTTCTTCTTGACTGAGGTTGTCACCTCTCACATGTTTACAATTTTCTCCTGACAGCTGGTTTCGCTGGAGATGACGCTCCGAGATGTGTCTTTCCTTCCTTGATTGGACGTCCCCGTCAAGTCAACGTCATGATGGATGTGGATCGAAAGGATGCTTTTATGTTGGCGACGAAGCCCAAGCCAAGAGAGGTATCCTCAAATTGAAGTATCCAATCGACAACGGGATAATTACAAACTGGGATGACATGGAAAATATTTGGCACCACAACTTTTACAATGAGCCCCGCGTCGCTCCAGAAGAATTCTGCATCATGTTGACAGAAGTTCCTATGAATCCCAATGCAAATCGAGAGCGCATGGCACAGACCATGTTTGAAACCTTCAACGTTCCTGCTCTTTATGTCAATATCCAAGCTGTTCTATCTCTTTATGCTTCAGGTCGTACTACCGGTTGTGTTGTGGATTCTGGGGATGGCGTTACGCACATTGTACCAATATACCATGGGATCGCACTCACGCACAACATCGTGAGGAAGAATCTAGTAGGACGAGATCTCATACAATATCTTTTATGAAGGTCTTGGGCGAACGGGGCTATTCGCTCAACACCACGGCTGAACGCGAGATTGTTCGTGATATTAAGGAAACTCTTTGCTTTGTTGCAAATGATTTTGAAATAGAACTAAAGCTTTCTGCAGAATCATCTCAACTCGAAAAGCCATACGAGCTCCCAGATGGTAATCTCGTCGAAATTGGAAATGAGCGCTTCCTGTGCGGAAGGTGTGTTTCAGCCCAACTTGATGGGCCTAGAAATGGATGGTCTTTCAGATTCTGTGTATCACACAATATTGAAGTGTAGGCTGGATCTCCGAAGAGACTTATACGCCAATGTTGTTCTCTCTGGAGGGACCACGATGCTCCCTGGAATGACTACACGTCTAATCAAGGACATCAATGAGCTGGCTCCTGGAAGTATCAAGGTTAAGGTTTCTGCTCCACCGGAACGAAAGTACTCTGTGTGGATTGGATGGTCTATTTTGGCTTCGCCTTCTGCATTCCAGACCTATTGGATGACAAAAGAAGAGTACGAGGAAGCTGGACCGTGTATAGTCCATTAAAGTGCTTATAGCCCGTTTGATTTGGAGAAAAAATACGTAACTCAATAGTGCGCCAAAAGCGAGTGGAAATGGTCAAAAACCAAAGAAGCAGGTCGTGTTGCTTTGAAAATGCGCCAAAGAAGAATTTCATATCACAACGAAACAAACGACAACAATAGGGTAGATTATAGCTCAATTGTTAAAATAAGAACCGACCCATCTTACCTGATCCATGCTGGATTTTGATGGCACCATATCATATTTTAGAAAGATTCTTCTTTCATATCTCTGCATTTCAAAGACAGGATATACTAGAGAGCAACATGCACAGATTGCTTCTGTCATGTGAATAACTCAAAAGCCCGATGGACGCTTTAAACCTTTCAAGCCCCCCGCCAAGGCACGCTTCACAAATTGTGGTAGTGATGGACACACCGTTCGAGTACCATACTTGTCCTCATGTCATTTTTTTTAAAAAATTTTGTTTCAGAGGGCACGATTGAATTTATTGCCGTTTTTTGACCCATCTGAACAATAAGTATTTGGCGAGGCATGCTTTGGAAGTGTCTCGTGGAATGAACATCTGTCCGCAGGCATTGTACGCAGCAGTCACTTCAGAGTCATCTTTTTGTGGTCATCATTCATCGGTTGAGTTTTGAAAATCACAAATTATTCAAAACAACGAAAGATTAAAAATGGCCGATGATGAAGATATTGCCGCCCTTGTCGTTGACAACGGTTCCGGAATGTGCAAAGGTGGGTACTCTACATAACATTGTTCTTTGTAAACCAGGTGAACCTTTATTCACTTCGTTGATGATGCTTTTCTTCGATTGTTCGCTAACGATCTTTCTGCTTCCTTTTGCTTCTTCTAGCCGGTTTTGCTGGAGATGATGCTCCACGATCTGTCTTTCCTTCTTTGATTGGACGTGCCCGTCAGCCTGGTATCATGGTTGGTATGGAACAACGTGACGCTTACGTCGGTGATGAAGCCCAAGCCAAGCGTGGTGTTTTGACTTTGAAGTACCCCATTGAGCACGGTATCGTTACCAACTGGGATGATATGGAAAAGATCTGGCATCACACTTTCTACAATGAGCTTCGTGTCGCCCCCGAGGCCCACCCTGTTCTTCTTACCGAGGCTCCCATGAACCCTAAGGCTAACAGAGAACGTATGACTCAAATCATGTTTGAGACGTTCAACGTCCCAGCCATGTACGTGAACATCCAGGCCGTCCTTTCTTTGTATGCTTCTGGTCGTACCACCGGTTGTGTTTTGGATTCTGGAGATGGTGTCTCGCACACTGTCCCAATCTACGAAGGTTACGCCCTTCCCCACGCCGTTGTACGTTTGGATTTGGCCGGTCGTGATTTGACTGATTACTTGATGAAGATTTTGACCGAGCGCGGTTACTCGTTGACAACCACTGCCGAGCGTGAGATTGTTCGTGATATCAAGGAAAGTCTTTGCTTCGTCGCTGTTGACTTCGAAGAAGAGATGAAGAAGGCCGCCGAGTCCTCTGCCCTTGAGAAGTCTTTCGAGCTTCCCGATGGTAACATCATCGTTATCGGAAACGAACGTTTCCGTTGTCCTGAGGTTTTGTTCCAACCTAACTTGACTGGTCTTGAAATGGACGGTATTGCCGACTCCACTTTCCAAACCATCATGAAGTGTGATGTCGATATCCGTAAGGATTTGTACGCCAACATTGTTCTTTCTGGAGGAACCACCATGTTCCCCGGAATCAGTGAACGTATGTCCAAGGAGGTTACTGCCCTTGCGCCCGCTTCGATCAAGGTTAAGATTGTGGCTCCCCCAGAGAGAAAGTACTCTGTGTGGATTGGAGGAAGTATTTTGGCTTCTTTGTCCACATTCCAAAGTATGTGGATCTCCAAGGAGGAATACGACGAATCTGGTCCCTCTATTGTCCACCGCAAGTGCTTCTAAGAAAATCATTTGTTTGGTGCGAATGCTCGCGCAAGTTTTGTTTGCGCCCGGTCAACCATTCCTGCTGTTGGCAAGGTTATTCTCGTTTTCGTCGTAGTTTTTGTCGATAGTTTACAGTCCAAATAGAACGTAATCACTCCACGAAGGATGTATCTATCTCAAACTTGTATTGTAGCTTTACAGATCGTTATTAAAAAGGACTGAAGTACAACGAAAGCGAAGTTGATAATACTCGACACTGCTACATTATGTTCTTACCGTCGGCTGCTTTGGAGGGGCGAGGTATCTTTGGGTCGCT
Source organism: Cylindrotheca closterium (assembly GCA_933822405.4). NCBI lineage: Eukaryota > Bacillariophyta > Bacillariophyceae > Bacillariales > Bacillariaceae > Cylindrotheca > Cylindrotheca closterium. The sequence continues at coordinate 305,417 of CAKOGP040001446.1, read as the reverse complement.
CGTCAATCAATCAAATCCGACGACACGACTAAATTTTTTGTTGTCAACCAAGACTCTTGTCATAATTCTCATTCGTTGGTCATCGCTTCTTGTGAGTAGCACTCTTGAACTATTGACACAAACACCAAGCACTCATGTCGAAGCATAACGACGTTGAATCTAGCGGTTGTCTCGATACACCTTGCATGGTAAATAGTTATTACATGACGATTTTGACTTGACTGTCTTGATACTGTACTAATTTTGCTCCCTTGATGGCTGATGTCACACTTCAGGTTTATGGATTCGGCTGCATCTATTGGGCCTTTGATTGCAATACCTCCGGTTTGGTATGCAAGGGAAAGAGTGAAGAACTATGCATTGTTCGTGAGGCATGTCTAGACTTCAATGAACCTTCACTTGGATGGGGACTTGTTACTGACGAAACGAATAGGGAGTTCTGCAAGGTTGCGGCACCTTGTTGTGCGGTTGGCCTCAAGTTTCCTGAATACTGCTGCCGAATTGGAGGTTGGTTTCTATGTATTAAAACTGTAGGATCGCTTCCGTTTGATAAAGACTACGTTGGAAAACCAATATGTGCTGTCGGAGGTGTTCAGTGTTTTCCAGAGTTCAGCTGCTGTGGGCGGTCTGGTACAGAATCGGCATGTCTAGAGCGCCCCATGAATGTCTATTTAATTTCACCCTCTCGCAAGGCAATGTCTCGAGTCGACGACAGCCCTGAAGCTGGTGAGAAAGCTGGAATTGCGAATTACAATGATTTGGAGTGATGATACAATTGGATGACTGAACAAGCTGAAAATTAACATGGTGCCGAATATGCTCAAAAGATTTTCTCAGAAGCTTTCCGATATTTGGCTAGTATCTAATGTTCTTGGCTAGTCCATTCATCTTTTGGTCCAGATCTAGGGCCAGCGGCGACCGCTGGATTATAATGATTGGAGTCAAAATGTATTACCCAAGTAAAAGGACTACTGGACTGAAAACAAAATTCAAATATTCTCCAGTCTAAGTGAGCAGACCTCCAAATGCCGCTCTATCCCTTTAATCTACTATCAGAAATTGTGAAGAACACTGAACTAGTGTAACCTGCTTGTCATTGTGGTGTTTTGCCTGCCTCATAGTACTCTTCGGTATCGGATACGGGTGAACTCTTCATCTAGCGCAGGGTCCACTACTGCAAACTTGCTGAATCAGTATCTGTTCTACTACTGTAGCTATGCAGTAGCTCGTTATCTTTTGATTTCATATTACCTAATAAAAGATGAGTTTGTATGTTTTGTCGCATATAATCACAAAAATGGCGGGGAGGTATCCTTTGAATCGTGCAGAAAGGAGGGACAATGCGTCGGCCGCCAGCCCGGATTTTTGACAGCACCATGAAAAAAAGAGAAACGACTATCGCTTCAACAAGACGAATTCACCCAACGACCTTGCGCCCAAAGCTGTCCTGGAGCAGAAAAATAACATAAGGGAAGGAGGGATTAGCCTTCTTCGAGCTAAACGACGCTGGTCTAGTGTCAATTCTGCCCATTTACGCAACAATTCAAAGCGTGTCAAGGATGAGTAACGAGAGCAAGACTGGGGGGAACCTCTTGGGGAAGATTCTTCTCCCAGGATACACTGATGCTGGCTCAGACGCAAGCTTTAAACCAGTTCAGGTTACATCTGTGGCTTCAGCTTCTGCACAGCCGGACGATGATGACGATATGATGTCAGAAGCGGCGACTGAAATTTTTGACAATCGTTCAAACAGTCAAAACCCAAGGCTGCCTCGGCGTGAACAACCCAAAGAGATGCAACCAAAGAAACAGCAGCAGGACATCCCACATCCTTCCCCGAGAAGAGGTGGCGAAAACAATTATGCTTTTTTTCCATCGACAAAACCTATGCCAAGTCCTCGACCTCATTCCCCTCCGAGTGTAACACGCCGCCAAGTATCCGGATCCAGCGTGGCAGGGACGTCCACGGTGCCTGAAACAGGTGCCTTCTCCGGGGAGGAGTTGGAGCGACGAGAAAGGATACATAATTCAATGAAAATGGGAAGAGTGTCCTTTGAGACAGGAGGTCAGGTCGTGACACTTTCCGCGAAAGCGCTTCAAGCAATGGATGAAAAGCAAACGACAAGTAGCTCTGAAGATGCATCATGGGAAGCAAAGCAACGGACTTCACTAATCGAAAACGATGATGCAAATTCATGCGTATCGTCAACAGCGTCAGAAATGGGGACAGTGATCAATATTGGTAGCGATCGTTTTGCTGAGATTGAAGCGATGGCTGACATGGTGGAAGCAAACGCAGATGTATTTGAAATGCAAGAAAAACAAATGCAACAAGAATATATGCGACGTCCAGGGGAAAAAGAGATTCTATCCCTTCCGATACTGGAAGGGCGATCGTTCGAGGAACCTGCTCTACGTCCAATGCAATCTAAAAGTTTCTCGGAGGCGGAAAGGGGTCAAGACTTGGGGTTGAGAATGAAGACAACAGCAAACGATAACGTTACCACCACTCCCTCTATCAATCATCAAAATCATACGAACAATCCAACTACATCCGCCATGGTATCGGCAGCGATTCGAAGGATTGGAACGGGCATGTCAGGCAAGAGCATGTCAGGCAAAAGCATGTCTGCACCTAGCACGCCAAAAGGATCTGGTATGCTTCCAAAAGTTGAAGATCTTTTGAAGTCAACGCTGACGCCAGGAAGAAGTACACGAGAGTCTAGTTTCAAGACCAGTTCAGCCTCGCAAGGCCTCTTACGATCACCGGGTGGCAACTCAATGTTCGCAGAAAGACCTGTGTCTCTGACACCTCGATTTAACAGAACGCCACGAAACGAGCAAGATCCACATCTGAGGAAACCACCGATCAGTCCAAGCATAATGCTACCAGGATTGCAATTCGCTCGAAAATGTTTCTCCCATGACACTACATTCGACGAGTATCCTTTCCCGGTTGCAGAAGACGGGGATGATCCAGAGTCCTTTGGGTTTGATGTTCCAAGATCACGAGGGGACCGTTATAACTTGAGATATCGACCCCTTCAGCAGTCACAGAGTTGGGATGTCGCGCATGGAAAACATCAGGAGGCTGCCTTTCGAGCGAGGCATCATGCATTTGGAACCTTTAAGCGAACTGCTAGCCACGATGATCACTCTGAACTTAGACAGAGATTGAATTCTGACAACTTTTCGCCAAGGAAATTCAGTAGGACTCCAGCAATCGAGCTGCAAACATCCCAGAGAATAGAAACTGAACGCGAGGATGCATTGGATATTCTGGCATGCTTAGTCGAGCGAGCAGTCGAACAGGAGGAGGAAAGAAGCGATTCAAGCTCGAATGATCAAGATACTGCGATTGCAAAGTTGTCAGAAGCCCTCAAGGTTGCCAAAAAAGGATCAATGAAATCAGAAGGGGCAAAGGATGATGGAGAATCAAAGATTGATGAAGAAACAAAGACATGTGAAGAGGGCATGTCAATACAACCCAACGTGCTCGACTTCTTACTGAAATCGCATTCATATGCCTCGGAAATGATGCAAGCTACGAAATCCGCTTCATCTTGGCTCCATTCCATTGGTCGAGGAACAAGTCATCCAGCTGTTATTATGGAGAGCAAGGAAGAGGACGGAGAAACGACATCTGGGGAAGAGAAAAGCGAGGAAGACGAGAGTAGCGTTAACGAAGGATCTCTCCGGCTCCAAATTTCTACCATCAAAGCTATGCTTCACAGTGCAAAGGCTGAACTCAAGGCAAAGTCTGAAACGAATGAGAAGCTTGACGCCGAGTTGTCAAAGTGTAGAGCTGAAATAGGCAGACTGAAGACCGCCTCGAGATCTGAAGTAAGTGAATGTTGGTACTTGTGTGGCCTTTCGGTTACAGTTCGTGTCGTCCTAAACTCGCCATCTTCGTCTTACGTCACAGCCGCTACATTTGACTGCAAACAAATCCATCCTTGACATCAGTGGCAATGACGATACGGGTACTAATGAAACCCCGTCCGCATCACCAGAAAAAAAAGGAAAGCCTGAGGCAACGCTCGAGAAGCTTGATGAGAGCAAAATTCTTGACGATTCTTTCAATCCAGACAACTCTGTCATGCATGGCACTCTTTTGCAAGGAAAAGCCTTCAACGAAAGTGTTATTGACATGGATCAACTGAATTCAGCAGCCATGAGTGAAGCCCTCAATCAAGCAAACGAAACCATTCGACGTTTGCATAGTGAACTCAAGGAGGCCAAGAAGATTGATGATGAAAAAGATCCCCCAACTGTCACCTTTCCCGAGAACACAGGTTCCAAGCTGCCAGAAGAGAAGAAGTCCGCATCAGATTCGATGTCTAGTGATCTCCAAACTATCAATGTAAGGATGTTGGATGGTGAAAACTTTGTTACAGAGTGGACCGATTTGACTCCTCCGCTCCCACCTCCTCCCGACCATGGGTTGCGGTCTCCAATTGTCAACGTAGTATTGGAGCAGTGGACAACGGATCGCGGATTGCATGATTCGTTATTGGCTTGGATCGATCGTGTGATGACGGGGATAGACTTGGAATCTTCAGTTCCACCACTGACGATCTCCAGCCTAGATCACCAAGTCCGCGATGGCTTTGTGATGCATGTTCTCCCATTGCTGTTGCGGCGAGCCGATATTCACGTGGATGTCCAAACTAGAGCCCATCGTCGTACGTCCTATGATATGTCGGTAACAGTCACACAAAAGGGACCTCAGGAGCAAATTGACTTCCAATATCCAAAACCCACCCACGCTCTATTGGATCAACAGCATCACGTCGATGAATGGGCTGAGAACTTTGATCCGCAAATAGACAACAAGAGTGTTGCCCATAGTGCAGTCACCGAACACATGAGCAATTCGAATTCAAACCTGTATTACTCAGGAACCTACAAAACTTCCCACCCAACAATTGCCGAGTATAGCTCCTTAGCTGAAATGGTCCCACTTTCAGAGAGCCAAGAGATGGATCAATCCGCAAAACCAGAGGCTGGTATCATGAGCGCACTGGGAGGGGCATTGGGTGGCTTCTTGTCACGGCGGAAGGGAAACAGCAGTGGAAGCCCGTCTCTTGATGGTGAAGCATCGATTCAACGTGCTGCTTCATTTGAGGAGGCTGAAGAACCTTATCACAGAGTTGTTTCAGCACCACCTGGGCGCATCGGTGTCACTTTCGTTGAATATCGTGGTCACGCCATGGTAAGCGATGTGTCTCCCGATAGTCCATTGTCGAGTTGGATCTACCCATCGGATATTTTGATTGCTATTGACGATACTCCCGTCAGTGGAATGCGTGTTCGAGATATTGTGAAAGTGTTGACAAATCGACGAGACCAGCAACGAGCCCTACGAGTCATTAGTAGTCATGCGATGAATGAGTTCACCATGAATCAGAGTGCGATGAACACTGAACCAACGTGAAGATGATCTTTCCCTATATATGTTTTTAAATGTCTTGAATTTGTAAAGTTACCAAAATGTACAAATCCTTAGATCCTCTTTCTATACTTTACAAGTACACTGTCATTCGTCCAAGTAAATCCCAGCTATAGGGAACTCAAACATATTGAAATGAATGAATGAGCCTAGTGTCATGAAATTGGCTCAGCAGCATCCCTTCTTGTTTTGTTGTTGGTTTGCTTGTAATCCAGGCAAACCTCCACTTGCTGCCATGCCAACCTTAATCCCGTGACTTTCATTCGATACATCAATTTCTCCTGATAGGATCTTGCCGTGGATCTTCTCAGCCGTGTTAATAAATGCAGATTCCACGTTGAATGCAGTCTTGGCAGATGTTTCCATAAAGATGAGACCATTGGCATCCGCAAATGCTTGACCTTCCTCCGTGCTAACTGCCCGACGATGTTCCAAATCATTCTTGTTTCCAATCAGCATGATGACCATATTCGATTGCGCATGCTGCCGGGCTTCCTCCAGCCACCTCGACAGATGCGAAAAGGTGTCCCGTCGGGTAATATCATAGACTAACAAAGCTCCCGCTGCACCACGGTAATAGCTGCGTGTAATACTACGGAAGGATTCTTGTCCAGCGGTATCCCAGATTTGCAATTTGACCAGCTTGTCGTCCAAATTCATCATGCGGGCTCCGAATTCGACACCAATCGTCAAGTCGTGGACCGGTTGAAATCGCTTGTCGGTGAATTGCAAGAGCAGACAAGACTTTCCGACGCCTAAAAGTGGCAAAGGCAAATTCTAATTAGATTCATGAAAGTTGGAAGAATGAACGACAAGGCAACCATGGCTATGAAACAACTGCTTCAGGACTGTTCTGCCTGATATCGCAACGAATTCTGATGAAAATCTGTTTACTTCCACGACACAAATTTTGAAGCAATCACTCCTGCAGCATCAACCAATTTATGTCCATACCTGTGTCGCCAATGATGATATACTTGAAGAGGTAGGAGTACGACATGTTGTTGCTGTTGTGGTTTTGTACTGTAACGTTGCAGGAAACGTTGAGAACGAAGGTTGAATGTGTTGACGTCGAGAATTCCGTTTGAGCGATTTCTACGGGAGTTTTCGTACCAGCGCGGACGCAAGCTCAAGTTTCCGAGTAGTCGACTCCAACGAGTGCGCGAAGGTGACAATGAATTTGACAGTGAATTACTGTAGTTCGTTTTAAGTGACCTACAGTACAGTACAGTACATGCGACGAATGTTATGACTGATAAAGGATTATAATGATTACTATTTAGCTCAAGATCGCTAAATAACTTAGAAGCACTTTCGGTGGACAATAGAGGGACCAGATTCGTCGTATTCCTCCTTGGAGATCCACATACTTTGGAATGTGGACAAAGAAGCCAAAATACTTCCTCCAATCCACACAGAGTACTTTCTCTCTGGGGGAGCCACAATCTTAACCTTGATCGAAGCGGGCGCAAGGGCAGTAACCTCCTTGGACATACGTTCACTGATTCCGGGGAACATGGTGGTTCCTCCAGAAAGAACAATGTTGGCGTACAAATCCTTACGGATATCGACATCACACTTCATGATGGTTTGGAAAGTGGAGTCGGCAATACCGTCCATTTCAAGACCAGTCAAGTTAGGTTGGAACAAAACCTCAGGACAACGGAAACGTTCGTTTCCGATAACGATGATGTTACCATCGGGAAGCTCGAAAGACTTCTCAAGGGCAGAGGACTCGGCGGCCTTCTTCATCTCTTCTTCGAAGTCAACAGCGACGAAGCAAAGACTTTCCTTGATATCACGAACAATCTCACGCTCGGCAGTGGTTGTCAACGAGTAACCGCGCTCGGTCAAAATCTTCATCAAGTAATCAGTCAAATCACGACCGGCCAAATCCAAACGTACAACGGCGTGGGGAAGGGCGTAACCTTCGTAGATTGGGACAGTGTGCGAGACACCATCTCCAGAATCCAAAACACAACCGGTGGTACGACCAGAAGCATACAAAGAAAGGACGGCCTGGATGTTCACGTACATGGCTGGGACGTTGAACGTCTCAAACATGATTTGAGTCATACGTTCTCTGTTAGCCTTAGGGTTCATGGGAGCCTCGGTAAGAAGAACAGGGTGGGCCTCGGGGGCGACACGAAGCTCATTGTAGAAAGTGTGATGCCAGATCTTTTCCATATCATCCCAGTTGGTAACGATACCGTGCTCAATGGGGTACTTCAAAGTCAAAACACCACGCTTGGCTTGGGCTTCATCACCGACGTAAGCGTCACGTTGTTCCATACCAACCATGATACCAGGCTGACGGGCACGTCCAATCAAAGAAGGAAAGACAGATCGTGGAGCATCATCTCCAGCAAAACCAGCTAATAGTGAAAAAGAAGTGATGTGTTTGTGAGTGAAGCTTTTTTGGAAATTCAAAATTCAAAATCTAGGCTAGAATGACAGAAATTTCCGAAAATCATCCGATCTAATGCAGCTGCTGCATGTCTATGTGAAGAAACGCCAGAATTCCAGCTAGATCTTTGAGGTGTCATAGCGCTTGTTTTGTTGGAATTTGCAATGACATCTGGAATTGCTTAATCGGATCTGGCTCATTTCGATTGTCATCTATTTCCTACAACTGAAACGCTACGCACCTTTGCACATTCCGGAACCGTTGTCAACGACAAGGGCGGCAATATCTTCATCATCGGCCATCTTTAGTTAGTTTGTTGGATTATTTGGCAGCTAGGTGCTTTGTTGTGAGATGCGCCGATGAGATCTTGATGAGACTTGCCACACGTGTGTGCAATGACTGTGACTGTCCCGTAGGATCTCTACATGAGACCCGGTACAACCCGATGCCGGTACGCTCGCAAACAACATCGAAAACTTTTGGTGCCAGGCCCAGTACTTTGCCGTGCGTATCATCCGTTGTGATCAGTTTGAATCTCAGAACCCAACGGTAATTTGGGTTCGGATGAGTCGAAATAGTGACATTTGGAACGACTTCGAAACCTACAGCAGAGAACAGAATCAAATTATTAGGTGGAGCAACCACAACAGTCGTTCTATGCAGTACTATGGACCGGTTACTTCCAGTTGCGGTTCCTCTGTTTTCAAATGGAGCAAACTTGATTTATAGTAGTACCACGAAAAATTGGATCGTTTAGCTTACTATTATATTAGTTTCTAGTAATAGTAGAAGTAGTAGTATTCAACATGTATGGTGTCATGGAGTTCTGGTCGGCAGTAGTGTTTGAAGTATTTTTCTGGTAGGTAAGTACCAGTCAAAGGACGATCACTATTTGCCAACTCCCAAATCTCCAGTCACTTGGAATACTAGCAATTTGCCATCCTTACCACCCGAACAAAAGGTTCCCGTTCCAGGAACTCCACCAATAAGAGTGGTGACGGCCTCTTCATGCCCCACTGAGAACTTGCTTACCAAGCTTAAAATGGGAGAAAAGGCCATGGGCAGATTGGGTGTTGGCTCAAAGTTGCGCGCCATTATATTTCCCGATTGCAATCCAACCAGAAGGAATGGAGCTCGATTTGGATCTTCCGCCGTGCTCATGCAAGTGACGCCTTCTCCATGGCCCTCACTCGCCACCATTACGCCCGTCTTGCCGTTCCACGCCTTGATGTCTCCATCCAGCGAGGAACTCAGAATAAAGCTGCCACTGGCAGTTTCAAACTTTATCAAATCCGTTACGGCATCAGTGTGATAGGGTTGAGGTGGTTGGTTATTGGGCGGTGCAATATTCGGCGTTTCCGAGGCATCCTTCATGGTGATGGCGTGCATGCATTCCCCATTCTTGGACATGTCCCAAATGCGAATGGAAGCATCCGTCGATGAAGACCACAAAAAGTTGTTGTCCACAATCTGAAGTCCAGTCACTTCTCTGGCATGTCCCAGGAGCGTTTGGACTAGAGCAAATCTTCCACCGTCGTAACTCCACAAACGAATTGAACCATCTTTACTTCCACTGACAATGCGCTGACCGTCAACTAGCAATTTGGTAACAGCCGTGTTGTGAGCGTACGGCAACAAGGGGGACATTTGAAACTCCACTGGAGGTGCTGCTGGGTTGTTCAGGTCCCAGGCATGAATCATACCAACATTGACATCTGGCAAATTGGTGGAATAACCTTCAAATCCGCAAAACAAAAAGTTGGAAGCGACTTGCAAAGATTCCACCGGTCCACCCATGAAATGTTCAAACTCTTTTTGAAAAGAATTGTTGGCAAGCGACCAGAGTCTCCAAAAGCCATCCTGAGAACCCGTAAAGATTTTGACTTGATCACCTGTTTGCCAGTTGGCCACTGACGTCACCGGGTGAAAGCTCTTTTGGTTGCTGTTGTAGTTATTGTTGTAGTTGTTATTGTAATTGTTGTTGCTGCTGCTGTTGCTGTTGTTGTTGTTGTTGTTGCCTTGTTGCTTTTCACTAGACGCATCAATGAGTCCATGCAATCGAATCACATGAGCAAATTTACAATTCTGTTGGTTGCAAGCACCGGTTCGAGTAAAATTCGCACATGGCCTTAATATGCACGTCGGGTACTTGCTGGTGTCGTTGTTACTGTTGAAATTGCCATTGTTGTTGTTGTTGTTGTTTCGACCGCCCCGACCACGTCCTCGGCCTCGGCCTCGTCCACGGCCTCTTCCCCTGCCTCCTCTGGAACCGCTGTTACGTCCTCCACCACCACCAAAGGACATTGTTTATATGGTATTTGTGCCGCAACGTTTCGTGTTATGTTATGTTGTGTTGTGTTGTGTTGTGTTGGACGAGAGAAAAGGAGACTCTTGTTGCACCGTAGGCCAAGCAAAGACTTGTTGGACTACTTCAACCACTGTAGACGGTACAGTAGGAGGTCCATCACGGGTTTCGAGTCACTCTCGTAGCTTCTACGCCATGGCAGTACAATTCCAAAATTTGGTTACAAGTGGTAATTTGAGTCGTCTCATTCGATTTTATTCCAAATCTCAAACCTCAAAACCTCCTCAAAATATTTACGTTCTTAACAGAGGTGTGAGAAACATCGCCATGCCGAGGTGACAAGCTGGAGAGGAACGGGAGGGAAATTACTGAAAAGTGACACTAGTCTACCTATCTGCATATTCCATAGTTTCTCTTTTGTGGCATTGTCATCAAGCTTTAAAAGAATACTGGATCTAGCTACTAGTAGTACTAGTACCTACTAGTAGTAGGCAGTGATACTAGGAGTAGCGCATCGTCCTGCTCCCATGTCGAACTAGCAAATATGGAAAGAATATAACAGTCAAATTGTTGCGATCCAAGCCGAGCTATTGCCTGGTCTCTCCGAGAACTAATTAACTCACTGAGGATGAGTACCAGGTAATATGCTGGTTGAGAGACATTATGCATGTACGTGTGCCGTACCTGGTACACGTACCGGTACACGTGTACACATACACGTACAGTACGGTAAATGTACGTAGGGCAACCGGAAAAATCACTCGTGATTGATTCATTTTCCAATCCTGCAAATTCACCAGAAAAAGTGACTACTGGTTGCCGTACGTTTCAACGCAAATAATACCGGGACGAATATTCGATGAGAATTCTTCCAGCTGTTGACGTAAACCCATCAACTTTCGTGTCATTGTTCGAAAGCCATGATTGCATTTGCCACGTTGACAGAATACAGAACAATTACAGTAGAGTTATAGTACAGATTTCAAAGAAGACAACCTTGCAAGCACCAGCAACCAGAACAATTACAGTACACTCGCTTACTATAGGACTACAGTGTACAGGACAGGACGAGTTCTAACGAACATAGCACCATCAACCATGCAACATCCAGATCCAGATCCACACCAGGATCTCGATGATCCCGCATCCTCGACAACTCCTCCCAATAGTCTATACTCACATGAACGAGGAAGTGCCTATTCGTCTCGTACTAGGAGCAGGCGATACGAAGGCATGATGCCTCATCAAGACACGATGGATCAAGTCTTGGACACTCATTCGCCTTCCATGCGACAAATTGCCCGTGAATTGCTCGTGGGAACCTCCATGCGCTCTCGCAAATCCTTTGTGGGAGATTTTCGACGTTCCTCCCAAGCTACGGCCCGGGATTCTTCTCTTGTATCTGATGCTGAAGATTCCCATTTGATTTCAATGGATCAAGAAATATGCCATCTGTCGTATGGCGCCACGATGCTCGACAATGGCTCGCTCAATGACGATAAAACACTACCACCAACACCATACTCGAATGGTTCTTCGGCTCATCATCACTCCTCACAAATCTCGCAATTCGAACAAATCCTGAACCAAACGACTGCTGTCGCCGTCGTTTGTATATTGAATATGATGATTTCCATTCCCTTTGGATCTTCGTACTTTCCAGTGGGTTGGAAACCGGATGGCGATTTGTCTACCGAAGATGCAGGCACGGATGATGAAGTCCACGGCAACTTTCCCATTGTAGCCAAACAAGCTCTGGGCATTCGCATGTTTCTGTTTGCCACCTTTATTGGACAGTTTGCTTTCACGTTCAGCAGTAAATTTACCAATCCGGTTGGATTACAAATGGTAGAAAATGTTCCCTTTTTGCACAGCATTTGCAATACTGTCATTCAACAACAAGGGTATGGCAAAGAAGCACTATCGACAGTATTTTTTCTGTTTGGCTTGTCAAGTGTGGTCGTTGGACTGACATTTTACCTACTGGGCAAGTGGCAACTCGGCAGAATTGTCTACTTCTTTCCAAACCATGTTTTGGTAGGTTGTATTGGGGGCATAGGTGTTTTCATTGTGGTTACTGCCATTGAAGTGACCAACAACACGCCTTTTACCTTCGATTGGGATGGTCTCGTGGGGTTTGCGGATCACTTTCATTTGTTTGCAGTTGCCTTATTCTTCGAACTCTTGCTTCGATTTCTCATGTACAAGACGGAAGATGCGGATGGAGTAGCAAAGTATCCCTATCTATCGCCAGTATACTTCTGTCTGATAACTCCGGCTTTCTATTTGGGACTGCATCTCTTTGGCATTTCCATGGACCAAGCTACCGAAATCGGATACTTTTTCCCAGCTACAGTGGACACTGGAGTTGCCGAAGCGGCAAACACCAGCTGGTGGTACGACGATTCTTTATGGGATATCTTTCAAGTGATTGATTTGTCGACCGTTTCTTGGGTGGCTGTCTTTCGGTCGACTGGTACCATGGTGGCATTGGCTGCCTTTTCCTTGATTCACGTTCCTATTAACATTCCTGCCTTTGCCATTTCCACTGATGTTGAAGTTGACATGAATGCCGAACTCATGGCCCATGGGTATGCCAACTTTGCCTCTGGCATATTTGGCGGACTGCAAAACTATGTGACATATTCCAACTCTGTTCTTTATGCCAAGTCAGGAGGCGATGGAAAGAGTAGTTCTATGGCCATTGTAGGATTGACCATGATCCTCTTTGTAATTGGTCCGCAAATTGCCTCTTTTTTGCCGAGATGTATGGCAGGAACTTTGCTATTTCACATTGGCATTGATTTGATTCTTGAGGGAGTCTACGATTGTAAGTCGCTTTCTATTCGCAAGGCGGCTGATCCATGTCACGCCATTGTCTAATTTGCATTTGCTGTATCAATGTTAGCATTTGGAAACTATGATATTCTCGAGTATACAGGAATTTGGGTGATTACTCTCGTCATGACGATCTGGGGCATGTCGGCAGCCTTAATTGCCGGCGTCATTGCCGCACTTTCAACATATGCTGTCCAGGTGCGTATGAATAATTTGTCATCTGAAACAACGTGGAACTTGATGCGAAAGACTAATCCTGTTTTGCAACTCTTGAATCGAAACACAGTCCATCCACCACCACCACCCGATTCGACAAATTCTTTCGGCAACCACCCTTCGAAGTAGTGATTGGAATCGGTGTGCCACTGCAAGGGGTATCCTGGAGGACGATGTGACTGGGCGGTCGAGAATCTTAGTCTTTCAATTGCAAGGTCACGTAGGTATTCGTTTCGATTTAGGCGTTTCTCTTCAAGCGGCATTGTCTGTCTAATCATTTCCCTTTTCGTTCTTTCTTTAGATCTTCTTTGGAAACATTGCCCAACTCACAGATACCATCAAGGATATTCTAAAGGAAAAGGAGTCGTCGGGTGAAATTCCCATCGTTGTCATTGTTGACTTTACGTTGGTGGTGGGTATGGACAGTTCTGCTGCTCATGCCGTGGCTAAGCTGAAGAAGATTGTACACAGACTCTTTGGTGTCGAAGTCTCAATATTTGTCACTGGGTCTGGTCGAGGTGGTTTCCCTTGTGAATATGCTTTGACGGAAGCCCTGTGTCCGGAAGCGGCAGAGCAGATTCAGGACGCTGGAATTGATTGGAACGATGTTTCAACAGAACATGCATCCGAACCTTCGAAATCCAGAAGGAACGAATCTCCCAAGAGTGCAGTAAATCGTGGGTCTATATCCGTCTCTCCAGGAACAGCATCTGTCGCTGCTTCTCAACTCTTGAGCAAGAGAACGGGTGGGCAAGTTTGCGAGTCGCTGGATGAAGCGCTTCGTTTTGCTGAAGACATTCTGATTGCTCGGGAAAAGCCTTCCCTCGTGCATTCTGATAGCGTGGCCTCGTGCATAGATATTTCGGACCTGGCTAAGATTGAAATGTCCTTGAAAGAGGAAGAATATCACGTGAAAAAGTACCTCAAGGAACTCTTCTCCTCTGCAGATGAACTCAGTACGGATGCGATTGAAGCCAATGCTGAGCTTCTACTGTCCTTCATGGAGCGAAAGGAGTATCTAAAGGATCAAGCTCTATGGGAACAAGGGGACGACAGTGATTGTGCTCAACTTCTCGTTGTAGGGGAGCTTTTGTCGATTATTGAGGACACTGGTGCATCCGAACAAGTCAAGTTTGGCAATATGGTCGGCGAGTTGGGATTGGTACACGATGCCAAGCGATTGACTACTTTGATATGCTCATCTAATAAGGCAGTACTCTACTCACTCAGTCGACAGAACTGGCACATAATTTCAACCCAGTATCCGCAATTGGCCAGAATGGTGGATGCGATTGTGATACGCTATTTGGCACACAGAGTGCAGCACGTCAACAATCGATATTTTACGACAACTCTGCCAGTCTAAAGGCCAAACTAGTACAACTATGTCTCAAAAGAAATGTAATGATAACATACCAAAGGAAAACTTAGTTTACACGTGGTAGTGCCGCATCCGTGATATTCGATCTCTGATGCCAGTTTCCTTTTGCATTAGATTGTTTTTCATCATCTTGTGGAGGCCACCTCGGACGTCTTCTGTACTTCGACCACTAAATGACACAGGAGTCATTTCGCTGACTTCATCGGAATGTCGTGCATGGCCGTATTTCTGATTTCGCAGAAGCTGTCGGTCTCTGGATGACCGAGATCTTGGTCCACCTTTGCTTCTTTGCAGCAAACGACTCACAGTTTCTTGGCTTTGCCGTATTCTTCGTTCCAAATCATCCTCTTCTCGAAAATCTTCAACCTCGTCTCTTTCTTGCAATCCAATCGGATCTTCCTGTTTCATTTGGTGGCTGAAACCATTGTGAGCCGCCCCCTTGTCCAACTCTTCCATCTTTTGCTGACAGTACTTCAGATCATCTGTCATCCGTTCCTTGGTGATTCTGCGCACTTGTTGTTTACTCCTCCGCAGCTCGTCTTCTAACTTTTCCTTTTCACCTCGTAACTGCCGATTCATCCTGTTCTTTTCTTCTAACCGTCGTTTCTCTGCTCTTAATTCTCGATCCAGTCTATTGATTGCCGATGTCTCGGCCATTTCATTTTGCACTTGGGAGGATTCAAAGCTATGATGATGATTGTTATTCCTCATCCTATATTCCAAGTCCTGAATCCGGCGCTGTGTACCTTCAAGCGCATTGAAGACTTCGTCGCTTGCGTTCGATGATAGTAGCAATGGCAACGATTGAGGTGATTGTTGATACTTTGCAAGTTGGCGAAGGGTCTGTTCCTTCTCCTTGGTGCTTTGTACAATCACTTGATTTTTTAATGTGAGCTTTGCTTCTAACTCTTCATTGGCTTCTCTTTGCTTTGCCAAGTCGTTCTGGAGCGTTTGCAGTCGCTTCTGTTCTATTTGTCCACATTCCTCTTGGATTCTTTTGGTAGTATAATTGGTGATGATTGTCATGATTCTTGTGCGTTCGTCTTCCTTCATTTGAAAAGGTCCATTGCCTGTATTATCCTTTGCAAACATTGCTTCAGGAAATTTCTCAAGGAGAAGTCTTAAAATGTTTGCTGTCGAAGAATGCTTGATGGCCAGGTGGAGGGGAAGCATGCCTTTATCATCGGTGCATCGAATACCTTCCGGAAATAGGTCCATCAGTCGTTTCACGATCGTATATGGGGCCCCATTGATCACTGCTGCATGTAAAGGTATCCGACTCCATTCTACCTTTCCGTCCTCATCAAATTTTGTAACCCACATTCCAGCTTGCTTCGCAGGTGGATTTGCATCTGTCTCGGGAAAAATCTTTTCGAATCCAGAGTCTTGCCATGTTCCTTCTAGCAGGAAGTCCAATACACTTGCCCAGTTAAGGTTCTCAATTGCCTTATACAACCTTGTTGGGTTCTTGTCATAGTCGCATTCGTCTATCTGTCGGAGCTGACTACGAGTGTACGTTGCAGGTGAACCACAGGAAAACATGTTTTGAAAGACATTCATGGTAGAACAAAACGCAGCATTGTCGTTTCTGACGACTCTCGATGAATCCATAGTCTCACCAACCTCCAGCATTAATCGAATCGGAATGTTCTAGTTCCGAGAGGTGCTGTAAAAGGGATGATTGATGTTTCGTCGTGTCTTTTCAGTTGGAACTGAAAAGGTGAGCTCAATGGCGATTGAAAAAAATAAATTTAGTTATCTCCAAATTTTAATGCGAGCCCGGCGCGCGCATTTCAACTGACTGAGCTGCATATGACACGTTTTGAAAAAATGCCAATCCTGAACTTTTTATTAAAAAGCAAAAAAATGAGAGGCAGGAGGTTGAATAGCCTTCTGCTGCTACCTCTGATTGTCCAAGTCAGCGCATCACAGCATGCGATCGAACAAGAAGAAACTTGTGGCTTATGGTTGGCAGAGTCGACAGCGGTCAAGAACAGCTTGGGCCTCTTTGCAGGTGTCAAAGTCCGTAAAGGTGAAGATGTATTGAAAAATGGAGGAGAGCTGCACATTCCAATATACGACAAGAATCCAAGAGAATGGTCAAAGTTACATGATGTTTGGTGGACACACGGAATCTCGTTGGATTTTGCTCTGCAATCGGATTTCCATTCATATTCCTTCCTACCGGGTGTAGGCGTGACAGCAACGTGTCATGATGGGAAAGCCAATATTAAGCTATTTCCAACGGAAGAGATGGATACCAGTGGAGTTCATCGACACAAAGATGCAACAGCTGGCAGCTTTACCTATCGTTTACACTCGGAATACGTGGCATCTGAAAACATCGCGGCAGGCCAAGAATTACTTCTAGATTGTCGAGAAAGTAGTACAGATGAGGAGCCAACCAAGGAGAACGAGCTATTTGCGACATTTAAATCGAGTGATGCACTTTGCGTGGATACATTGGCCATTCAATCATCAACTGTAGCCGGTGCAGGCCGTGGCGCATTTGCCAAACGAAGTGTGAAGGAAGGCGAGAGAGTTGCAGTGTCGCCTGTAATTGCATTCGATGAGTCGGAAATGTACATGTTCGAACAAGCGTTCGAAGACGACTACCTAACATTTCAGGACAAAGTTCTTGGATACCAGTTGCTGTATAACTATTGTTACGGACACCAAAACTCTTCAATGCTTCTTTTGCCAACAGGCCCAGGAGTAAATGCAATCAACCATGATAGTGAAAAAGCAAATGTTGCCCTACGATGGTCAAACTCAACATTGAATGGCGATGCAGAATTCTTGAAAACGCACTATGCAAAGCTTACAGGGAGACAAGACGTGAACATGATTCTTGAATACATTGCATTAGAGGATATTGATGCTGGCAATGAAATATTCTTGGACTATGGAGAGTCATGGGAGAAGTCCTTTGAGTCCTTTGTGGAAGACGAGTGGGAACCACCTCCGTTTAGTAACAAGTATAGAAGCGCTGCTGATTTCAACAAACAACGTGGTGACCTGCCATTTCGAACTGTGTCCGAGCAACGGGATAAAAGGTACCCACGAAATATTATCACCACTTGTTTGTTTCGAGAAACAGAGGAAAGCTTCGAGCAGGATCCTGTCACATGGACTATGGCCAACAATGGCTGTCTGCGCCCATGTCGTATACTCGAGCGACATTATGTTGGCGACGGAGAATACTTGTACAAAGCAGAAGCACAAAAAATGCCAAACAAAGTAGAGGATCCGTTCTGCCAGCTTTCAAAGACCCATCGGATGGTACAGGATATCCCAAGCGAGGCAATTATGCTTACAGATCGAATGTATACAACCGACGACCACATGATGGATACATTTAGAAATTTTATTGAGGCTCCAAACGGCCTATTTCCCAATTCTTGGATGCGGGACAATGAGGATATGGGCGAATTGCTTCAGCCAAAGTTGAAAACACTGCAAATTGAACCAATTCGCTGGGAAAGCACTGGCGAGGCAGTCACAGAAAACGCCTACATGGTTAAAATGCCCATATCCGTTCGAAAAGGTCTGTTAGAATATTGCAAAGATGTGGGCATTACGAAATACTTTCGTGATTTGACATTTCGCGGGAACAGCTTAGAAGCTGGTGATGAGGAAGATGTTGTGCTTGATGGCCTCAAGTGGCACGTGCACAGACCACCAGAAGAATGGAGGTCGGACATGCACTGGATGAGTCCATTTAATGAGAAGGCGCATCTGGATTATCTTCAAGAGCTTGGAATGGCAGGATTTGATGACGTGCTACAAAGCATTGGTGAATATTTCGGCATGGACAGATTGGCCGTTTATCACATGTCTTTCATTGGTGTCAGCTATTGTAGTGATGATTTCATTCACCGAGACATCTCTGGATCAGGTGGCAAGGTATTTAATGTAATCATTCCGTTGATTCTCGCAGACGAAACTGGCCCCGAGCTTGGCATCGCTGCGAATACTGAAGGTGGCCCTATTGGCCGTCTACGTCTTCAGAAGAATGTTGGAATCATGTTAGGTGACGATGCTTTCCATGGAACCGCAGCTGTTGACTATCGGGCTTTCCGCGAAATGAGACTGGCAGCGACGGTCTACATTGGTGAAAGCAACGAAGAGAACATTGACAATATCATGAAGCACTATGCGCAACACTACGCTCAATCTGGGAACCAATCAATACATCAGAAAACGGCTAGAACCCATTGGAAAAAAGGAGACCCGGGAGTGCGATTACCAGAGTATCATGAACCTCATGATGAGTTATGATCAAAATACGACCTGAAAACAAACAATAGAATCTTTTAAAATAGAGTATAGAAAGTTTCAATTATGAAATGTGGTGAACCATGGCTATGCGTCATTCCTTTCTTCGTCCGAGAGCAGCGGTTGTCGCTCATCCACAGCTTCGCTGGTTTGCCTGTAAAGGACATAGTGTTGCAGCATGAAAATAATATCGAAAAATATCGAGACTGACCCGAGTCCAAACTTTGCAAAGTTGCCTGTAATGGCAGAGAAGTCATGCAGATCCTTGCAATCGAAAATCAACTGCAAATCACTCAAGAGACCACCAGTGAAATCCAAAATGATGTTCCAAATACTCCAGCCAGCAGTGGACTTGCGTTGGTAATTTAAAATTACCTGGGGTATGTACTTGATCAATGAGATCATAATCTTCACTGTACTCAAGAGATAGAGGTAATCCAACCAGTTGTAGTGATCACCAATATTGAAGACTACGAGCCATGGATAGAATGTACAGACACACAGAAGAGCAATCAGAATACCAAGGATAGTCTTGGAGGGCATCATGGCACGAACCCCGTCGTAGTAACCAATCTGAAACAAGGTAGCCGCTGAAAGCAGGAGTGCATGAAATGCAAAGGCCACATCGTTGCTTTGAACACTAATCTCTGCATCAGCTCCATGTCTCTCCCTATATAACTCATGTATCGTTTTGTTCCAAAAGAAGGCCCCATTGTAGATTGAATAGCATGCAAATCCGAGCACATTGAGCCCACAGAATTCTGCACTCAACCCTTGTGTCGTTCCCCGTTTGAAGTTGCTGATAACTTGTGGGTAAAAGGATACACTCCAACACATGAAATAAATCCAGCCGATACAGGCACTCGTGGTTCTATACCATTCCGTGGATAAGTCTTGATTCTTGGGCATGATCAGACCAATGGTTGTCCCCACAAGAAATAGAGAGAACAGTCCTGCAAGGACAGCCATGATACCTCCAGATTCATCGAGCAATGGAGCTGCAAACATAGAAAGAGCACGGTAACAGAAGCCTGGAACAGATTGATGTTCAGCAACCTGAGCTTCACTGATTTCAACTTGATACTCTTGCTCCATGTCGTCGTTGCTGTCATTCATTATTTCGTTGTCATCTGTTGTGATGGGTTCATCTGTAGTAGGTGTGTGCTCTTCCGCCATGGTGAATGACCAAAATCTGCCGGAACTTTGCTTTCTCGTCTTCGAAGCACGAAGAATAGTTGTGATCTATGGAAAGACCTGTTGATGTTTGATGTATAAGTTGGTCGTGTTCAGTTTTTGTTGCGTTCCATTGACAGAAGGATCGAAATCTGGCGCTTTGTTGCGCGCGTAACCTGGCGGCACGCCCCCCGAACATCAATTTGCCCAGATTGTTGAATGATTCATTCATTCGGTGAAATCGAACCGTAAGCACAAAGCGAACTTGGAACACGTCCTTGCTTGGAATATCCAGAACGTCGGATGCAATCAGCAAATCGCTGACATTGGGAAGTACAGTACCTATCTGTCACTGCCTGCTAAGAAATACCACTGATTCTCGGACATTGCGTCAAGATAACGAGTCCGTATCCGATTTGCTGGATTGTAGCATGGAAACAATACGTGTACCGTAGAGTGCGAAAAAATATGGTACTGTATGTACAGTACCGGTACGGTAGATATGGGAGATTTGGTTGATAGAAAAAAAATGCACGCATACCGTACCGGTAGGTTTATGGTTCGTTGTTAGCTCTAATTTTCTAATCCCCCTAACCCCAACCCTACGATAACAACTATTTTATAATCACAAAAACGACAACGACAACGACAACGACAACGACAACAGTATCAAGCAACCATGTCTGACGGTAATTTTAATCTGTATCATACTCATCAACCAGTGAATATGACTATTATTATGAGGAAACCTATGAGCATCCACCGCCCTTCAATCCATGGGTGTGCACATAGGATTTTAGAGAGCATAATGTTTCAGAGAATACTAAGCAAGAGTAAGAATTCATCATAGGTACTCCCTTATAGAGGGTGGGGGCGCAGCATACATGTCCACAAACTCTAGGCCTTCAAACTTCAGCGGGGCATCATACAACACTTCATCCATCAAAAGCTCGCCTGTGATGATATCAAAGACACAAAAATAGGTTCGGAAGCTGCAATCCTCAAAATTGTCGGTGTAACAGCCTTCTTCCACCGAGCGAATGGCAAGGACATGCCGATCCTTGGTGTCGGGTACAAACGAAAAAGCGCTAAAGCCATGATAACCTCCACCCTCTTCCTTGTATGTTTCAAAGTTGACTTCGACAGTGGTAGACGTTGTAAAGCCTTCATCCACTAGCAGGACCTTGTTGCTTCCCAACTTTTCATCCGTTCTCGGACTGTACGGTTGTTGTGAAATTCTTCGTGGCAAAAATACCCACTTGTTCAAATGGTCACTCCAATGAACGGCTTCGTGAACTACATAACCTGGTAGATCCGCAAACAGCTGCAGACGCACAAAATTGTACTCTTCGGTCCAGTCTATCCTCCTCGTCTGTCCCATGGAATTCATCGCTACTACCCACATTCCTGCTTGACTTTTGAATGTCAAGTCCTTGTTCGTTAACTCTTTACCAATGCTTCCCATGACTAGTTCTCCATCCTTTACCGTCGCCCATTCCCATTTCATTCCTGATAAATAAGAGTGAGTCAACCAAAAGAAGTTAGAAACCATCATTGCAGAACATTTCATTTTGCCTTGTTTGTCTTTGCCATGCACCAAAATGTTACTCACCTTTATCCGAATGACCATACCCTTCCGTAAATACAAATCGAGGTGACACTGTGGACGACATGCCATCATCTGCATTCAGAATTTCGACCACAGTACCCGTTCGGTCGTCAAAGGTTAACAGCCGATTGTCAAAGAGTTGCAGGTCGGAATATTCGGCCCCTCGTCCCGCCTCGTTATGTTTGGTGATAATTTCTCGTTCTTTCCGAAATTCAATGGTGTACATGTCCGTCTGTTTGTCGCGTTTCAGTATCCCTGGCAACAAAATGGCCTTGAATCGAGGTTTCTCCAAGGTGGCGGAGGGATCCCGACTGGCCGTGTCTTGGTCCGTCACGGCCGCAAATAGAAATTCGTTGCTCGATAATATGGCATCTTTGGGATAGAAATAGCCTGGTCGTTTGGCACCTCCAAAACTGTATTGATGACCATCTGGCGACAGCGTCGAAAAGGGTGCCTTGCCGCCACGCAATCGCGGTTTTCTTGCATTCCCCGATGTCATAATGGTCAAAAAGACTAAAAAGGCTACGGATGCCAGGAATCCCTTGCTTTGTTTCTCCCATTTCTTGGGTCCATGATGTGAGAATGCTTCGACTACTGTAGCTCCTAGTGGAAGTTCGTCGTGATGGTCTTGGAGGGAGGAGGGGGCCCGTCGAACGATGCCAACTTTTGGGAGGTCTCCTGTGGAATAAGAAAGACTGGGCGAAGAAGATTTCCGTCGTAATTCCATTGGATTTTATTCTTGTTGTGGTTATTGTTTGCACATTCAATAAAATTACACTTGTAGCGAGAAGAAGTAGTCGTAGTGTTACTCTAAAAGCAGGAAAATGATAATGGGATGAGGCATTGTTGTTATTATTTCCAGGTACAGTACCAGGTACGAGTTTGAAATTATTGCGTGGTCAAATAGGTCACTCCAAGAGCGAATCACAAGTGAGGTTACAAGTTCAAAGTACTCCCTCCCGACCCCCTTTTTCCCTTAAATCTGTCAATCTGTCAATATTGTCCGTCCGTCACTCACTCGTCATCACAAAACGAGCCTGTTTTAGGCCTTTTTCGAACCCCGCAATGAGAAAGGCTCAATATTCACACAATAGCTAACCGTATACGACTGCTTTCAGAAGACTTCTATCTATCGTTGGACCTGTACATTGCGTTGATAACCAAGCTATAACATAGTCAAGTGAGATAAGAAGAAAAAAGAAATAGAAATATGGCAGACTCGGAAGACAAACCAAGTAAATCACCTCAGGCCGAGGAGGGACACAGGACGGTCGAAACCTTGCAAATTGGCCGAGGAAGAGAGGAATCCAAGACGGTGGAGAAAAAGGTGGTTCCTCCTGAATTGCCCATTGAATGGACCAAAATGGGAGAAATCACAGAGGAAGAAGCCCTTCCCATGCGATACCCAGAAGATGTCGCGGAGATTTCACCGGAGGAGTTGGATATTTGCATTGTCGGAACGGCGGGAATGAAAATTACCGTCATGAGCAATGACTTTCACAAGAATTGCAATGAAAACCTGGAAAGCCTCGTGTTGAGATCGCACTTGATCACGAATATGAAGGGACTGGAAGGATTCAAAAAGCTAGAGTTGCTGGAACTCTACGATAACCAGTTGCAGGACTTGAGCGGATTGGAAGTTCCAGGACCCAACCTACGCGTTTTGGACATGAGCTACAATGCCATTCGGGACATGTCACCCGTCAGTATATGCGTGAATCTGAAGGAATTGTGTAAGCAGTGAAATTGATTTGTATAGTTTATGCAGAAGATATGATATGGAAGGAAAAAAACTGACGCATGATTGTGTTTTTTATTATCGTGGCTACTAATGTACAGACCTGGCAAACAACAAACTGAAGGAGATCAAGGGATTGAAGAATTTGAAGCAACTCAAAAAGCTTGACTTGGGAGCAAATCGAATTCGCGTCATGGACGAGGAAGAGCTTAGTGGACTTGAGAATCTAGAGGAGCTTTGGATCGGAAAGAACAAGATTGAGAAGATTGAAGGTCTAGAGAAGGTATGTGAATGAATAAAGCATCAATCCATTGGTGGACTATGGAAATTTGCACCCGTTTACACTCATCAATTCCCTTGCTGCAATCTCCCAACAGTTGACCAAACTGCGACGATTGGATGTCCAGTCGAATCGATTGACGCAAGTGGAGGGCCTGACGGCGCAAAAGGATACTTTGGAAGAGCTGTATTTGGCACACAATGGTATTGATGATGAAGGAGCTAGTCTTCCAACCGGACTGGGACTCGGATTTACCCAATTGAATGTTGTGGATGTGGGTCGCAACCGATTGACTTCGACAGCTCCGTTTGCCCACCTAGAGTCGGTGGAAGAAATTTGGTTGTCTGGAAATAACATTTCCACCTGGGAGGCCATTGAACCTTTGAAAAAGTCGCATGAAGAAGGGAAACAGAAGATGGATACACTATACTTGGAATATAACCCAATAGCGTCAGAATTCGAATACCGAAAGCGATTAGCAGAGTGGATTCCATCTTTGAAACAGATCGATGCGACTTTGATTGGAGGATTGGCAGCTCATGGTATGCCAACTGCGCCAAAACCTAGTGGCGACCCAGTGATTCCCCTGGCGGAAGAAATGAGACAGTTGCAAACTCAAGTCTTTGAGCGAGCCCAAGGGGAGAAATCCAATGAATAGATGTAGTAAACTAACTATCCTGTCGTACACGTGTAAATGGAAAGTAAAGTTACAAAATGACCAACTTATGAATTATGGCACTACAACACGATCCCCATGCAGGCAGTTAGTTCCAGTAGGCATGTAGTTTTCCAAATACCACACCGCATTCTTCCAACTTCTTCTTTGCCTGTTGGAAGCCATTCTTTTGCGACATTCGCTCCTTTGCATCCGTAATGGACATGTGATGCATTTCCACAATCATGACAACCTTGTTGCCCATACTGATGTAGTCGCACAAGACATTGCTAGATGCAATCTCTTTGATGATTTGGTATTCCGCACCTTCTACGTCCATTTTGATAATTAGTCGGCCACCTTTCTTATCGTCTTCAGTTGCATCTGGTTGGTAAGGAAGCATTGTATTCTTAACTAGTGTCGTCAGGCGAAGACCATTGACGTTTGCTGTGATTGATTGACCGCCATTTAACTCCTTGGCGGTCTTGACTGCATCCTGCTGACTACTCAAGATGCTAGATCCCCAGAACTAAAACAAAGACATATTTAATAAACAAGAACGGCAGTTTGAATTGTTTTTCTCCTTCGACATGGCGATGGCGACTTACATTGTTCTCGACGGAAGTCTTGTCGAGGTAGAGTGTAGTTGGCTTATCCTCCTCGGTTACAACAGTTTCGGTATGAATGTGAAGGTGACGGACTGGACGAGGTTTCATGTCCATAATGAAATTCTCTAACTTCTTCAACCGTTCTGTAAATGTTGGGTTTCCTTCCATACCATAGACACATGTATCTTCGGGGAGCATTGGTGGATCTGCAGTCATGTATTTTCTCATCATTCCCATTAATGGATTGACTCCAGATCCCTTGTTGTGGATTTCCAAATTAGCTACATCCAAGTGCGGGTGCGGAAACTGCTCATTCACTCGACTTCGAGGAAATTTGCGTTTCCAGATTGGAGTGCAAACATCCAAGGCACCGTCGACAAAGTATCCAATCGAGTCGCCAATGTTGGTTCCGAGATCAATGAAGGCGTGACGGCATTTTTCGTACTTCTTGCGTTCTATTGGAATCTCGCCTCTCACATTTCCATGTCTTGGAAGCTCAAACCTCTTAATGGCCTCCACTTCCAATACTTCCTTTGCTTGGACTCGCAATTGTTCACTGGTCGACGGCTGTTCTACTATTGCTTGGCAGAGCTTTTCGGTAGCCCCCCTCCATTCTTTCACATCCTTCGAATTCTCTCCATCATCAAATGTTGATGACATCAAGTTATGATACAGGTAAGGTTGTTGATAATCGTTTGCGATCCACAAGGATACCAGAATGCAAAACGCGCAGAACATGAGAAAGGTTCGACGCGAGAGCGCACCAAGGGTTTTGTTTTTGCCATTCAATCTCGGTGTTTGTTGTCCATTGTAATTCATTTTTCTCTGATGATGTAACTTTCTTCTTCAGGTCATGCAGGACAACCCTCAGGACGGCGGTGTTTTTCTTCTTGCTTGTCGACTGACGAGAGATGGCAGATTTGATGTGCAGACAGTGCTTTGGCGACGACAATGGAATCTTGACATCTCGGCGCGCTCGAGCAGGTCAACGACTTTTTTGTCTGCGCTGTGAACTAAAATTCTAGCACATCTGACACACGAACAAGCTGCGCCTTCCTGCCTGCAGGCATTTCGCTTCAATTTCTTGTGATTTCAGCGCAAAAAAAGGGGTTTGTCGTCATTTTGACTTTTGCAGTTGTTTTGATCGATTTCGATTTATCTTTGTGATCAATAGTGCAGGTTTTGAGATATAATGGCTTCTTTCCAGGAACGTTTCAAAGCAGCACTTGGCCCAAGAGGGTATGAATGTAAGTTGATGCCTATCGGAGCTCTCACCTGGTATTCTATATCCTGCTGACTGCGCTCCTCTCTTGTAGCCTCTATGCGAAGAAGTGTGCAGAGTGTCATCTTGTACGAAGCCCGAAGATGTATTTCAAAGCAACTCCCCTCGCTTCGTCCTTTCCAAAGACGCATTGCCTTCTGGGACCAAGCCGTTGCCTTGATCAAACAGTCAAATTTGCTGCCTCACCACCGCGAAGAAATCATGTGGAGAACAGGAACAAGTAGAGCACTGATGGACCCAGAAACCGCTTGGAAGCGGATGAAGATCATCGAAAAGGAGCTTGAAAAGTTGATCAATGAGAAAGTGAAGCCGTGCTACAAAGAGGGAATCACGCACGACGAGTTGTGCAAAGCGTTCATCCAAAGAGTCTTTCAAAATCAGACTGGTCAGGCCGGAAAGCAATGTCCAGATAACTGGGAACGTATGTGCTAAGTGGAGAGACGAATGAATCATTTGTCTGTATCAACCTTTCAGTGTGCCCTCACCAGTATCGTTCTTCATCCCAAAACTCAAGACGCCCACAACAACGTCATCATGACGTTCAGGATGTACTACGACGGTCTGCATTTGGATCCAACACTTCCAGAACCTGCCCCAGTGGTAGAAATCAACGTACCACACGAAAAGCCTGCTCCCATTGACGCGGCTGCTGTCATGCGGAGTCCTGCATCAGTCCGCTACAGTGCCACGAACCCTGCTGCGGCATCAGCACCTACTGTCGCAACAAGACCACCGCAAGTAGTAGCAGCAGCAGCAGCAGCAGCAGTAGTAGCACCTCCCAGCGCATACGTTGCTTCATTAGAAGAGAGTCCCGAGGACCGGCTTCAGGTGCTTCGTGAAGTCAAGGAGTATATGGAGGTCTTGGAGAAATTTGAGGGTGTCATTCACGATGACTTCTTGGCAAAGCGGAAACGGGAGCTGTTTGAAGCTTTGCCCTCCATTCCACCATCATCAGCAGCGAGGACACGAAAGAGGCAACGACTAGCCTAGTCAATGCATTGACCTATACGTGTGCATATGATGTGTTCCAGTAATTCTTTTTGAGATAAGTGACATTAGTCTTTTTTCAGTGAATATTTGAGCAAGAGAGCAATAGGACCAAGATCTCGAAGCGTCTATGGCAGGAGGCAACACCTTCACCGTTCCCCATGGTGCGAGGTTGAACGGAAGTATCTATAGTTTTGACATTTTTTTTCTGATCTAGAGGTCGTCCTCATCACTGCTATCATCACTGGTATCGAGGAGTGAGTCATCATCGCTGCTATCGTCACTTGAGTCTTCTTCACTGCTCCAATCGGCACAATTCTTAGTGTACCCATGATCTCCCCCGATTGTGCTTTCGATGGGTTCTACTGGAGATGAAATATCGGATTCGTCCTCTGTGCAAACCGTGATGGCATTGTCTTTGTCTTCCAAATAGTTCTGCACCATTTGTTCTTGGTATTCACCAAATGATAGTAGTAGTGTATTCTCAGTGGCGTTCATCCATCGTTCCAGCTGGGGTTCCACTGGAGATGTCAGTTATGTTTGCTTTGTCACCATGACACCATGTTTGATTGCCACCACCGTTGGTTGGTCTGGATCGATATCCAGTATTTTGGTGACGACTGGTGCGAGTCGAGCATTCACTCGACGACATTTCCAAGCCGACGATGTCATGATTGCATCAAACAATCGCGTTTCTAAATAACTGTCAATTTCTTGCGAAATGCTGATAGAATCAGCATCGTGGTCACTGAAGAAATGGACGACAAAGCCAGAATCATGATCATCCGCACCGTTCTTGAAGCATTCGACCAAGAGATCGTTTTGATCAATCGTCATTATCTTGTGTTTGTCACAAGACTCTCTGTCGTACGATACCGAGTCTACCAAGTCGTTCAAAAAAACAGCACCATCTAGATCTATTTGTTCGGCCGATGGGATGCTGGTTGTTGTGGCAGTAGGTTCTTGACTTGTTGTTCTTATTGCTGTTGTTGTTGAATATCCTGCTCATTGCTGGATGTTGTAGATGTCATAGCGGTGGAGCTTGTAGCAGCATCATGGATTATGGCTTCCTGGTGAAGTTCTTTCAGTCTCTTTTTCAAAAAGCGTTTCCTCTGTCGTATTTTGATGGGAGTTGCAACCTTGGACCCCAATCTCAAGAGATGATGAAGAATCGACTCGGAATAGTATTGTTGAGGATCCCTGCTATGCTGGTGCACACCGCTTGACATCGTGATCAATCAATGAACTGATTCTCTGTCAGTTTGTCGGAAGGTGGAACGGTGATGCATGTCGTTACTCTTGTGAACATAAAAGTAAATAATGCGACCGAACCGCTGGTTCATTGTGAGACAGTTTGTGAGAGTTGTTTCGCCGTCATTTACAGACAGACTAGTCGATAAATATTAAGGAATTTGGAATCCATCATCGGTTCGTGCAGGTTCATTCATTCGAGACTAACGTATGCCAACTTCGACGACGCATTTCAATAAACAAAACCATGGACGAAAAAGCAAGCGTTTATTGATCTTTTCTTACACCACCATTCATTCATTCATTCATTCAAAACGACGTTTGTTTTCTCAATCAAAAGCGCGATCGGTCATTGGAAGCCACTCTCATCCACAGGCTGGATGACAATGAATTGAGGTTATAATTAATACTCCGATGAGTAGTTCAAGGCAAAAGAAGAACAAGACAAGCTACCTGAACGGCGACTATTCAAACCTTGCCGATTTGGCGGAGAAAGTGGATTGGTTTACGGTGAGTCACAGTAGCCTTGTAGACATTGAGTTGACTTGAGTTGGTTTCTATTGGTTCGCTTTGCTTTGCTTTGCTTTGCTTTGCTTTGGATGTCATCTATATTGGTGTGAGCAATGCTGTGCCTTGCTTTTCCGGAATGCTAATTTTATTTTATCTTCCTATTTCCTCTGCAGCAATGCCATTCTCCAGCGGAAATATTTTCCTTCTTTTCCAAAGACGAAGGGGATGAGAAAGACAACTCGGTGATTGCAGAAGAGGAGCACCAGGAGCTGCAAATGGACAGCTTGGATGAATCCTTGACCAATGCCAGTAATAGTCCCTATCCGTTGCCGGCCTCGTGTGAATATTGTGGTGCCAAATCCACCCACGAATGTTTGCCAGCATGCACACGTCCCAAGTTCTTTCTGGTCAAGAAGCGGCCACCCTTTCTAGCGGCACCAACGCTGAAAACGGAATGGAATGGAAGTCAAGTAGGTGTTGGGGACAATGGCGACAACGATGACGTGGATGCCTTTGAGACAGCCTCCTCTACCATTTCCAATTTCAACGAAGACCAAAAAAATTGGATGTCGGAGATTGGATGGAGAGGATGATTGATTTAATAATATATCAGCATACAAGCATACAGGCAACACAATATATGTATGGAGCTGGGAAAGAATAACTAAGAGTCCGAGTTCCCAATGATGCTGCAAACCAAGGCATGACTAGGTAGTCTTCTGCAAGATTGATTGTTCCAAACGAATGCTTTTGGGAAAGTCGAACAGCAGGAATGGGCACACGAATCAACAATTACCAGCCAATACTCCCACAACCACAACAACAACAACAACAGAGTGAAAAAATGGCCAAGACTACCGCCAGAGCTATAGCATTCTATCATATATACGATGCAACAAAACGAATGGTAGCACATTATAGATCAATGATGCTACATACATCAAACACGCTAAACTCATAAACATAAATCTCCAACGTTTATCAATAGGCATTTTTAAAAATAAATAAAAGATGCAAACATGTATTTATTATTAGTTTGTGTTAATATTTTTTGGACTATATCTCCGACGAGATTGATTCCGGGAAATGGGATGCATCAGCCGATTCCAGGAAGAGGATAGATGAGTGGTGTATGGGGACTCGAGTTCGCCAAATTCAAACCGCGACGAGAGCCCAACTCGGAAAGGAAGTGACTATTGTACATGTCCGCATACGAGCCTGCCACTACCACTGCATCGCGGAGCATTCGAGAATAGGACGGCCCAAAGAGATTGGTCACAGGCATGCGGAACCCGGCATCATTGGAATTGATTCCCTGCTCATCAGCATAAAAGATTGCCTGGACGACCCAAAAGCAAAAGTTGGACCACTGCCGGTCGTCGGATAGGGTGACCAAAGCCAATGGATCCTTGGAAAGGATCTTTCCTCCAACCTGATAGTCACCAGTGTATCCACCAGCTTGAATGTTCGATCGCGAGAGATCCGAGACCCCGCCCGCAACGACATTGCAAGTCCCCATTCGAAGCCCTTCTGCAAGAAGATATCCTGCACTCTGGAGGACCAAAAATCCGTCATCGACACCAAACTCTCGGAGCTTTTCTTCAAATGTCGTACCAGCAACAACGCAGATCTTCAAATCTTGGCAATCTGAAGACCGGAAGTTAAGATTATCTGCGCAATCGACAAAGCTGAAGAAACCATAAATTCAATGATAATTCAACATGTGAGCCTTCTTGTTGGTATGCAGAAATAACGCTGCCTTTCATGCAATAACATGGTTGCTTACCTTGGAACGCCGCCAAAGGAGAGTCCATCATAGTAGTTGGGTGCCGTAAAGTCAAATCCTATTTCAGTGGTGGCCTCCAGAACATCACGTTGCAAATTGACCGTGGTTAGGCGGCTCAGCACATCGACGGTACCGTCCACCAGTGCTGAAAACCGTTCTTGAGCACCAAGGTCCACGAAACGAAGCACACTGGCAGAGGCTCGACCAGAAAATATTGCTGCCGCAATTGCCCGGCAGAAATCAACATCAAATCCTTCATACTTCCCATTGTTCACATACGCAAAAATGGGCCGACGACTGATCCCACAATTCAAGTACCCTCGCGCTTTGATGACTTCCAACTTGGACTCTGAAGATGGAGAAGGACCAGAAATCTCGTATCTGCCTAACGGCAAGGGACTGATCAGACCGGTCGACCCGTCGTTAATTTGGTTAATAGCGAATCGTGGCAAGATTCCTTCAACGCTGCGAGCATACATCTCGCCGTAGTTTCCCACTGCTGCAATGATACGTTTGAACATGGTGGCATAGGATGGACCAAAGACATCTGTTGTTGGCATGGTAAAGGCGTTGACTTGAAGGACTCCAAGCTCTTCAGCACGAAACGTAGCCTGGAGCGCCCAGTTGACAAAATCACTCCAACGCGGATCATCTTGGCGTGTCACCATTCCTAGTGGCTCTCGAAGGGTCAGATTGGAACCGACCATGTAGTCTCCAGAGTAGCCAAACTGACGAGCCACTGGCTCGGAAATGTCAAATGAATCACCAGCAATGACATCGCAGAAGTTATCACGAAAGCGGCTATGTAAAACTGCTAAAGAAGAGGCCAGCACGACATTCACGCCTTTGTTCGCCACCATCGCTTCCAAATCATCTTGGTGAGTAGTGCCCTCTACAACGCAGATGTTAATTCCTGTACAGTTGGCACTTTCGAAGTCCCTACGATCTACACACAGTGTTTGCTCTCCACGACCGGCGAAACCACTTCCAGAGTAGAGGTAGGGAACTGAAAAAACGAGTCCTGCTTGTGCTGACGGCTGCATCAAAGAGGAAGGTTAGACAGCATGATAGTGTGCGATTTCAAGACTTGACATGGACGCACCTCGAACACAGCGCGCTGCATAGTGACTGTATCAGATGTCAGCAAGACATCAACGCGTCTAGTTTGGAGAGCTTCGAACCTATCCACTGTACTCAATTGCACAAATGTCACATCATCAGGTGCAACCCCAGCAGCGGCTGCAAGTGCAAGACACTGTTTGCAGGGAGAAATCAAAGCAGATTGTTAGGCAATCGAGTTTTTGGATGGCGGATGATATCCCAATTCAGAATTCTACTTACAAGATCGATACTCAAACCTTCAAGCTCGTCAGTCTGAGGACTGATAGTCGCTCGGCCAGGAAGAAGCATGATTCCGCACTTCAAACCTCTTCTCACTACGGCTTCCAAGGTACTTCCATCGTCCTTTGTAATACTTGTGATGGGGGCAGTTGTCGGAGCCATTATCGGATTTCCAGGGTTCTGAGTCGTGTCATTCTGTGGATCTTCTTGCGTTGGTTCCAGTTGATACGACCATATAGAGCCTTGGGTCGTATCATCTACGGTTGCGACGGGCGCACCAACGGTTAGCATGAAGTCATCGCTTGATCCCACCAACGATAGCGAAGCACCAAAAAAGCCACCATCAACGGGTTCAACCAACTCGTCGTCCAAGAGTTCCCAACGCTCGGTTCGACTATTGTATCGATACAGGTTCACGCGGCCGTCGTTATCGTTGTACCACGGTTCCCCAACAGCAAGAACGAGGCCATTGTGGGAAAGCGAAATCGAAGGTAGATGTGTAATATCCGAAGAGGCGATTGGAATCAAGTTGCCGAATTGTACCCATCTAGAGGCCGCCTCACTATACTGATAGACCAGTACGTACTCAGGACCATTGATTCTGGGACCATCGCCATCGTTTGCGTTTGATCGCCGGTTGGTAATGGAAAGGGCCATGACGGACCCATCATCGCAAAGGGCAATGGAAGAGCCGACATTTTCACCAAGGGATTGACCAATCGTGCGCCATACACCTGTAGATGTATCAAGTTCTACAACATAGACTTGACCTGGACCGAAGTGATTATCGTCACCATTGGCAGCGACGCGAAGATTTCCAGTTGCTGTCTCTGAAAGTTTCACGGAAGATCCAGTTTGAAATTGGCTAAAGGGTGATCCAACGTAAGTCCATTCGTCGTTATCATTGCGATAAACAGCGGCGCCACCTTGCAAGCTATTCGAGTTGGGTTGTCCAAGCGCCACATAGTCTCCTTTACTTGAAATATCAATTGAAGAGCTGAATTCATCGAAAGCATACTCATCCCCAATGATCTCATTGCCGATCAAGGTCCAGCTGCGAAAATCACTTGAAGCTGAGAACACTTGGGCACTCGCGGCACGGGTGCCAGTACTTGGCAAACCCAAGTCCAATTGACTCCCTACAACAAGCGTACTCCCATCAGCAGAGAGTGCAATATTGGACCCAAATCGTCCACCATCAGTATTTCCCACTAAAGTTGCCATCAAATCCCAAGTTTCGCCAGGCTGGGATATGTAAATATTGACGTATCCAGTATTGGAATCATTGTTTGAACCAGCAACAGCCAGAATTTGACCATTCTTGGATTGGGATACCGAAGATCCAAGTCTGCTGCGCGGCGCACCGACCAACCGTTCACCATATCGCACAATCGAAGGACCTTCTGGTCGTGGAATACAATAGTCTGTGTTGCTTGAATCTTCACCATCACAACCTGGAACAGGCTCAAAACTGTTCCGTTGGAAACAATAGAGTCCATCTTGGCAGTCCATCTTGACAGTCAAAACAGCGTGAGTATGTGAGCCGGTCGCATTGGAAAATAGAGGGACAAGATCAAATGAAACTTACATCGACATCACAATCTCCCTGGCAGAGAAGTAGAGGGAACATATTGGATTCTGTTAGTACTGGTAGTGCTGGAGCCAGTATTTCAGGGCTGGGTGCAGTTGTAGACGAATCGATGTCTTGTGGTGAGCGCTGGGAAAAGTAATATCCAGCCCCTGCTCCAGCTATAACGAGACAGGTGATAACACACATCAAGCTCTTCTTTTTCTTCCGGGATGTTGCATCGTCAGTATTCACCTCCGTGATGTCTTCATTCCAATCATAGTCTTGAGTTGAGTGTTTGTTGCGATTGTTAGGTTTCTTTTTTTTATCAACTTCGTCAAATCCGGTGACAAGAGTGGCTTGATCATCAGTTCCTTGATCAGTACTAGAGTATTCTCTGTCCCGACCAGGCCTACTAGTAACACTGCCAGACAAGGGGTGTTTCTTCTCCGGATTCTGGTCGACGAAGGGCTTTTTCGAAGGACCACCCTGTACACCACCTAATCCATCACCAATAGAAAAGCCAGTGTTGATGGTACCCTGGTCATCTTGCGGGTTAAAATTGAGATCACGGGCTGGACTTGTGGATGTGGAATCTGCTCCACCATCTGGGATAAAGTGAATGTCGCCAGTCACTTCTGAGAGAGTTGCCATCGGCCGTTTAATTTTCATAGGACGCCGAAGGGTACCAACTTCAGGATGTGGTGTGCGATCATCGGCGGTACTGGCAAGTGCGGTATCAACTGTGATGACTGAAACGACATCACTCGGGGTGTTTGGAATAGTTCTTGGGTTGACATGCCTCACTGGGCGATTGGGATCGAAAATATTGGTTGCTGGAATCGGCGGAGCATCAGTTTCACCGCTCGTGCTGACACCACGTTGAGGCGGCTGTGGGCGTAGTGGGAACATCTTCGAGTTGGTCAGTAGTATTGTGGTAAGGGAAACAATTGCATTCACGGGTTTGTCTTGGAGGCAACTAACAAAGGAGTCTGCGAAGCTTAGACCTGTGGAAACTGGTTTCTTCGTCTGACTGTGAAAAATTTGAGAGCGAGAGAAGTAGGATCTCTTGCCGACAAACGCGGCTCAAATTTTGGGTTTTTGAATACCGTACTTCATGCGGTGATCTCTCAACTTCAAGGTATTGGCA
Organism: Cylindrotheca closterium; assembly: GCA_933822405.4. NCBI lineage: Eukaryota > Bacillariophyta > Bacillariophyceae > Bacillariales > Bacillariaceae > Cylindrotheca > Cylindrotheca closterium. The sequence continues at coordinate 270,604 of CAKOGP040001446.1, read as the reverse complement.
CGAACATCTTCAGGAGACCTCAAAAGCGACACTTATGTAGGCACAACCAGAAACTCCGAAGACCTTAAGTGTTTTTAGCACCAGTGCGAAAAATCACGCGTGCGGCAATTTGGGTCATTTCACTTTTATTGATTTTTTTACCAGGTATTTATCCAGTGTGAGAGTGACCTTGGACCATTCGGAAATCTATCAGTACACCAGGAGGCCAAAAGTGCAAAACCACGACCATCGGTGCGTCTGAAACACTCAAGCTACGTTCGACCATATTCCAAAAGCGTTGGTTGCATCAAAGAGCACATACTTTTCTAGTTCAAACAAAAACACGGTCCCAATTCCAAGCACCATGAGCCAATCCTACTATCGCACCCGTTCGCATTCAACGAATCCCCGTGATGGTCTAACAACCATCAAGGAAACGGATACCGTCTCTGGTCAAAGCGTCGATCTGGACGCAATGTCTGTTGCCACCCCGTTCATGGCACTGGAAGACAAGCGCTACTTCAAACGTAGCAACCTTGATCCAACTGAAATCATAGGAGTGGATGTACGCAAAGGGAAGCACGAGAGGAACCAGGCTGATTTGATCGGCAATATCTGGCGTTTCCTTGTGTGCTGTGTCATCAAAATCAGGATGGACCCGATCAACCGCCTCCGGTTTACGAGAGGCCTTCAAGTCTTCTTGCCCCTTCTCTCTCCATACGAATCCTACCTTCTTGGGGAGCTGATTGAAGATCTCGATTTCAGCCAGAAGGGTTCCTGGGACGTGCTTGCAAGATGCTTTGCTAATCGCAACGTCTCGCGCATTTTGGTTCAAATGTTCGCTTCCAAGTTTGACATCTTCTGGCATTTGTCCACCCAGATCAAGTACAGCCGTACTTTTGACTTTTTGGGAAAGCTTCCACTGCTCGGTTTCTTTGCATTCCCTGCAACTGAGAACTTTCCGTCCTCGAAGGCCTTTTCTTTCAACGCAATCATCCGTTCGATCAAGCCTGGCGCCTGGTTAATACGATTTGCAACGTCCAATCTTGAGGGATCAATCGCTGTTGACCCCAAGGCACCGGCCCAGAACTTGGCAGCCGAGGTCACTGGTTTTGAATTGGCCAATCGTAATTCTAAGGGAACTTTCTTTGGACGAAGCGAAACCAACAAGCATAGACTTGAGCATCGCCTTCCAACTGATGAGTCTATTGTACGCTCTTTCAACACCAGTCCAGCGAGTACTATTGTAAACAATGGAGTCGAACACGTTCTAAGGTGTTTGGTGAAGCATTGGGAAGGCATGCTGGCCGAAGAAAATGGCAACTTTGCTCATCAGCGCATGGTAAGTGGCGATGATTTATTGTTTTGTCTGAAACCATCACCAATCTCCTGTTCTGACACATGCTCGCAATGTATGTAGGAACTGCTCAACCCGTTCGAAACATTGAGAATCCACCTACCTGTAGTTCTGACAGTGCTAATGAATCTTCGTGGCAGAAATGTGTTTGACAGTGCGGAAGTTGCACGTTACATGCGAGCCATGCAAGAATTCCGATCAGATAACATCAGTGTCAGACAAGACATCGAGCAGGGTCGGCGTTCCATTCAGCAAATCCGCATTGCTTGTTCTTATGTCAAAAGCCAAATTCTCGATGGTCTTCTTTCTCCAAAGCAACCCGAGAATGGAAAGGAGACCATATCTCCAATCATTGACAATGTTTGCGCTGGCATCGCATCAAGATCTCAACCACTGGCAAAATGGATTAGATCGATTCGAAAATCCATCCAACAACTGGAGCGGTGAGTGCATTTCATTATATTTGTTGAATCATCTTGTGTAATTGTTTGCATTTGCCAGAGACTCAGCATCTGCTTTTTCCGCAAACAGAGAGGCAAACCAGCTATTTCCACTTCTGGAAGATGTCCAAGATGGAATTACTATCGGTTACAAGCTTCTGGAAGGAGTCGACTGGATTACTCCCAAAGACAGCGCTCTGAAGAGTGAAATCATTGGTCATATCAAGGACGAAGAAAAATGGAACCGATCTGTGGAGTTAGCCCTTGACAAGCTGGCAGCCAAGGAGAAACGAACTCTCATGGAGTGCATTCAGAAAGGCCAGCGTCGTCTTCCTGCTTTCGAAAACCTCCTTGACCGTGTTGTGTCCTTGATAAAGCGTGAAAAGAGAAGGGAGAACATTGACCGAAGACTACAGGAGTTGTCGAAGGGACCCGAAGTCAGCGACCTTCAAAAGCATCACTGGTATTGGGTGACGATTAAGGGTGTAGACAGAGCGTTTTGTTTGGAATCAAGCTCTAGAAGTCTTCTTATTGTCCGCGATGTTGAGACTGGATGCTTAGAAGAAGTTGATCAAAGTAGGAGAGGGGTTAGGATACGCAAGTACCACCCCGTTGCTGCAGCGATTGCAAGGGCCCAGAGAATGTTCATGACAATTGAAATGGATCGTTTGAAGATTTTCTCGTATGAAGCATTCATGGAGTTCGGTTGCCCATCTCATGTGTCAGGCGATATTTCATTGCGAACAAGCCTACTACAACTCTTGATGGTATCGCAGATGCACTCTTATCATATCAACGATGCGAGGCGCAATATTTTGAGTGAAGTCAAATTGTCAGGTGAACGGAAGAGAAGAACTGAGAAACCACAAAACGTATTGATCGTTGGAGGAGGTCCAAGTGGCATGATGTGTGCCATTCACACTGTGCACAATGTATTGCTGAGTGGCGGGCAACTTTCGGTACATCAAAGCCGCAATGGTAAGTGAAGTCATCTCGGGTCAGTGATATATCAGAAACCGCAGTTCCTAACGCCTGAAAATGTAGCCTTTCAGGAGGGAGCATCTTCGTTTGAAAGAAGCCAAATTGTTCGATTGGATGCCAGAATTATTTCCATGTTGCGATATCACCTGGGGAGTATCTTTGAAGACACTTTTCTCCCGTTGGAAGGAGAGACTAATGCCTACTTGGGAAATACACTGTAAGTTACTCCTGCAGATGAAGATTGCTCGTAAGTACAACAAATGCCGCTAAATACTAATCCATGCCCGCACTTCCATCTCCATAGACCAACACAAGGATTCGTCGAAATCAATATCAAGAGATTGGAGGATATTTTGGAGAGGGAATTGGTATCCCTCGCATCTCGCGACCTCTTGTTGTACTATCACAACTCCGAGATCATTGTTGACCCCGAAACTCTGAAACTCAAGAAAAAGGGGAAGCACCTAAAAATTGACGAAGTTGTCGTTGGAGCTGATGGAAAGAAACTATGCGTCTCAAAGTTCGATTACAAAGAAAAGCTCGTCAAGCCTTCTGAATTGAAAGCGGGCACGGCCTATAGGATCGGCATCGACGGAGACAGCCAACTGTTACCGTATCGTTTGAGTCACAAGGATGCCTACGGATGGTTTCATTTCAACAACCTTAGTCTTCAGTGCAAGCCATTTTCTGTGAGAGAGACAGAACTTCCTGCGATCTATGAAAGCTTCAAAGGCGAGGCATCTCCCACGGAAGTGGAGCTCATTGAATTTGGAAGTGGAACAGCCGCCTTGGATAGCCAAACGCAATCAAGTGTGAATTTCACAGAACTTCGCGATCAGGAGTTCGAAATCGATGTTTCAGATTGCCACGTCGTTTTGTCTTCAGGGTAAGTTTTATCGATTTCGTGCTGCAATCACTGTAAACAGTACCTCAAATAATATCGACATTCGCAGGAAACCAAGAGCTCCACGCCAAAACCAGAAGAACAAGGTGAAGAAAGACTACAAAAAGCATCACTTTGAGTGCACTACCGCCGAACCGCACATAGTTTGTTGCATTGAAGGGGCAAAAGTTGCTCTTGGTATGCACAAAGCAGGCAACAAAAGGTTTGGATCTGGTTGGTGGGACGATCTTCGAAGTTTCAGCGAGGATAACACCCGACTAATTGGTGATTTCACAAAGAGTTTGCGGGTCGTCTCAATCTTGGAACACTGCACGAAGAAGCTGAATGAAAGCATTGAATGGAAAGGACAGTTAACAACAGCACTGGAACGTTCATCCTCCAACATGTCGTTCACGGCGCTAAGACAAGCCGTCGGTGGAGAGAATGGGCTTTGTTCAATGGGGTTTAAGCGACAGCGTTTACAAATCCGAATGTTCGAGCTCGGTGAAACCTATTACATTGGTGAGTTTTTTTCACGCTGATTGTGCAGATTACCAGATGATTTTTTCTAACACATTTTATCAGGAATGGAGCTTCCTCGCGAATATGATACCTGGAAGACAACAAAGTTTAGGGACGCGATTCAAGTCCAAAAGCTCTTGGACAGACTATGGATAGAGGCAGCAACAGATGTACTCGCCCTCGGGGACGTATTCAATCCTGGGGGCAAAGTGGCAATACCGCAAATCCACACAATCGATTCTACATCTCCACAGAAGCTAGGGGAGCTAGGCGCTTATGATGCATTCTCACTGCCAAGTGGAATTTACCACGTGGATAGGCATGATCCCGACAAAGGAATTTGCATTAGACTGGCTGACGGAGGGGCTTCCTTCTGGGTGCCAAACAAGACTCGTGGTATCGCCCCTGATGCGGATCCCACACACCCAGGTGTTTTCACAAATTTGGCCGAGTCTACAGACTTCAAGATCTTCGATTCATTTGAAATTCTGTCAATTGGAAGCAAGTCCTCTTTTGTACGAAACCAAGAAGGATATGTCGCCGAAATATCGCACAACGTTGAAGTCATCCGGCTCAGCGATCTTTCAAAAGGTCCTGACGGCAGGACGTCGAAGGTGGCCGTTGCAAGCTTCCCGGTTGCTCACGTAGCTTGCACCAAAACTATGTTCCGTCGCGACGAGCCCGAGTATATGAGCGTCTATATTGGTGATGCCCAGGGTTCTCCGCATTTCATGCGATATTCTGGTCTCACGGGAGCCTGTATCAACGCTGTTTCGTTCAACAATTTCATTGGCGACTGTCTTGTCAATTCCACCTCCGAGAAGAAGACAATGAATGCACGAGATCGGTACCAGCAGTACTTTGCAGAAACAAGCTGGTCGACGGCGGAAGTTGTTCATCGAGGGACAGGGGAAGGATTTGGGGAAGATGGTTTCTTGCGTCCTGGGTTCGAACACAAGTATCTCATAAAGTTCCTGCGCGGAAGGCTGGAAGAACAAGATGCAAGTGGTCTAGTAGACGGCATCTTGAGCGACTTTTGGAAAAAGAAGTTGGGCACTTCTCTTGTGCCTCGCGGACTCGAGACTGACAGTGCCTTTTTGATGACCTTGCACTCAGAACTCATGAGCGCGGTTGCAAAGGAATTTGGCGTTCAAGTGGACGAGAATGAGTGGTCAAGCTACATTCTTTCAGGATTTCTGAGCGCAGTACCATCAAACTCGATGATCGCCAGACTTTTAATCCTCTTGGGATCCATCATTTCGCATGCTCAAAATCTTGCTTTTGAAAAGAGTCGAGTATCTTCGGAGCTATTCAAGCAGTCGAAACCAGTAGATTCCATTGCAGATGACTTTGCTGTAGAAGCGCAGAACTTTGCAACTGGTTTGACGATGTCCACTGCTTTAGCGACTTTTGCCCTCGCTTTGCGACTATTGAGTGAACCATATGCCAAAATTGCTTCAACGATACTCGGGCTCCTCAGCATCCGCATATCATTCGGGACAATTACGAATGTGTCTCGTTACCGCAATCGGAATGAAGAAGCAAGGACTCTGTTCTTCGATAAGCAGCTACCACAGCTAGAGAAAGACATTATGGGGCAGCTCCCGTCCGCTGATAGAAGAAAACACCAACATGAAGGCGTCGATTCGAATCCCTACTGGAAGGAGTTGAAGAAGCTCCACCGCGATTTTCTAGATCAGGCGGTGTACTATGACGAACCCAAGTTCAGAATTGACGAATTTGAGAAAGCTTTCAGAGCCGTCCAAGCTGACGTTCCTGTCACATTGGAAACCTTCAGGATGCGGCTCGTTAAAGAGTTTATCTCTATTAGCTTCCAGAAGAATTCGTACCTCCAAGAGACATTGGTGCGCATGTACCGAGTTGTAAAGCAGAACATTCTCTTTCAAGAAGCAGAGGGTGGCAAGCCTGTTGTACGGGATATCGAGAAAAAGCTCCCGAATTTGCGAAAGACCATCGAGGCCAGTCTACAAAGAGGTCCAATTCGTTATGGTTTCGTTCGAAAAGACTTGAAATGGTATCAGAATCCGCTTGTTGTTGGCATTCAGCGATGCCTATTCATTCCATCAAGAGCTGCATGGACAACTGGAAAGCTCTGGAAGTTGCTGAAAGAGCGATCAGAGGGCGAAGTGCCAGCACTTCGAAGGGGTCATTCGGCTATTCGACAGCTTCACTTCGCCACTGTCGAAAGCCAAAATGCGTGCCGAATCATTCTGAGTGCCAGCATTGTCTTTTTGTCTGGATTCTTGTTTTCCGTCTTCAGATTCATCTCTTTCTTTCGACCGGAGAATCCTGCAACGGGGGAGCCAGAAGAGAAATGGGTCCGTTTGCTTGTTGATGTCACTGCTTGGGCCGTTGTTGGCACGATTTTGGGAGCGATGATTGCAGTTTCCCACTTCTTGCGCAAGTTAGGCCACCTCTTGTTCCTATTTTGGCAAGTGTTCCACCATTCGGGAAACAGAGATGCAAAGTCCAAGACTGATGCGGGCGTGATCCTATCTGCCACGTTGTGGCAAATTCTCTTGACGATTCTTCGACTCTTGGCAAACATCCTTGCTTGTGTGGCCTTACCATGGTCTGCATACCAGTCGAGTACTGGTACGAAGCCATTCTCGGACCTTCCTCGGGATTTGCCGTTGTGGTTTGCAGCGGGTTCTTTGGGAATCACTGTCCTCGCAGCAATCTTGTTCTTGTTTGTTGAATTGTTCATTCGATACAATTTGGACCCAATGCTTGGTAGAGCCATATTCAACTTGTTTGAAAAGGAGATTCAAGACATTTACGAGAGTGAACTGGAAGGTTTGCTTCAGGCTCACTTGGTAGTCACAACTGCGAAAAATGCCAGCCGTACCGCCACCGAAATGCAACAGTTGATCTCTGCTGCAAATGATACAATTCAAATTGATGATCCTACGATCGAAGAGCAGGCATGGGAGCTGACAGCTCGTCGCTTTCTTTCGTCGGAAAACTATAGGTTCGACACTGTGTTTGCTGCGGACCGTTTTGGTTCCATTTTTCACTATCTGCACCTTTATGGGCACAAACATTAGAGTACTATTTGTTTTAAAAAATGAGCACTGTCTACCCAACCTATCGGCAATGCAAAAGCTGTTTATCGTAGTTTTCATGAATTTACAATACATGCTGTACCGATACCAGGTACCAGGTACCACTGTACTGACACTCCTCCCTCGCCTCCAGACAATCTTAAAAGTGCGATGCTTGATTGATTCGTTCGACCAAAGTAAGCAACAGCATTGCTCAACAGCGTTTACCGCGCACTTGGTGCAGAATTTTGTCAACGGAAAGGTCACCTGCGACTCGAGTGGTGGCAGAAGGCACAGAAGATACAATAGTTTGGCACTCAATACCCATCAACCTTGTGTGCGCAATTCCACCTCTACCGGTACTCTACCATTGCCAATAGAGTTTGCATTCTGTCTTTGTTTCAGAGCAAAAAGCTGATACACTGACTGATTGACGATCGACATTGACATTGGCGACAAGAAAGAATTAGCTAAGGCTGGAACGCATTGAACGAGGAGTCATCACCGAAATTTAGAACTCATATCTACAGCAGCAACATCCATAAGCATGCCCCGTCGTAAAGACCAAGGCTCCCGTTCTAAAGACCAACCCTCTGTTCAGGACAGTTACACCAACGATGACTATGGCGACTACACTCAGGGAGAGGACACTGCCACCAATACCTTGCCAGATCACTTGTATCTGATGCAATACTGTTCCGCAGCCTTTTCTCCGGTGGACGATTCGGAGGACGCCTTGGCGTCAGCTGCAGCCAGTTGGGATCCTGTCCGAGACTGGCTGCATGGTCACTCGGTCGAGGAAATCAGGGATGCCGCAGAAATGCGAGATGATGTCGGCAAGACGGCCTTGCATTTTGCCTGTCAAAACATTCCACCCATTGATATCATCGATGCGTTTCTTGGCATTGCACCAGAAATTGTTCAATGGCCTGATTCATTTGGATGGTTGCCTATTCACTATGCTTGTGCTTACGATGCGGAACCGGCGGTCATAAAAAATCTTGCGGACACCTTCCCCGAATCCAAGACAACCGTGGACCGAAAGGGACGAACACCCCTGCACTTCTTTTTGGGAACATTGGGCACAAGAAATTCCAACTCTGCCGAAGTGACTCTATTGTTGAGTAATACAGGGGCTGCAGCATATCCAACTGACGAAGGTCTCTTGCCACTCCATTTGGCTTGTGCCTATGGTCGCGCGGAAGAAACCTTGTACGTCTTGCTCAATGAATTTCCGGAAGCAGCCATCACCTTGGATAACAAGCTACGTACACCATTGCATTTCGTCTTGTCCAATGCCAACCGTAAGCATTCTCCCGGCGCTGTCCGCGTCTTGTTGTCACAAGAAAAGGGACTGGCCAATTCAGTTGGTGGAGGGCCATTGCCACTGCTGGTGTTGGCTCAATTTGCCAAGGCCGGTGTGAACCGGAGCAATCCAGAAGAAGAAGATGCTGTCCTCGGATGCTTGAAGCAACTCTTGGCGGCAGACCCCAAACCAACACCCCGATTCTTTTCCGCCTTGCAGCGATTGCCCGTCTTTTTACGGGACAAGGCTGTGGTCACTACAAGTGTCCAAGAAATGTTGAACGACAAGATTGCTGAACGATTCACTACCTCAATTTTGATTCTGGATTTGTATCTCCAGTTTGTCGTCTTGGTTGCCTATGTCTTTGGGGTGACCGAGTCGCAACGATTGAGATCCCTCTCGGGAAATCCGGAAGAGGTTGGGTTCTGGTACTCTTCCCCATTGCATGAGTATTCGGAACTCTTTCGTTGGCTTGTCATTGGGGGGATGTACGTAGGAGCCTTGTATTTTATTATGCGAGAAATCTTGCAGTCCGTCTCGTTGGCATTTATGGGCGCCTTGAATATTTACATTTCCGATCCCTCGACCTGGCTGAATGCTGTCTACATTTTTGTGGTCTTGGCATGGGCTACCTTGGTACTACTGGGCGTTGGAGATTTTACACCCTTTGTGTACGGAACGTCTCTGTCAGTGTTTCTGTTGATTGTCAAACTCTTGGCGTATCTGAGAAATGTGTACATTGATTTTGCCATTTTCTCTGGAGGTGTCTTGCACGTCTTGGGTAGGCTCAAAGCTTTTATCTTTTGTTTGATTATTTTCTTGGTGGCCTTTTCTCGATTCTTTTACACGGTCTTTCAAGAAACACAATACTGTAAGGATGCACCGCCCCTGTACTACAACTACATCGAGGATGATGCTGAACGACATGCACTGGTACATGAAATTCAGTGCGACGCCTATGACCCAAGTCCCTGGTGCGATCATCGAAGGTCCTTCTTGACTTTGTTTACCATGCTTTTGGGAGAAGTCGATGAATCCAAATTCTTTGACGATGAAGTGGGACCCTTGGCCGTGGTCATGTTTACCCTTTTCATGTTTTTGATGGTCATCTTGTTGGCCAATGTGTTGATTGCCATTGTGACTGATTCTTACAAGGTGATTCAAGACCAGCGTGCCGCCATTGTGTTTTGGAACAATCGATTGGACTTTATCGCACAGATGGACGCCGTTGCCAATGGACCCTGGAAGCGCAAGATCCGTAAGATGATTGGATTGCGACACAAGAAGAAGGAAACCAAGAAAGAAGTGACCTATGGAGCCACTTCTTGGGGTTGGATGATGGATGTATTGTTTGAAGATGAATTGGATGGTGTCTACTACTATATTTACATTCCCATTCGATTGGTGTTGATATTTTTTGTCATTCCCTTTTGGTTCTTGGCCGGAGCCATGACCTTTGGTATTTTGTGGCCACCCCAGATTCGTCGTCTGTTCTTTACCTCCAATGTGTCTAAAATGACGGAAGCCGATCGCGAAGATGCCTTGCGAAAGACTCAAATCGAATCCTTGCACGGTCAAATTGACGAATTGCGGGATGAAGTCTTGCAAGAATTGGCCAAGGAGCGCAGTCAAATTGTACAATTGCGGTCCTCCGTGGCCGAACGCAAAATGGAAATCAACAACGAATTGAAGCACATCAAACGAACCGTGACCATGTTGTTTGAACAACAAGCAGATGCTGTGTACATGACGTAGTGAACCAGCAAGTCAGTTAGTACTGACGAGTGACGAGCCATGGTTGGCTGTGCGTGAAGCTGTGAATTAGGAGCATGGTGGATGGTGGATGGTGGTGGTGCTGTCCATTGCACTGGAAGTATTGATTAACCTTTCTAATACTATTACATACTAGGGGCTTTTATGGAAAATATATTATTCCATTGCAAGTGCAATCCGTTGGTGTGTACCGGTACCTATTATACAACAACATCATATGAAATCAAATATGATTTGATACCGGTAGGTTTGTGAATTACATACTTCAACAATCGACTATGTGCTACAGTCACCACCATAATGATCATCATCATCATTGTCCATCGCAAACTACTACACTATTCCGTTTCTACATTGTCTAATAAATATATATATATATTTATATATATTATATATATAATCATTATTCTAAAATAGGACTACAGTACTATTATTATATTATACTCTCTATGCTTCAATTTTCCTTTTAATTTGCCCAAAACTGGAAATTGAAACAAGCGTACTTTGACCGTATTCCCAGCCCCACTATTATTGTGTCCACTAAAACCACTAGGCCTATATCAGCTGCAACTATACTGCATTGGACTCTAATTCTGCAGTATCATCATTTTGAACTGCCGCCGTATTTGAATTGCTTGCACTTGCACTTGCACTTGGTTTGCGTGGCTTGGCAATTTGCGTCGCACAGAGTGGACACGTATTCTTTCGTTGAACCCATCCCTTGATGCATTCGACATGAAAAATGTGTTTGCATTCTAGAGAAGCAATTCGATCTCCCTCTTGCAAGGGTCCAAAACAAATGGTGCAACAAATAGAGGGATCGTCTTCCTCCAAATCTTGTAGATTATCTTCCAATTTGACGTGTTCTTCTGCCTTGTAGGCTTTGGTTTTGAGAATCAATTCTCCGCATTCCTCTTCATTTGAGGCGTTCGCGTTTGGATGATTGGCATTCCAAAAGTTCATGTAATGCAAGCGAATCGTATTGTGATGTTCCAAAATTCGATCGACCAACATGCCGTTGGTATTGGGAAAACACCGTTGGACGCAATAAGTAATGGCGTGTCGTCCCTTGTAGGAAAAGCATAGCAAACACAGGAATATATACCAGAGGCACACCAACGGCCAAATATTTCTTACGAGTACAGTAGACGCATCGTCTTCAAAACACAAGACGGAATCGTTGACATCGACTGGAATCGCACAGAGATTGGTGTGATAGGGACATACAAAGGGATCGTGTTTGATGGGTCCAGGACATTGGCATTCTCTAAAAATGGCGGTTGTGTTGCTTCCAATTTCCTGATTCGTTTGTTGGTAATGATATTCCGTAATGGAAGTGGATTCATTCTTGATTTCGATCAATTCCACCACGGTGGTCACGGGACATATTTGGGAGTAGTAGGCGGCTGCAGATCCTACCCGCGTTAATGCAAATAGGAGGGTAAAGGAAAGGGAAGGAAGTTGTGTCATTGTGGGGAGTTTTACTGCACTTGATGATGATGATGATGATGATAATGAAGTCAAGGAGTACAGAATAATTATTATAGTACGGTACTGGTACAAGACACTCAGCTCATTCAATCGAACCAAATTTCTTCCGCGAGCCAAGAGGCACTTCTTTTCGTCGAACGGCGTCGCGCATGAGCAATCTTCTTTTTTATGCCCCGCCGTTTTGGGGACAGAGTTAGCGTCAATTGTGGATGTCATTTTTGAGAAAGAGCAGAAGTAGTGTCGATTGGTATGTTGAACCAAAGAACAGAACACGTCGCACGTCGACATTGGCAGGCAGGGTGGATGCTTTTATTGATCATTTACACGTGTGGTGTGGCGTGTGTACAAGTACTTTGTAACGACAACTTCAACCAACCGGTACGAGAGTGTTCCCGTGTTATGATCGCTCTTTCAAAACTGGGAAATTCCTTCCGGAACTTTTTGATTGGCCACAATTATTTCAGGCTTAAATATGTGGTGTTCTTCCGGAAGTATTGATTGGCCATCATTGATGATTGACACTTTCAACGTTCATACCCTTCTCGCTGTCGCAAATTCGCAATCATCGGAGTTGAAAGGAAAACTTTTTGAAACACGACATAACACGACCTCGCTCATCATACCTCGCATACCTCGCTCGTTGTGCCAACAAAGTACTGTAGTATCCCGGCACTGTACTGTACGGTAGCCAATGTTGATGAATAAAACAGAACAATAGGAGCAGCAATAGTAAAGAAGAAAGAAGGCGGTACGGAATCAATCAATCGTTGAGCAGACGATCAATCGTTGCCAGATAGAAAGGAAACAACCATGAAGTTTGGCAAGGAATTGTCTCAAACCATAGAGGAGCATCATCCCGCTTGGAAGGAATTTGCGGTGGATTACAAGGGCTTGAAGAAGACGCTTCCCAAGACACAGCCTGATCATCCACCTGTTGTTTCTCTCGAAGAACGCTCCGATTCACCCCATCTGAGTGTGGTTTCAGACAGTGAAAAAGCGGGCGATTATTCCGACTTTTGGGAAGTCTTTGAACGATCCCAACAGGGTTTGGATTCGTTCTACAGGCACAAGGAGAGTTGGGCCCAATTGAAACACGCCACCTTGCTTACGGACATGGCCAAATTGCGTTCCAGTGAAAATGTCACGACTTCCATGGTCAGTGTCCAAGAAATGAAGGAACACTTGCTCGATTTTCGCAACGAAGTGGAGCTCGTCCGCGAGTTTTTGCAAGTCAACAAAATGGCCTTTTCCAAGATCCTCAAAAAGTATGACAAGCGTACCTTTTCCAATGTCCGCAAGTCCAAATTGGTTTCCATCATGGAGGACCAAATTTATTTGGATGGCGCGGCCATGGACGATTACTTGGTCAATATCAATGGGATGATTCAACAGTTGGATGCTCTATTGGAACACAAAAATCCAACGGCGGGACAAAAACGCAAGCTTCACGATCAAGTACTGACGACCACTCTGGTTGAGCAAAAGGCCCATCGCGCGTTGGAAGCCTTGGAGGGGCTCTCGCCGTTTTTTGCCTCGCATACCCCGCGGTTGTTGCCCTCTTTGGAACGGGAGGAGATTGACATTGCCGGAGAATTGTTGGGACAGGGCAAGTTTTGCAGTGTCTACGAAATTCAAAAAATTCAACTGGCCGCACACGAAACGGACGAAGCTCGACTCTTGTTGCAGCAACAGTGTTTGGAAGAACGAGAGGAAGGATATGCACGATATGCCATTAAACAAATCAACGAGCATCTCAAACCGTCCAGCAAAATTGATGGAGCTGTGGACCTGGCCATTGAAGCCAAGTACTTGTCCTGCATTTCGCATCCCAACATTATCAATCTGGTGGCGACGCCCACCGGCTCGACTTCCTACTTTTTGGTATTGGATCGATTGTCCGCCTCGCTGGATCATTGCATATACAAAGAGTGGCAGCCACTAGTATCCAAACTGGAAGGAAAATTTGGTGTGGGCAAGATCACTCACAAGCACCAACTGGCCTATTTGTGGCAAGCCCGACTCAAGGCCATGCACGACGTGGCCAAGGGGATGGCACACTTGCATGAACATAGTATTATTCACCGTGACATTAAACCACAGAACATTGGAATGGATTCCAAAGGCAATGCGGTCATTTTTGATTTTGGATTGGTCAAGGAACTATTGCCAAAGGAAAAGATTGCGGACAATGAATTCAAAGCCACAGGACGGACGGGGACCCGCAAATACATGGCTCCCGAAGTGGTTTTGTACAAGCCTTATGGGACACCCGTCGATGTCTATTCCTTTGCCATTACCTTTTGGGAAACCATGACGATGAAATCACCCTTTGACAACATGTCCGTGATTCAATTGAATTCGTTTGTCTTGGAAAAGGAAAAGCGACCCACCATTCCAAGGGCGTGGACTCACGAATTAAGTGAAATGCTCAAGAGGGCCTGGGCGGCCGAGCCATCCAAGCGACCAACTTCCAAGGAAATTTGTCAAATGATTGATGCCGAGATTCGGTTCGTGGAACGAACCAAGTGATTTCATTTCGAAGAAGTCATGAGTATGGTTCTTGATTCAGTCTAGTCTCTCCTAGTATTAGATCATACTATTATCATACCGGTATATCAGCAGTCACTCTATACTTGAACTTTCTTTTTTTAAAATAAAAGCGCTAGCAATGCCCTTTCCATATGCAACAACAAAAAGGCAACCACACATTGCAACAAGCACGTAACAAAACAATAATAATCCAGACAACGTATTAGAATATTAGAAAAGAAAATGATTTCATTGTTTGTGGCTACTCTAAAGCCAATTATATACATATATCTTAAATATTTGTTTAATGCTATCCTACTGTAGTCCTACTCGTACTCGTACTTTTCTCTTTATTGCTCCTCGCCCTTTTCATCAATAAAATCAGCCTTGACCTTTCGTCCCAAATGCCATGCCGAACTTCCAAAGAGCGCAATATTGACACTGCAGAGTGTGTAGTTGATGGGTGTCACCAACAATGCATATCTTGAAAAGAAGAAACCGGTAAGAGTGAGTGCCGTGTACTGTGGCAAACTAATCTTGTCAGTGGGACGATGCAAGTCCATGAACGAAGCTCCACTAATGAACCATTTGGACATTGGGGCCCAAAAGTGAACCGTAAAGGGACCGGCAGGAGCGGCAGCAATACTGGACAAGGCACCGAGTTCGGCAGAGGCCAAGGCCGAACCAAGTGTAGGTCCCGCTACAACAGCAACCGCAGCCGCCACACAACCAGCACCGACTTGTTGCATAATTTCAGTCACTTTTTCTTCTTCTCCTTGCTCCTTTTTGAATTCCAACGCCCGACGAAATTGATTGATTTGGGCACCCACATTGGTAACATGACAGGCACACAACAAAAGATTGCGAGGCTGCACCACCCAAGCCCAACGGGCAAAGAGGGTGGAATAGACAATCAGAACGGGCGTCATGGTCAAGGAAATCACTTCCGGCCCCTGTTGAAAGGCATCGTAAATGGCGGATCCGGACATTCCCCATCCAGCAAGAGCACCGAGACCACCCCAGAATTGGGCAGAAGACCACCAGCCTTTGGGTTCTTCCTTTGTGGTGGATTGAAAGCGTTTGCCGAAGCGCTTGCCGCCAACGACGACTCGTCGGGAGGCTCGGAGCATGGCATGAGAAGCGAGGCGGGAAGAAGGACGAGCAAACATGGTGTTGATTATAAGGATGATGTTGTGTTTGTGTGTTGTATGTTGTGCTGTATGTTGTGCTGTATGTTGTGGTGTGTTTGTGTTTGTGGATAAAGTTCACGGATTCCTACAGTACAGTGCTGTATCAGATAATGTGAGTGAGTGAGTTGTGATGACAACGCCTTGTTGTTTTGGTGGAAAGTCGGTTGCAAGATTTTTTGACCAAATGCAAGAAGACCGGAATTTCGCCAGTGGAAGATGTTTCGTCAGTGCTTCCGGCGCAAGTTCCGACCGCGCGAAGGATCGTGCATCGTGTTGATTCATATCATTCGAATCAATCATCATTGTTTTCGACTCATTCGAATGTATGGTCCAAAAACCTCGCCGGCGTGACACCAATACAAGTACTGTACAGCTACTGTACTGGTTTGTTGTACTGGCACTCTGGGTCACAACCAAACCGAAGAATCAAAGAAAGTGAGAGCCGGAAGCTGGCGTAGGTTTCGTTTGAAGATTCTTCAAACAGGTTAATACAGTACAGTAGGTACTTGCTTTATTGCTGTTGCCCTCGTTACCGGTAGATTCATTCTACAGTATCCTTGCTGTATTTGATAAGGAACACGAGTACACACCACAACCACAATTGCTGAGCGGACAAAAGTGAAAAAGAAAATTGGAAACGATTCCAAAAACAAAAAAAGAAAGAATTCCAAACTTTTAGTCACTCAATAATAATCACTCAATAGTCAGTCATAAAGCAATATGGCGGAATACGGTGGCGTACAAGGAGATGCCGTTGGAGCAGAAGTGGCTGATGGCGGAGCTGGTTACTCGGAGGGACTCCCGGAAGTCTTGTATCTAATGCAATACTGCGCTCAAGCCTTTGCTCCGGAAGATAACTCGGAAGACGCCAGGAATGCGGCAAACCGCAGTTGGGACCCTGTCCGAGACTGGTTGCACACCCACGATGAAAATGAAATTAGAGATGCGGCCGAGCAACGAGATGATGTAGGAAAGACGGCCCTTCATTTTGCCTGTCAGCACGTGCCTCCTACCGATGTGATTGATATCTTTTTGAATGTGGCTGGAGATATCATTCAATGGCCTGATTCTTTTGGATGGTTGCCCATTCACTACGCTTGTGCTTATGATGCGGAACCGGCCGTTATCAAGAGTCTAGCGGAAGCCTTTCCCGAGTCCAAAACAACCGTGGATCGAAAGGGCCGTACACCCTTGCATTTCTTTCTCGGAACTCTGGGTACCCAGAGTACCAACTCTCCAGATGTTGTCATCCTATTGAGTAATACAGGAGCTGCCAGTTATCCGACTGATGAAGGTTTGCTGCCCTTGCACTTGGCTTGTGCCTTTGGTCGGTCCGAAGAAACCCTATATGTCTTGACCGATGCTTATCCAGAAGGAGCCACAACAGTGGATAACAAGCAACGTACTCCACTGCATTTCGTGCTCTCCAATGCTGGCCGAAAGAATGCTCCTTCGGCTGTCCGACTGCTGCTTTCTCAGAACCCTGATCTGGTTAATTCCATCGGGGGAGGACCTTTGCCTCTTTTGGTCTTGGCACAATTTGCTATTACCGGTGTGGATCGATCCAACGAAGACCAAATTGACGCCGTTCAAGGCTGTCTCAAGCACATTTTGAACTCGAAACCAAAGCCCACTCCAGAGTTTTTCTCTGCCCTGCAGCGTTTGCCTTCCTTCTTACAAGACAGGGCTGTTGTTATGAGAGCAGTTCAAGAAATGCTGAATGACAAGATTGCTCAGAGATTTCCGACCATGATTTTGATCCTGGATCTGTACATGCAACTTGTAGTCCTCGCGGCTTACATGTTTGCCGTCACCAATTCGCAGCATCTACGCAAAATCCAACTTGATTTCTGCGAAGATAAGATTGATTGTGAGGTTGACCTCCGACAAATTGGTTTCCTCTATGATGAAGCCCCTCACGACTGGGGTCCAAATTACAGATGGCTCATGGTTGGAGGCATGTATGCTGGAGCCTTTTACTTTATCATGCGCGAAGTCTTTCAAGCCGTTTCTCTAGCCGCCCTTGGTGCCTTTCACATTTACGTCCGCGATCTTTCCAATTGGCTCAACTTTGTCTACATTTTGTTGGTCTGCGTTTGGGCTACGTTGGTACTATTTGGAGGGGGTCCCTTCTTTGTCTTTGTCTACGGTACTTCGATATCGGTCTTTATCTTGATTATCAAGTTCTTGGCGTATCTGAGAAATGTGTACATTGATTTTGCCATTTTCTCTGGAGGTGTTTTCCACGTGTTGAGTCGCCTCTCCGCCTTTATCTTTTGTTTGGTCATTTTCTTGGTGGCTTTTTCGAGAATGTTTTACACAATGTTTCAAGAAACACAATATTGTGCTGATGCACCGCCGTATTACTATGCTTATTCTGAAAACAAGGAATTACGACATGAGCTGATCCATCAAATTCAGTGCGATGCCTACGACCCTTCTCCCTGGTGCAATCACTGGAGTGCTCTTCTCAGCGTCTATACGATGCTTTTGGGAGAAGTCGACGAAGGAAGATTCATTGACGACGAAGTGGGCTGGTTGGCAGTGGCCATGTTTGCCCTGTTTATGTTTTTGATGGTTATCTTGTTGGCCAATGTGTTGATTGCTATCGTGACAGACTCTTACAAAGTTATTCAAGATGAACGTGCTGCAATTGTGTTTTGGACCAATCGTTTGGATTTCATTGCACAAATGGATGCCGTCGCCAACGGTCCATGGAAAAGAAAACTTCGCAAGATGTTTGGTTTGTCCAGCCGCAAAAAGAAGCGTGAAGGAGGCAAGAAGACTGTCTTTGGAGAAAGTACTTGGGAGCGGATGACAAATCTCTTGTTTGATGATGATCAAGACCTTGGAATCTTGAACATTGAATTCTACTGCTACTTTATTTTGAAAGTACTGACAGTAGCCTTCATCCCCATTTGGTTCTTACTCGGTATTGTCACATTTGGAATCCTGTGGCCACCCCAGATTCGTCGATTCTTCTTTACTTCCAGTGTGACCAAGCTTAGTGAGAGTGATAGAGAAGATGCTCTCCGTAAGACGCAAATTGACAGTTTGCACGTGGAAATTGAAGATTTGAAGACTGAGCTCTTAAAGGAAATGGCTGTCGATCGGACCAATGTAGTTCAATTGAAGAGTTCAGTGGCCGAAAAGAAGCTGGAGATTCAAAATGAAATGAAACACATCAAGCGAGTTGTTACGATGCTCTTTGAACAAACCGCAGGAATGTAAATGCGATTGGCTCTTTGGCTTTGAGACATTTTGTTGATGCACAAAAAGTCTTTGATTTTGCTTCGGTTTGTAAGGGATCTTTCACTCACACAAACTGACTCACCCATCTTTCCACGAGTCTATCTTCGATTCATGGATGGATCGATATCTACATTTTAGTACAAGTAATTAAATTTGATGAATGTTGTTTAGTTTCTATCAGCAAGCTATCAGCATTCACGAAGTGATGACGGGTGACAACAGACGCCGACACCGTTTTCTACTCCTCTTCGTTGTTCGAGAGTGCACCACACAGATGTTGGCACCGCCTCCTCCGCACCACAATTGGAAGAACCGCGACCCCCCGAGAGTGCACCGACAAAGTATTGTAGGTTTTCAAATCAATTTGGCAGTTTGGACCAATATACTAGGAAATGAAGTTGTGTCATGTATGTGACTACTACTATACTCCCAGGAGCGAAGTAGTTTGAAATGAGCACAACCCAATTTTGGAAGGAACGGGGGCTACCAGTACGAGAGCTTCAAAGCTTCAATTATTGTCTACGCTGAGATTGCGCATCAACGCCTCCATGTCTTCAATTTCGATGACTCCAAATGATGCTGCCACAAGGAGCCTTACAGCAGGATTGTTATAGCAGGAAAGCAAGAGTTGTTAGTCATATTACAAATCCAGCAAAATTGAGATGAAATGGTTGGGACTCACAGAGCCCAAATGGGGCACCAAACATAATCTCCGATTAGGACCAAGACTCCGCACTTGTGGGGTGGAACTTTTGGTGCGGTTGCTCGCATGTCCTCGATGATGTTTTCACGATCTTTTGGGGTTCGTGTCGTAAACCAGTCTCGTTGCACAGTCCCATTGACGTAGTCTCGACGGCGAGCGACTCTGAAAATGGGAGGACGTTGCATGGCAGGAATGACATGATTCTGATTGGGACCAAAGCTGAGTTCAATAATCAGGTCCTTGAGCTCCAAACCAGTAATTTGGCACTTGGCGCTATTTTCATTCCAACTTCCATTCTATGTTCCCAGATGAAATTTCCAACAGACGAGCTCATCACGTCTCTCAATCTTTCAGTATTCTTCTTGAACGGAGTACACATTGGTCCATAACGCTTCCAATCGGCGACTTGGCACTTTCGAGAACAATAACGGGCCTTTTCGCATTTGGCACATCTCTGCTCCAAATGTTTGTCACACTTGCCACAGTGCTCACATAAATGCACTTGGATCTGATCACGATAGTTTGTAAAGTCTACCGTTCTGCCCATACAGGCAACGACCTGAAGCTTTTCCATTACTTTTGGATCCGGGGCCGCCGGTGCTGCGGCTCCGTCCTCACCGTCCAAAATCGCTTGCAGAGCATCACCACATGGCTTTCCTCTCTTGAGTTTTCAGTTCAAAATGATAGGATATGACTGTAGCAAATCAATCACTTGGTACGTACTGAGGCACAATAGGCCAACTATCAGTGGCTGCTGAATGGTGGCACAGCGGAGAAAATGTCTGAGGATGATACCAAAACATTGAATCTCAGATTCCTTGACCTTTTCACGAAAGAGCCCCCCCCCCGTATCGGCGCACATGGGCACCGCATTCAATTTAGCTTCACGAAATGATCAAAATCGTCCGATCGACGGCAATTCAAAATAGTTCGGAACCTTGTGATGAAAATTTTCCTTTCCTCTCACAAACGCATTGGCTCTTTTCCTCTCGTAGCAACATCCACAGACAGCACAGTACGAATGGATAATATCACCGAAGGCATGGGTAAAGGAGTGTTCATGTTCATCGTTGTATCACTTGATTGCAATCTTCAGTTGTTCTGGGGCAACAATGGCTTTTTTCTTTCAAAAGTCAAGTTGGTGAGCTGTTAGATATTATATGCGGTATAATATTTGACTGAGGTTTTTGAGGTTCCAGATTCTTTGGTGAAAGTGAATTGACGCGATGACCAACCAATAACGTAGTGAAAAGAATTGTTCATTCTTTTCAGTAAACCATCTAGATTGATTGTTGTTGCAACTTTGATTGAGTGCAGAATAGTTGATACTATAGTTATGGAACTGAAGTAGATAGTCATCAGTGCATGTAGACCTGATTGGTCACATGGACAATGCAGAGTTAATGACTCGCATCTGAATGATTATTTTGAAGATAGTCGTCCTATTTTCTATTTCTAACAGGGGGTTATCTTCGGTTCTTTGAAGGAGATTGGATTTTCTATTGCCGAAAGTATTGAACGAAGGCTCACTCTGAAGGTTAAAAATCAAGGAGCGAACTTGGTGTTCATTGCTCTCGGAAATACAGCTATTCATTTTTAAAGTGTCGTCTCAAGCAAGGCGTCAACAAGACCATTTTCGGAAGGACACATATCATCCAGTGAAGTGATGATGCGGCTGATGGATGTTGAGCCACTTGGACGAAGGAGCGTGTTAGATATTATATGCGGTATAATATTTGACTGAGGTTTTTGAGGTTCCAGATTCTTTGGTGAAAGTGAATTGACGCGATGACCAACCAATAACGTAGTGAAAAGAATTGTTCATTCTTTTCAGTAAACCATCTAGATTGATTGTTGTTGCAACTTTGATTGAGTGCAGAATAGTTGATACTATAGTTATGGAACTGAAGTAGATAGTCATCAGTGCATGTAGACCTGATTGGTCACATGGACAATGCAGAGTTAATGACTCGCATCTGAATGATTATTTTGAAGATAGTCGTCCTATTTTCTATTTCTAACAGGGGGTTATCTTCGGTTCTTTGAAGGAGATTGGATTTTCTATTGCCGAAAGTATTGAACGAAGGCTCACTCTGAAGGTTAAAAATCAAGGAGCGAACTTGGTGTTCATTGCTCTCGGAAATACAGCTATTCATTTTTAAAGTGTCGTCTCAAGCAAGGCGTCAACAAGACCATTTTCGGAAGGACACATATCATCCAGTGAAGTGATGATGCGGCTGATGGATGTTGAGCCACTTGGACGAAGGAGCGTGTTAGATATTATATGCGGTATAATATTTGACTGAGGTTTTTGAGGTTCCAGATTCTTTGGTGAAAGTGAATTGACGCGATGACCAACCAATAACGTAGTGAAAAGAATTGTTCATTCTTTTCAGTAAACCATCTAGATTGATTGTTGTTGCAACTTTGATTGAGTGCAGAATAGTTGATACTATAGTTATGGAACTGAAGTAGATAGTCATCAGTGCATGTAGACCTGATTGGTCACATGGACAATGCAGAGTTAATGACTCGCATCTGAATGATTATTTTGAAGATAGTCGTCCTATTTTCTATTTCTAACAGTGAGCTAAATTAAAAAAATGAATAGATCCTCTGACGGCACAAACGGACGTTTTCACGGACAAACATCGAACACAAAGCATCAAACGTAAAATGGTACAACTACAGTACAACTTACCAATGTTACTTCTCCTCCAATCAACAACCAAGCTACCACATTAGCCCATTCAAACTATGCTGGATCGCCTGTTTCGTTCATCATGGAGTCGTCTTTGTCATCAGCGTTTGCAATCAGTACACGGCAGCGAAAACATCCAGCTGAGACTACGGAGGTGAATCAAAATCTGAAACACCAAGCCCCTGTTGAGGAAACCAAGAAAGAGCAAGGACCTTTCAGATGTATTCCTACTCCTCTTTTGGTAGCAACAAGAAGAAAATTTTATCATATTATTAAAATATCGGCGATGGTACTCTTGGTGATTGCGGCAGGAGTTGTTCAACTTGGATCAAAGCCGCCCTCAGCTCCACCAATTGTCAATCACGCCTCTCCAGGAGTGAGACGCAACTTCATGAAGGGCCAGTCAAAACTTGCTGAGGAGCAATCTGAGAAACCAACGGAAATTGTGGGTGCCACTGATGATGCCTTCTCCATCACCAACATCAACACGACAAAAGTTTATCCCCTGGAATCTCTCGGCATACAATCCGCCATCGAGTTTTACAAAAAGGGCATGCGACAGCGCTCCAAACCGTTTTCGTTGGCTCAATTTCATGTCGATGTTACTTGCAAGACTCCGATTTCCCTGGTACAAGATGTACAGCCTCCGCACCACGATTGGAAGAAACGTGCACCACATGTCTTGATATTGGGCGCTCAAAAGGGTGGGACCACCGCCATGGCGTATTACTTGTACAATCACCCGCGGTTCATTTATTTGCCTTCCAAAGAACTTCATTTCTTTGACGATGACATGGATGCCTGGCAGAATGACGGTGATTCTGCTTCTTCTCTCACAAATCTAAATGGAAACGACATTCTGAATAAATATCATTCTGAATCCATGAGCAAGGATTATAACATGACCATTTTCCAGCAGCAACAAAAAGTCAATCCAGCCTACATTATGGATGCGACCCCGAACTATTTGTTTGAGAGTGATCGAGTGCCCCAACGGGTTTTATGTGCCTGTGGACCATGGGTCAAGCTGTTGGTCTTTTTGCGGAATCCAGTGGACCGTGCCTGGAGTCAGTATTATATGCAGCACAATTATGACTCGCTTGGAAACCTGACAAATTTACCATCCTTTGAAGAGTATGTTGAAATGGATATGAACGTACTGGCTGAAGTCGGCGTGTTGCCTCCTGACAACGCTGACCTGAGCTATTATGGATCGGCAGGAGAAGCAAAGGCATGGAAGACGTATACACGGCTGGGGATAAACAGTCCTTTGGGACGAGGGCTCTACAGCATTCAACTGCGACAATGGCTCAAAGCGATGAAAGACTATGGAAAACCAAGTTCCGATCTAATGGTTTTCTCCAGCGAACAAATGAAGGTTCTCTCGAAAGCAATTTACCATCAGGTTTTGGAGTTTCTCGAGTTGCCGCCCTATGAAATATCCCATTTTGATCGGGTGCACAAGACCAGGTATGGTGATAACGTCAAGATGAAACCAGAAACGAGAAAGAAGTTGGAAATCTTCTTTCGGCCATACAATCAGCAGTTGAAGGACGTGCTCGGAAGCGAGTGGGACGGTATTTGGGATGAAGCGTGATAACAGACTAGAACCAAAACAATGTGCTACTATTTTTTATTAAAATATTCGCATCATTTTCTGTCTAAACATCTTTGTCCCTTTTGTGTCGAGACGACTTCTTCTTTTTATGCTTTCGATCATGCTTTCGCCGGCGCTCTTTGGGACGTCGGTGATCTACGTCATCTGCATCTGGTGAACGCGATCGTTTCCGTCTCCGAGAGGAGTGCTTTCGGTGGCTCTTTCGTTTGCTACGACGTTCGCGCCGTCTGGAGTCAGCGGAAGAAGCAGATGACGACATGTCGTCTTTGTTGTTGTCATTGTCCTCCTTGCTGCCAGGCATCGGCCGAGATGTTTCGGAGGAAGGCCTTTCGCCTCCCATGGCAACAGCGTTCGCGACAATATCCTTTGCTCTTTGCATCATTTCGTTCCCCGGTCGTTCCTCTTGTTCCTCATCTTCATCGCTAGAAGCATCAAGATCGGTACTGGAATCAGTATCGGAGTTGGCTTCGAAAATGGACTTGAGCTTTTCCATAGATGGCCGTTGCAGACCATCTGGATCTTGCTCCATGTCCATGTCAGGATTCGCTTTATCGCTAGCCTTCTTTTTATCTCTTACTTTCTCCTGCTTTGACACTTTTTTGTTTTCCCGAACACTCATAATCTCCGTTTCAAAGTAGTTGGCTTCTGTAACTCTTGAAGGTTGATTTGAAGATATCATGGATGAATTCATAGATATTCCGACGGCATTCTTTGGCACAGGAACTCCGAATCGTTTACAGAGCAATGGATGAGGAAGAAAGGTTTGGACTGTGCGCTTCAGCACAATAGGTTTCTTGGCGGTAGGAACGTTTGTCGGAGATGTGTCTTCGCCTCTTTGACGTTTTGCAACAAGTGGGTCGGGTTTGTACAAGCCAGCTCGGCCTGTTACCTTGGTTTCTTCGGTTTTGCTAGTGGTGAAACGATTTTTCATTGCTAGTGCAAGATTGACAAAGTTCTTGCTTCCTGTCAACGGAGGAAGAACCTTCTGGTTCATTTTTTGTCGGTGCTGTTCTTTCTCTTGTAGTTTGACCGCTCGAGCAATTGTTTGGAAAATCAGTGGATGTTCATTTTCTCCAAAGATGTGTCGTTTTGTGATGTAATCTCTAGGCATGTCTGGACCAGGATAACGTTTCTTGTGAGAATTTATGCTTCCACCCAAAACAAATCCTTCCAAAGGAGGCTTTCCGTTCGACATCAACGCTGCTGCTTTGGTCGTATTGCTGGACGTGTTCGCCCACGACGACAGAACGCCACTAAGATCAGTCTTGCGCTGTAACAGGCCTCTATCATTCAATTGCGCTCGAGATGGATCAAATGTAACATCCCCAGCTGATTCTTCATTGTCACTGTCTCGATGTTCGTAAATTTCCGTGTTGTATTCGTCCCCCAACATGTCACGAGAAGGTTTCCCACCTGGCCTTCCGTTGGTTGTATTGTCGTAAGCATCATCTTCGTCGTCTCTGAGAGCGAATCCACCTACTGACGTCTTCCCAATGAAATCTTCTGTGGTTTCATAATTCAAATAATCATCACAATCGTTGTCACCTTTTCCGCTCGAGAGTTGATCCCCGTTGTTTCCTTCTGTCAGTGCCGATGCTCGGTAGACATCGCTACTAGAGCCACCTGCTGAACCACGTTCTTTGGCGAGTTGCTTTTTTCGCTCTCGAAAGGCTTTGAATTCCGGTGCATCTTGGTGCGGTTCAAATCCCAGTCCACAGTCGTCCAGCTTAGGTGGTGGAATTTTGAAGCGATTGGTTTGCAGGCGAATCTTTTTCAGCCGCCTCCTAGAAAGAACCAAATTAGCGTCATTATCTTCTTCCTGCTTAGTTTCAACTTGTTCGTCACGTCCCATGGGCACAAAGGCGGCCTTTCCTTCTTCTCTCCAACCAAGCTTCCTCAGGAGCCTCGAACCAATCGCTCGATGGGCTGATATCCGAAGGAGTGTGTCCAATGACTCGGTTTTCTTTTCAGGGCCTGGTCTCAAACTGGAGGTGGTATCTTTTGTATCCGGATGGTAATCTTGCCGAACCTTTGTTGGTCCCCCCCATTCTTCGTGATCTTGCTCGTCCATAAAATCCTCCAAACGCTGGTCTTTGAGTTTTTGATTGCTTGGCTTCCATCCTTCTTTAGTATCCACAGTATTGAAATACCCCGCGGAGAATCCACCCGTGAACGCTCCATGAAATCTCTGTGGCTTGCTGTTGTTGTTGCTGCCACTTTTTCTCTTTGCGGGAGGAATGTACACCGGGCGCCCTGACATGATGGTTGAACTATGAACAACTATGCACAAGTAACTATGTTTGGAAAATTTAGCTTGTCGAGAAGAGAGTGTTTGCTGCTACTGCATTCATGTTTTGTTTTTATCAAAGCGTGTGGTTGTGTGGCAATTTTTCTCATTTTCTCCATGCCCCGATATACGCTTTGACTCATTCGAACGGATGAAGTTAGAATCGAAAACTTTTACAAGGAAGAAAATAAGGTGTTGCTATCTCGCAAGAACACCCCCAGGGATGTGCACACCGGTGGTGGTGGGTTTCGGTTCCGAAACAAAAGAGCTTCCTCTTTCCTTCTGCATCGAGTACGTGGGGCAGGGTGGAAAGATTGTAACCCTTGGCTACTAGGTGGTACCCACCATAATCATGCACGACCTTCGTCTGCCAAAGTATGTCCTACGATTATTTGGTAGGAAGTGTATTCAAAATAAGTATTATGTTATAAGTTCTATGTCAGTATGGCCATATTTTATGTATTGGTATGTTTCTTCCAAAATCTCTCTGTTGACTGTTCGTGCCGAATTATAGAATGAGGCCGTCATCCTCATCTTCTTCATCGGAAGAGTCACACTCGATGAGAGGTGTTTTCCTCAAGTTGAGTTTTGGTGAGCAGGAATGAGGCGGTGCTTGTACTGGACTGCAAGACTGAACTTGATCACCAGTTTCTGCAGCCCAGCGACTCTTTCCTCGAGAGTGGTCGCTGACGTCCAGGGAGAATCTGTTGGAGGTGCTCCTTCGTCTTTGGTACATCGCTGGAGAAGCGTTATCCATAACGATTGTGATTTCTGCGGTTCCCATGGAGTGACTTGACTTTTCGCTGAGCATGGTTTGAAGGAAGGATTGGAGTGGGGTGTGGTTGCTCATGATGAAATTGACGCTTGTGGTTGGTGTCGCTTTTCAAATTGTATGCTTTGCTTTGCGTTGCGTTGTGATTGCAGTTTGTTCTGTTCATGTTCACTTTCGGGAATGTTGATTTGATTTCCGGCGTATCTGATCATCCCGTTTTCGGACCCTTCTATTTTTTGAAATAAAGAACCAAGATTTTTCCTATAAGTAACTCGGACAAAAGAGAAAGGCTCTTTTGAGGAGAACTGCAACATGGCCTTTCCAATCGGCTTGGCCCTTGCGGAAGAACATTCTTTCAAAAACCAATAAGTGTTAATGGAGGCAACACCTATGCCCCTGAGGAGAAGTTTTCGGCCACTCCGGACTCAGGGCTTTTCGGTAAATTGGCGCGTCTCGTGCATCGGCTATTTGGTCAACAAATTTTTTAATTAGATCTTTTATGGAAAGAATATGTGGAACCGTACTATATAACATAATACAGTACTGCAACTTTGTGTCATCTCACAAACCCGATTAGGATTCGCACACGAGGCGCTAAAAAAACTCGATTCACAAAATAAAGTACACAATTTGAAAAGCGACATCAATTTCATCATGAGCAACCACACCCCACTCCAATCCTTCCTTCAAACCATGCTCAGCGAAAAGTCAAGTCACTCCATGGGAACCGCAGAAATCACAATCGTTATGGATAACGCTTCTCCAGCGATGTACCAAAGACGAAGGAGCACCTCCAACAGATTCTCCCTGGACGTCAGCGACCACTCTCGAGGAAAGAGTCGCTGGGCTGCAGAAACTGGTGATCAAGTTCAGTCTTGCAGTCCAGTACAAGCACCGCCTCATTCCTGCTCACCAAAACTCAACTTGAGGAAAACACCTCTCATCGAGTGTGACTCTTCCGATGAAGAAGATGAGGATGACGGCCTCATTCTATAATTCGGCACGAACAGTCAACAGAGAAATTTTGTACAATGACTATCAAAATCGTGCCCCACATATCGATCGCCCCAAAACTTCTCGCGAAGCCAAGACCTTTCTGTGCAGTTTGGCACAGGAAGCCGGCAGGAGAGGAACGAGGCAGCCATAACACCTTTTACCGCACCATGGTCAAAATGTTTGGCCATCCACACAGCAAAGAAAATGATTTAGCCACCGTTTCTCGCGTCTTGGTGCGGAACGATGATAGCACCGTCGCAAGACCTGCTCCAATTGGAAATCGACCTGATACCTTAAAATACTTAAGTTTTCTACTATCTTTCAATCCAACAAACACCACATACCGGAACACTTTGACATCCGTGTCACTGCACATCTGGAGCTTTCTAGGAGAACGGTATTACCACAGTAGGTTTTCCCCTGGTACTGGTACTCGTACCCCACAATACTCGCTCGTTCCCCCCAGGCATGACGGAAGACAGTCTCGATAGGAAACCATCGAACGGTATGGTACAGGTACAGTACAGTATATTGGGTGTATTAATGCGGTCTTCTAGGGAAAGTTGAACTTTTTTATATTGCTGGCGCCACTTTACCACTTCCGAAATACAGCATCGATAAATACCCCCCTGCGCGAGTCAGTCGTTAAATGCACAGTTTCTCGGAAGGTAACGACTGAATGCGTGATGCGACTATGTAGTCGTTGCCAAATAAAATCTTTGGTGCGAAAATCTTCCTTCCATGATGGCAATAAGTAACACCGTAGGTTCTCTGCAAAATGGCTCCTATTCGATGATCTATTTGGCCTCAAAACCGGCCTAATGAGCACTATGTCGGAAATGTCGTCTCATCTACAGTATGATGGATGGTTACAGTACCAGTACCGGCACGATGCGAGTGTGAGTGACTGACTCGATGCGATTCCACACGTTTTTTACGACCAAACGGGAAAAAACCCGATTGCAAAGTCTCCCCACAACAGCAATCTAAAATACACGAAGCTCACAATTTGAGGATCGACATCAACCACAAGCGTCAATTTCAACATGAGCAACCACACTCCACTCCAATCCTTCCTTCAAACCATGCTCAGCGAAAAGTCAAGTCACTCCATGGGAACCGCAGAAATCACAATCGTTATGGATAACGCTTCTCCAGCGATGTACCAAAGACGAAGGAGCACCTCCAACAGATTCTCCCTGGACGTCAGCGACCACTCTCGAGGAAAGAGTCGCTGGGCTGCAGAAACTGGTGATCAAGTTCAGTCTTGCAGTCCAGTACAAGCACCGCCTCATTCCTGCTCACCAAAACTCAACTTGAGGAAAACACCTCTCATCGAGTGTGACTCTTCCGATGAAGAAGATGAGGATGACGGCCTCATTCTATAATTCGGCACGAACAGTCAACAGAGAAATTTTGTACAATGACTATCAAAATCGTGCCCCACATATCGATCGCCCCAAAACTTCTCGCGAAGCCAAGACCTTTCTGTGCAGTTTGGCACAGGAAGCCGGCAGGAGAGGAACGAGGCAGCCATAACACCTTTTACCGCACCATGGTCAAAATGTTTGGCCATCCACACAGCAAAGAAAATGATTTAGCCACCGTTTCTCGCGTCTTGGTGCGGAACGATGATAGCACCGTCGCAAGACCTGCTCCAATTGGAAATCGACCTGATACCTTAAAATACTTAAGTTTTCTACTATCTTTCAATCCAACAAACACCACATACCGGAACACTTTGACATCCGTGTCACTGCACATCTGGAGCTTTCTAGGAGAACGGTATTACCACAGTAGGTTTTCCCCTGGTACTGGTACTCGTACCCCACAATACTCGCTCGTTCCCCCCAGGCATGACGGAAGACAGTCTCGATAGGAAACCATCGAACGGTATGGTACAGGTACAGTACAGTATATTGGGTGTATTAATGCGGTCTTCTAGGGAAAGTTGAACTTTTTTATATTGCTGGCGCCACTTTACCACTTCCGAAATACAGCATCGATAAATACCCCCCTGCGCGAGTCAGTCGTTAAATGCACAGTTTCTCGGAAGGTAACGACTGAATGCGTGATGCGACTATGTAGTCGTTGCCAAATAAAATCTTTGGTGCGAAAATCTTCCTTCCATGATGGCAATAAGTAACACCGTAGGTTCTCTGCAAAATGGCTCCTATTCGATGATCTATTTGGCCTCAAAACCGGCCTAATGAGCACTATGTCGGAAATGTCGTCTCATCTACAGTATGATGGATGGTTACAGTACCAGTACCGGCACGATGCGAGTGTGAGTGACTGACTCGATGCGATTCCACACGTTTTTTACGACCAAACGGGAAAAAACCCGATTGCAAAGTCTCCCCACAACAGCAATCTAAAATACACGAAGCTCACAATTTGAGGATCGACATCAACCACAAGCGTCAATTTCAACATGAGCAACCACACTCCACTCCAATCCTTCCTTCAAACCATGCTCAGCGAAAAGTCAAGTCACTCCATGGGAACCGCAGAAATCACAATCGTTATGGATAACGCTTCTCCAGCGATGTACCAAAGACGAAGGAGCACCTCCAACAGATTCTCCCTGGACGTCAGCGACCACTCTCGAGGAAAGAGTCGCTGGGCTGCAGAAACTGGTGATCAAGTTCAGTCTTGCAGTCCAGTACAAGCACCGCCTCATTCCTGCTCACCAAAACTCAACTTGAGGAAAACACCTCTCATCGAGTGTGACTCTTCCGATGAAGAAGATGAGGATGACGGCCTCATTCTATAATTCGGCACGGACAGTCAATGGAACGGGTTGTCTGCAGTCTAAGTATGCAATATATTACCACGCCACATACATCGATCTCTCCAAAAGCTCTCGTGATACAAAAATGAAAGCTTCGACCAAGATTCGAGCTTCGCCACAGGAAGACGGCAAAGGAGAGGCGAGACACAAAACACCATTTACCGTACCACGGTCGAACTATTTGGCCATCTACACAGTAAGATTTTCCCACCGTCACCCGCCTCCTCCTATGTGCGGAGTATTACCTCTTTGCCTAGTCTAATGATTGGGAATAGACCTAACAACTCCTAAAGATAATAACAGGATATGCCAGCATTTTCACTTTTTCCAATCCTTTCAATCCAAGAAGCATCACGTAAAGTTTGACTCTTGTCACTAGACAAGTCTGGAGATATCGTTACAATAAGAGGCAAGAATCAGACATGACGGAAGAAGGCATGCTACCTACTGTACATAGCTCGACAGGAGAACCGTCTTTCTCCGACGACAGTAAGAAATATTGGCACTGTGTGGTACCAGGTACCGATGCGGTTGGTCTATTTGAGTGCACCAATACCGCTTCGAAAACATCGCAGAGGCAAATCGTACTCCCCCACGTTCCAGCGTTTTAAGTCGCGTTTCAATCCAAGTCGCGTTTTGGCTGCGACCATGTCCTTTTGCCTGCATCCCTAAAACCCAGTACCACGTTACCTGGTACTTTAAAAAAATACTTGTTTGTCATGCGCTTGATAACTAGAAAGCGGTTGCAGGCATGGAAAAGAGCTCGTTTCGATGATGTACCTGACCTGCATCATCAACCGTGTCTTTTTAAATAATGGAACGTTTCCCAAAGCGTTGTGTCACAACTGTGAATGTTCTGCGGTTGCGTATATATGTGGAGCCTCACGGCTCACGGATGCCTTCGTTTGAAAAAAAGCGTATCATTCCTTCTTAGGAAAACGGTCAAGAGATTCCGATTACAGCGTTCCCTCTCCAAAACTGCGATCTATCTATGATCTAAAGCAAGAAGACAATTTGAGAATCGACATCAATCACAAGCATCAGTTTCATCATGGGCAACCACACTCCACTCCAATCCTTCCTTCAAAACATGCTCAGGAACAAGTCAAATCACTCCGTGGGAACCGCAAAAATCACAATCGTGATGGACAATGCGTCTCCAGTAATGCATCACAGACGAAGGAGCACCTCAAAGAGATTCTCCTTGGATGTCAGCGATCACGCTCGAGGGAAAAGTCGTTGGGTTGCAGATACTCGCGATCAAGGTCAAGCTTCTTGTAGCCTAGTACAAGTACCGCCTCGTAGCAGATCACCAAGACTCTCACTGACGGAAACTTCTGTCATCGAGTGTGACTCTGATGATGAAGAAGGCGATGATGGTCTCCTTCTATAATTTGGCAAGAGCAGACAACAGGAATTCACTTGGAGCCAAAGTACAAGTTACCATCACACGTCAATCTCTCCAAAAGCCCTTGGAGCTTCGCCACAACTCGTGTTGGCGAAAGAGTGGACCTTTCTGTGAAGTTTGATACAGGACGGCACACCATCGCATGTAGTATACCGTCATTATTGATGCACTGTTTATAATACGGTTTTTTGGGGCACAATAAATACTCCTTGAATTGCACCTACTGTGTGTAGCGTAGCGTGCAACTTCTATTTCCCTACGCGCCTTAGGAGAAGATGGGCACCTACTCTTACATCTCTCGAAACCATACCTACAACTAGTGTGAGCAGTTTGATACGAAAATGAAAGCTTCCTTCAAGCTTGGTGGGAACTTTTGTCCATCCACACACCACACAGCACGATTTTACCAGCGTTGGCCGCCTCCTCTTTGTGCGGAACATTGCCTACTGTCTACTCCGATTGGGAATAGATCTTACTCCTAAAGATGAGAAAAGGATATGCCAGCATTTGATTTTCCAATACCTTACTACAATCCAAGAAGCATCACGTACACTCTGCCATTCTTGTCACTGAAAAGTCTGGAGATTCCTACTAGGATATCGTTACAACAAGAATCGTTTCGTGCCACCAGACATGACGGAGGGCATGCTACCTACGGTATATGGCTCGATAGGAGAAGAACCGTCTTTCTCCGACGACAGGACGAAATACTGGGTCTGGTACTGTGTGCTACCAGGTGCACGTACCGGTGCGTTTGACCTATTTGCTGGCACCAAGACCACTTCGAAAACATCGCTGCGACAAATTCGTATCCCGTCGAGGAGTCATTTAGAAATAAAATCACGAAAAAGTATTTTTTTAAAATAATGGTCACAGCTTTTTTGCGAAAGAGTGACTCCCCTCGTTCCAGCGTTCGAAGTCGCGTTTTGGCTGCGGTTATGTCCTACGAGTATTGTGCCAATGCATCCCTTCTATTAAAAAAAAGTACCAGTATGGTACTCGTTCGTCAGCGCTTGACAAAAAAGCAGGCATGGAAAAATGTCTTTTCAAAAGAATGTTTTGATTGCGTTTTGGTTGTTGTTATTTGGAATAATAATAAAATTAGCGTATTATAATATCATTCATTCATTCTTTCTTCGAAAAACGGTCATGAGATTTAAGGCCTACAGAGAATCCGATTACAGCGTTCCCTCTCCAACATTGCGATCTATCTATGAAGCACACAATTTGAGTAGAGAGATCAATCGCAAGCCTAATTTCATCATGAGCAACCACACTCCACTCCAATCCTTCCTTCAAAACATGCTCAGGAACAAGTCAAATGATAACTCCATGGGAACCGCAAAAATCACAATCGTGATGGACAATGCGTCTCCAGCAATGCATCACAGACGAAGGAGCACCTCAAAGAGATTCTCCTTGGATGTCAGCGATCACGCTCGAGGGAAAAGTCGTTGGGTTGCAGAAAGTCGCGATCAAGGTCAAGCTTCCGGTAGCATATTGCATGTACCGCCTCATATTAGATCACCAAGACTCTCACTGACGGAAACTTCTGTCATCGAGTGTGACTCTGATGATGAAGAAGGCAATGATGGTCTCCTTCTATAAGTTAGGAAGAACAGACAACGGGGAATGCACTTGGAGTCAAAGTACAAGCTACCATCACACGTCAATCTCTCCAAAAGCCCTTGGAGCTTCGGTACAATAAGACCTTTCTGTGTAGTTTGACACAGAACAGCGAAGGGAAAGAATCAAGACACACCATCGCATGTAGTATACCGTGATTATTGATATACTGTTTATAATATTGATTTTTTGGCACAATAAAAATTTCTTGAATTGCACCTACTGTATGTGGCGTGCAACTTCTATTGCTCTACCCACCTATGTAGAAGACGGGTACGCAGTCTTGCAATCCTTCAATCATCCGCGACTCCTCCAGGGGGAAAAGGGAAGTCTTTTCCCTCTCGACACCTATGCTGACTACTGGTACTGCTGGTACACGTGTATGTGTACTTCGGGGGCCGATCATGAGTGCCCATCCGTACTCATGTACCATGAAGCATCCATCAACGTTTGCCTTGCAAGAGGAAAACAGAAGAGTCCCTTGTTCGTTGGAATGATTTTTGAAAGTCTTCAAAAGTTGCGTAATTCTTCAAAGGCAGTTCTTCCATTCCGCCGTGGGATGAAACCCGCTTGTATAAGCGAAAGACTTTCAGCACCGAATCCCACTCGTCGTTGGAACAATCGTTAATCTGTGGATGAAACGAAATGTAAAGGATGGGCAATCGCTTCTTCCCCCTGAGCCAGTCGTAGATCGATGGGATTAGCTTACATTCATAGGATTCTACATCGACCTTGATGAGCACAGCTTGGGACTCAACGTTGATGTTCCACTCATCCAACAAAGTTGGAAGGTCGTAACATTGTACTTTCCAACCCATACTAGCATGAGCTGCCAATTTGTCCGTGATCCCACTCATGGAGTCACCTGGATTTCCCTTCATTCTCATCAACCCCGCATCTTCGGGAGTGCTCACGCAAGCAGGGACGATAGTGATTGGCAGTTGTGGATTTAGTCGCACATTGGCTTCCAGGGTCGCATAGGCCACAGGATCCGCTTCAATTCCGTAGGAACGACGAGAGAGTTGTGAATGATACAGAACGGTCGGTCCAATCCAACTTCCAAAATCAATCACAATGGTTTCGTTCGTCACATACTTTTGAAAAAAGGCAAACGTATTTGCCTCCCAGTCCAAATGACCATCAATCTTGTTCCAAAATCGTTTGATCATACTTTCCTGGTTCACTGTGACTTTACCCAATGGCGGAATTCTAATATCGATATGATCTTGCATCGCTAACCATATTCTTTGATCCTTGTAGAGTTGTAAGCCCCTGGCATTCCATCCAGAGATTTCAGCCCTGAGCTCATCCGATGGAATTTGAATATGCTGTGGCACAAAGACTGCAAGATACTCGTCTTGATTATGCTCATGAATGATCCAGCAGACAAGGAAAAATACTGGTGCGACGATAAACGAGTAGGATAGCCTTCTCTTTCCGACTTTTTGTTTTCGTTTTCCAACCCCGCTGTGCTCCAATAATCTCTGAGCAATGCTGGATACATTTCGTATCATTGTCAAGTGACGAGCATCGGAGATGTTGGATGCATGAATTTGGTTTTGCCATTTCGATGCGCGTTCATATCGCGCGATGAAAAGTTTGATGGACGTGGTCTGTCCTGTACACGGCTTCGGACAACAACGAAGTTTGAGGTTCCCTGCAACATCATCATCATCATCTATAATCCTCCTCATTCATTCACGTTGGAGGACCTCATTTCCTAGAGAAATTGGTCAAAGAAATTGCACTGAGAACCTATAGACCTCTAATTGCTGCCAATCCTGTTATCAACATCGCTTAGTAGCTGGTACCAAATACACAATGCTTCGATCCACTCGATGCATATCACAACTCGAGCAACGGATGAGACGGTTGCCAATCCATCCCAAGTCGTTCCAATGCCATTTCTCATCAGTAGATGCTGCTAAGAAAGAGGATGATAGCGGCGAAGATAAGAAGGAGTTCAAAAAGCAACCTTTCGTTACGGCCAAATTGGAACCAGGAGAATGGGATCTGCAGCGAACCAACCCTTACTTTCGACCCAAACCACCTCGTAGCCGCATGATTTCCGCTGAAGATTTTGCCAATCGACCCCCGGTTGGCTTTGAGAATGAATTCGGCTCGTACGAAGATTCTATGGTCTCCCTTAGTTGGTTGGACCAAAAGACGTCCCGCAAAATCTATCAGATATACGTCGACATGATGGTCTTGTCTCAACAACAACACAAAACTACGTCTCATGAATATGTTTGCCGAGTGATTGCTCAAAAGTTCAATATAACCCCGACGAGAGCGGCAGCTGTCATCCAATTGCAGCACGCCGAAGAGCAAATGCGCCAACACAATCCAGACATGCTGTGCGATGACCAAGCCAAGTATGCCGAAGAAGCGATTCAACAAAACATTCGGGATGCCTATAAAGCACAGCGGGCCCAAATTCCCAAGCAACCCTTCGTGGAAGACCCTGTCGGAGCACATGGCCGGGGTGAGCCAGACGAAACATCCGTGTCTTGGACTAGTACGGATGATATCTATGATTTGGAAGACAAGATCACCCAAGCGAATGTTCGAGATGCCGAACAAGCCAGACTTATCATTGATGGGCATTTGTACAAGGAAGATGTCGATGACGTGCAAGTGCAAGTCAAGACGGATAGTACTACCAAGCGTCTTTTGAAGGATAAGAAAAAGATTGCAGACGAATTGGAAGAGGCAAGTGGGTCGATTCCGTATCCCGAAACCAACGCCAAGGGTGAGAAGAGAGACCGATGGAAGTTTGTGGCCAAGGTTGTCAACACTCGAGCCATGAGAAAGAAGGGCCGTCGCGTAACAAAATACACCAACAACAATGTGGAGAATACCTTGGTGGAACACGATGGTGAGCTTCGTGTAGCAACTGTTGCGGAAGCCAAGCAAGTGGCGTGGAAGCCTACCCGAACCAAGGGGAATGAATACATCTTTGAAGGAGCCAAAAAGGCGTGGCTTGAAAAGACACTTGAAGGAAAGACTGGTGTTTGGGGGAGAGCACCTCCCACCATGGCATCGCAATCCACAAAAAAGGCTGCAGAGGAGAAAAAGGAAGAGGAGAAAGTAGTAGAGGCAGCGTCCAAGGAAGAGGCTTCAATTGACAGCAAGGAGGAGAAAAAGGAAGACGAGAAAGTAGAAGCATCGGATAAAGATTCTTCAGACTCAAGTGATAGTGGCTCAGACTCTGCTAGTAGTAGTGACAGCAGTGACAGTAGCGATAGCGACAGCAGTGACAGCGATTCCGACTTGGAAGAGTCAAAGGAAAAGGAAGAAGCTAGCCCTGACGATGCAGTTGAAGAACCGGGAAAGGAAAAGAAGGAAGAAAAGTAAATGCTAAATCGAAGTAGATCAATCAAGATACCTACAGCACTTCTCTTCATCTGCTTCATATAGCGTATCCCACCCGGAATGGGGA
The DNA here is from genome assembly GCA_933822405.4 of Cylindrotheca closterium. NCBI lineage: Eukaryota > Bacillariophyta > Bacillariophyceae > Bacillariales > Bacillariaceae > Cylindrotheca > Cylindrotheca closterium. Next base: position 233,489 of record CAKOGP040001446.1, on the reverse strand, counting down.
ATTCTCATCGCTTTTATTAATTTTTGTATTTTAAATCGCACCAAACCACGTGTTGTCGTGGAAGATATTTGCATAGACGCCAGATGCACTTTGAACACGAGGTCTGATAGGTGCGCACTGATTGGTCCATATAATTGCGGGAACTCCCTGATGCACGTAGTCGTTAAGTGGAAACCTGATCGTTGAAAGTCCAAACCACGTGTGTTCACTGTCGTTCGTCAACTTGAGCTTCCAAGCCCAAAGGAATCATCATCTGCGAAATCTGTGAACACTGTCGGCAGTTATCCACAAAACAACAGACGAACGTTGATATCCAAAATGAGAGCAGTGTCCCTTTCCTTCCTTATAATATCGGCGGCATCCGCCTTTCAATCTGGTAGCATCCCAGCAGCCAGATTGGAGACTAGACCTGGTAGATTGTTGGAAACGAGACGGTACTCGACACAAGAAAAGTCTTCTGTTAGTACCATTTCTCCCTTGGCCACAAAATTGAACGAAAGTTCACCTCAGAACGACTTTGTGGAATCCTCTCAACAAACCAGCTCTCTGAATAGCGATCTTCCAGAATGGTTCGAGCCATTGGCATGGCGTGGGGTGATCCTAGTTCTGTGTGCTCTGTGGGCTTCTAATTTCTCGGCCACCAAAGTGGTCATGGCGCAGCCTGGCGTTGACGCTTCCCTTTACACTGTGGCACGGTTTGGAGTGGCCGTTGCTGCACTGTTACCAGGAGCCGTTGCTACTCTCAAAAAGTCCAAGGTTGATATGGAAACTGTGAAGGAATCAATTGTTTGTGGATCATGGGTTGCCTTCGGCTATTTGGGACAAACCCTGGGTCTACTGTCTACAACTGCCTCCAAATCCTGTGTGATTTGCAGTCTTAACTGTGTCTTTGTCGCCGTAGTAGCTGAAGTTTGGAGAGTTTCCAGATCTGCAGTAGAAACAAAATTTGAGTACTCGCGGTTGATTCCTGCGTTGATTGCTGTCATAGGGGTTGCCATCATCGAATTGAAAGGTGCTGGTGGCGACCCCAACATTGGCGATCTGCTCAGTTTTGCGCAACCAATTGGATTCGGAATGGGGTACTTACAACTAGAAGATATCATGGCGAAGAATCCAAGCGCTGGGCTACCAGTTTCCACCATCAAGCTGGGCGTCGTCTTTTTGGCTTCTCTTTTCATGTATGAATTGACACCGCTAGTCAATGGAGCCAGTGACTTCTCATTGACTATTCCAGATATGTCACCAATTCTTGCATCGCCCTTGGCCATCGAGGGAATTCTATTCACTGGATTGATCACAACGGCTGCTGCTTTGTGGGTAGAGTCCATTGCTTTTGCGAAAGTGTCTGCTACTGATGCTTCCATCATCTTGACAACAGAGCCTCTGTTTGCTGCGTTGATTGGCGCTCTCGCTTTGGGAGAAACATTTGGTGCCTCTGATTACGTTGGTGCATCACTTATCATTGGAGCCTGTGCTGCCGCGATTTTGATGGGAAGTGAGGAAGAACATTAGGGTTCTTCGCTCGTATGTGAGTCTGTTTTGACGAATTTGAAAATGATTTTAGAACCTACTGTTCCCAGCCGACTGCCAATGCGTTAAGTTTTGTTACTTTTATATCCTCTTAAAGTTTTTGACTTCTTAAACCATACAGTAGATTGAATGTTTCCTCTTTTTAGAATTGCCAATTCATCGTATCTGTGGCGCGTGTTGCTCCTGCTAAATCTTACACTGCTGTCGGTGGTTAGTTTCTGCTCATGCATCACCATATTCAGCAACTTTCTATACAGCCGGCATCCATTGTGACAGCGTAGTGCCACTTTACTATAAAACAAAATTCCATGTCGTTCAAGCACCAGCTATCCAAACTCAGTTGCATAAAAATGTATCGTTGGGACTCTGAAGTAGTAACAAAATGATTGGCCGACTACATTGACTCAGTTCACGCCTTCCACTTGAAGGTGAAAGATGAAGATTCAAAAAATAATCGTGCCATTGATATTATAATAATACATCTTCTTAGCGTTCAAACAATTGAAGGCAGAGACTCTAGAAAAAAAGTTTTGGCAGATAGAAATGATAAAAATGGCAATGTTTCACATAATATATTGGATTGCACTGTTACTATTTATCCACGCTACTGTCGCTTTCCAAGGGAATTCATGTCCAAGAACGGATCGGAGGCTTCAATCACCGGCACTAAGAATACGGAACGACGACGAGAATGGAAGCGAGGAAGCCTCGGAAAGCCGCCGATCGTTTTTGCTTGCTATTGGCCTGGTGCCACTTGTGGCTCAGGCGGAACCTGCCAGTGCCGCGAAATGGTTGGGACGAAAAACTGGTTTGTACGTCATTGACGACAGATCGTTAGCCGAACCAAAGGAGCAGGTTGACACGCCAATCCCTGCCTTGAGCTCCGAATATGCTCTCCTCAAAACCCTTCCAGTAAGAAACCCAGTATTTCGCACTCTGGAGCAAAGCATTGAAAAACTGTCGGTATTTCGGGAATTAAGTAAGTGGTGTCAATCAGGAGACTGATATGTTGACTTACATTTGACTAAGGGATGCTTTTCTCTTTTCTTGTCCAGGGGACGACATTTCGGAAAAAGAAGCCATGAATAACTTCAAAAAGGCAGAGCTGGCGATTGAAGACGCCATAAAGGCGACGGAAATGAAGCGAGCCCAACTACAACCTGTTTTCTATCCCGAAGACAGCACGGAAGTTGCAATTGCAAAAGGAGAGCGAGGAGAAGGACTTATTGAAACGCTTTTGGGGGATCTGGATTCTGTACTTGTTGCTTTGAAGAAGAAGAATTCTACGCTAGTGACAGAAAGGGAGAAATCTTCACTGCTTACATTAGGACGTCTTGGTGAGCTCTTGGTTAGGGAATTCCCATACCGTGTCCCTTCCACTGGAAGATTTTCCTTTCTACCTCGTCTATTGGGTCGTGCTACGGTGACGTTTCGCATACGACGAAAGAATAAAGTTCTTGGGAATATTACCATTGTGGCGGATGGCTTCACGGCTCCCATTACGGCTGGCAATTTTGTTGATCTTTGCTTACGAAATTTTTACACTGGTCTTCCAGTCAAAACGATGAACAAAAAGTTTGGGCCCACATCGGGACCTGTATCGGTGCCCATCAATGTCTTGGGATCCTATGATGAAGGTTTCTATAGTCCACTGACAGGCAAGCTGCGACGGGTTCCGCTAGAGATTATCCGGCTGGAGCGTCTAAGTGGCGCCGCGAAATTATCCTATTCGTTTTTACGGCCAGATTTTACCTCGCTGGATGTTTTAAGTTTTGGATCGAGTAGCTTCACCCAAGGTGTTTCAGCTGCAGCATTTCCCGAGGCTGGACAGGGAGTTTCACTGATACCCTCCATGAACAGTAAGCCGTTGCTTACATTTGATGTTCCTGGTTTGGTCGCAATGAATCATCCAGATAACTATCCGAATGGAGGCTCCTCAGAGTTCTTCGCTCTTCAGGAGGACGACCTTCCCAATGGAAAGCGAAAATTGTTGGACAATCAATATGCACCTTTTGGATTCATTATCAATGGCATGTCAATATTTCAATCTTTGCAAGCTGACGACGTAATCGATGCAACATTTGTTGACGATTTCGGAAAGTTGAATCTCGTTCAAGTGAGAAGTTCAACCTTTTCTGATGTTGTCCAGGGAACCGAAGCAGCATCATCATAATTCTAGAGAAAAGGATGTCTATATTACAATTTGTGATCTATCATTTGTCACTTTCTAGCAACGAAACGGTGATAGGCAGTGCAAGGTCTCAGTCAAAGCTGAATGGTAGTTCTGGGGTAGCAGGTAGTGAGGAGTTGCTTGTTGACATCCGCCGGCTCGCACGCCTCATCATCTTTCCAGGTTGCCTTTTCTGCGACTGTTGGAGGGGGGAAAGAAGCAGGGAATTCCCTCTTGGGGAAGAGGACCGAGGTGAACCTGAAGCTTTCACTCCATTGCTCCCTCTTCGCTCCTGCCCTGGCGACACATCACGGGCTCTTCTTCGACTTCCTGATGATCCATTACTAGCTCGCCTTCCATTTCCAGGGGAAGCAGGCATAGTTGTCCTCACACTTAGCGGAGAAGGATGTGCTACTGGGCTGTCGGGAGCTGCTCGTGGAGTGCGAATAGTATAACTTGGGCGCCGCATCATCACGCCTGGTTGGTGGAGTGGAAGACTTGGGAGACTTGGCAAAGCGACACCTTCTTCAATTGACTTTCGCGCTCTCTGCTGCGGCGATTTAAAGGTTGGTGTTGTACTCTTGACTCTCCGCGGCTGTAGCGTTGATGGCAAATTGTCTGTCGAATCGTCGGACAAAGCATGGCCAATTGTCTCATCACCTGGTATCTCGCGCTCCATAGGGATGACTACTGCAGGTTCTGCAGTTATAAGCGTCCTAGCGTCGCCACTGGCAATACACACCGGTACATACTGGCGAAAAAGTGTGGGTTAGGAAAGGGCATCCAAGCGAGAACTGTAGGCATCAGCAACTTACGGCAGCTTTATGACAATCAACTAAGAATTTTCGGAACTCTTCCCGATCCTGGTCAATCGCATCATCTTGATTGTCCCATCCATCCTTTTAAAATCAGAAAAGAAGCAGTGAGCATTGGCAGTGGCAAGAGGCACGTCATGGAGAATTAATGCATCAACATACCAACAACGAAGTCTGCAAGAGGGCAGCATCCTCAAAAGCTCTAAGATACTTCCTTCGAAGCTTATATCGATAGAATATGGTGGGAAGAAATGGTATGATCGCCGCAAGGGCTGGTCCAGTCGCCTTTTTAAGTAGCATCATCGTAAACAGCAAGATCTGGCCAACCACCATTCCACTGACACAAACATCAAAAATGAATGGAAACCTTCCACCTCCAACATCAAATTTTGGTTTATACAAGAAAATCATGGTCCAGCGGAGCAGTGGCAAGCAAAGAAGGAAGTAAAGGCATGCAGCAGGCGCGATCAACGGTGATGCCGGAGCAAGTCCGAACAAACACAGTAGGACCACCCCGGAGTCAACGTATATTCTATACGGAATTGGAGGTCCAGCGCCTTTCGAGAAAGCAAGACGTCAGTATTGCGATGTTGGAACACACCTAGTCTAAGTAATGAAACGTACCTCCTCCCCTTACAGCTCTTTGGCAGCAGTTCCATCCCAACCAAGTAAACAGAAAACTGTGTTTGTTGAAAAATAAAAGGTGAGCGTATGATACCATGGACATAGGTCAATTTTCCTAGTCGACGCACGTGTTGGTTTGTAATAGGTACTGTGTGGGTAAGACCACGAACATTCTTGCGATGATCCAATTCAGCCAGTTTGATGACACCTTTATTGGAATATTTTCCGCAGTTTCCTCAGCCAACTTCTGTAGCTCAGAGCCGATGCGAATTCCATCTCTAAACCCATCAACAACTGCTCTCTGAAAGCCTGTCCCAGTAAATGCGGAGAGGACCATGAACCACCAGAAATACTTCAACGCACTATTTTCTGAAGTGCCGAAGATTCGTTAGAACACTTTCCACAGGTCGAACTCGCGAGCGACAAATGACACAGCCAAGCGTACCTGCTTTTACCGTGCTTGTAGCGTTACTACCAAAATTGGATATAATCTTGAATAGAGGTGGACAAATGCTGTTGCCAAACATTGAAGAGTGAGACAGTCTGTCGCATAACATTGTGCCCTAGTGAGACTCTTTTTACTTACGCAAAAAACAATATCCAAATGAGGGCTGGAATCAAACCGAGGAAAATATTTGCCATTATGGGGTTTGATGCTTGCGCTTCATTGATTTCTGGATACAGCTCGGTTAACCTCTCTTCAGACACCATGTCTTGGACGGCACTAGATTGGGAAGTTGAAAAGGTGAGAACCATGATTTTGCAATTGCTTTGCTTCTACACCACAGCTGAAGTTACTCACGTCAGTGGAATTGTGTAGAAAAAGTATACGATCGCCAAGCATAAGAGAGCACTGCAATACAAAGTTGAGCAACACAATAAATGGTCACTCTGATTCTCCAGTCAGGTACTTACACAAAGTGGCGTATTTTCTTTTGCGTATCACTGATGCTGAATGTGACTGGCCTCGCACAGCCTCGACATGACGTGCTGCACACAGGAGCATCAGCCAGTGGGGGAGTGGGCAAGTCGCTGAGATTTACCCATCGATCGGCCCCTCTTGAATCTGCTAGACTGTGCCTTGCTGCCACAGCAGCTTGTCTGGAAGTGAACGTCACCACAGCATACGTAGAATCGCTAGCAAAATCATCCAATAGTTCTGGTGACTTTATTTTGAAGTTGTCCAAGCACTGAGATACTCTATCGCTCACTCCCCCACATATGCTTCGAAAGGATGGACAAGTCCAACGACCGTTGGAAATAACTCGTTTCCTTGAGTTCCCACCATTCATATCTTTTGCCGTCTCTTCTACAATCCTCATCACCTTCCCCCATTTTTCAGTATGACTGGCGTGTTCAGTAAATGAAACAGCATTTTCTCGTTTGCGAAGTCCAGCACGTTGTTCGAAATTGTAAGCAATCTCAAGATTCTCCTCAACTTCATCTTCGACATCTTCGTTCACCCAATCGGCATACATATTAGTATTTTCATTATGCTCTCGTGGCCGCATGATGGACGACGGCGTATTTGTTTTGGTTTCGTTCTCAGTTCCATTCCCCTTTGATTCTGGTGCAGCTGCCGCACTCGTATCCGTTTTGTTTGCGGTCGGTGCAACTGATGTAGTTTCTTTCGAATCATTTTTGTCAGTATCACTTGCCGTCGGTCCCGTCGTGTCCATCGCATCCACTTCCAGCTTCCTTTTAGTTATACGAGCTCGAAGGGACTCTTTCCTTTCCGTCTCCTTGTCCAGGGTTTCCCAAATCTCAGAGGAGCTGCCACTTCCGCCGTTTTTACCGTTCGATGAGACACTTTCAGCCCCATTCTCCATCCTCCCTTCACCTGTCTTCAGAATGTTTTTTAGTAGCGTTGAAATATTCCCCATGTCAACGTTTGGAGTTCCAGTTGTAACAGCTTTTTTCAGCGATGGTCTTTGTATCCGACTTTTATTCGCAAGTGTATCGTCGTCATCGAAAGAGGTCCTCTTCGCCAATGTTCTGTTTTGTGTGCCGGTCGAATGCCGACTTCTCATTTTTGCCATATCATTGTAGTAATTTTTCTGCGTACTGTCCATTTGTCGCGCTCCGTCAAGATCCACCGACATGATTCTTGATGTCCCACCCCGTCCCCTTGATTTCCTGGTTTGCGCTTGGCCAGAATTATTTCGTTCCGCCCATAACCCTACTTCCAGTCCTAGAGCTGTAGGAAGTTGTGCCATGCTTTCCCTCGACAACTTCTTCGATTTTCCGCCTTTCCCCGAGTTCCTAGGGGAATGAGTTTCATTGGATTTGTTGGATTTGTTCGAACCATCAAGGTCAATAGAATGATGCGAGTGAGTGGATGAAAAACTTCTTTTCTGACTATTCTCGGATTTCATAGAGCTTGCTGGGTTGTGTCTTTCTGACAATAATGGCGCAACCGATTTATTCGACTTCATTGACGTGGGCAATACCAGGGTTGGTGCTTGATTTTCCGATAACGATGGTGTAAATATCTGCTGCTGCATCGTAATGTTTGTGTTGATATCTTCAGATGCCACTGAAATGTGCTCCGACTCACTATTCTCTCCAATTCGATCTCGAGCTTCCTGTAGCTCTACATTGGCTCGTGAGACAGCCCGAGCAGCTGCTTCCTCCATGACCAAGAGCTCTTTCAAGCCTGCATTATTGATTCTCCATTCAAACCAGCCATGTGGCGCAAAGTTGGCTGCTCCTTGTGCGAATTCTCTCCCATATACGGCTGTTTGTTCTGGTCCAAGGTTCAGTGCATGGAAGAGATGGTCCTCTACTTCCACATCCGTTTGCGAACCGAGAATATCGTCATGGTGCAACGAGGTTCGTCGTCGCAATATTGGATGTCCCGTCTCTTGGTCGACCCCCAAGTCGACATCACTCCCAGACCCCTCCGTGTCACTCCCTTCCTTCCCCTTGACATATCTTATCCGCTCCCGAATGTACCGTAACTTTCGAACTTTGGCAGCCGCCTTGTACCATTGTTGCCAGGCATCTGTGATTTGTGTTGCGGCTGGTAAAATGGTAACTGCTGCCACACTCGAACTGAATCCGGGCTGATTTGGGACACAGTGGTCAAAGAAAGCTGTAGTCACAGACAATTGCCAATCCATACTTTGCTTTTTGGAAAAGACTGCCTCTACGTCCTGCACAGCATCCGTTGGCAGAGATGGAAGCCCTCCTACAAGGATGCTGTAGAGCTCAATATTTGGAACTGTATCGCGCAATTCTGGATGTGGCACCCATATCGACCGCTTTTCAATCCGAGAGGCATCTTTTCGATTCTGCTCCTCTGCAATATTGTCTAGTTCTTCCCTTCGATCTTTCCAATGATCCGCTTCGAGGTAGTAGACTCTTCTCATAGCCAGAATGTCCAACCATTCCAGGTGAAGCAATTTCATCGTATACCATGTAATGATCCACGTACACGCCACAGCTGTATAAAGTCTTCCCATGTTTGTTCGTTTGGCAACATTGACTAATGCCATCAATATACTATCTTCGTCTTCATACGGGTCGAGCTCCGGAATATTGGCCAGAGTCAATTGCTGGTAATCCGTCAAGGTGGTATTTATGCACTCGGGTGTGTCCAAATCTCCCCTCAGACTGGAACACCTAGCCGTCGAATACAATGGCATGATCACGGCCAAATACAGAACGGATGCCAACGCACAGACCTTCATCCCCAAATGATGATACCGTAAAATGACAATGTAATCCAAATTAACTTTCAAAAGATGCCCCTTCAACCCTCCATCTCTTGTCCCCGTCCCCGGTACCCCATTTAATAACGTATCATATGACAATGACATGGCCCAGATCATCCATCCCAGTGGAGTGTACCCCCGATCTTGCGATGGATGCTTTGGGTTTGGATTGTAAATGACATCCTTGGGACGCGCCACACAGCGACCCGCCACAAATATATTTCGATTGATCACGGCTGCAGTAAAACATCCCAATGTAATGGTAAGAATCCCCAAACCACCTCCTGCCGTAATGCCAATGGCCGCCAAGGTTGCCATTGCTGTATTATTTCCCCAAAAGACGAAGACGAAGAAGATACCACAGTTATTCCAAGGAACGACCAATGAATCTATCAGCAGGCTTTGGGAAGTGTTGATGAATGGGCAGCTCTCCACATGTGAAGTATTATTGTATATCCAAGAATTGTCGAGTCTCGTTTGTGAATAGGAAAGGTTTCTACTGTATGCAATGCCAAAATGGGAGCCTGTTGTCGATTGTCGGAATTCAGCTGTTGCAACGGTGTACATGCAGTACCACCTCTGGGAAGGACTTTTTCGTATTCGGACATTTGCGGGTGTATTTTCGAGCTAAAAAGCCTAGTTGAATGGAACACTGTACTTAAAGACAGTAGATCCACGTATCTAAAAGTACTAGCCCAAGAGATATTCATTCGTCAGTCGAGCAAGGTTCGTAAAAGGGGTAATATTTTGGGGAACATACATTTCTTTCAGAAAATGCACCATCATCAAATATTTCACACGCCCATCTCATCATCACCACTCACTCACATTCCTCAGTTTGAAAAATGAAAGCCAACCATTACAACCAGCCAGATAGAAGAATGTATTGGGAACGGCTGGATGAAGTGGATAAGGAACTTTCCGAACCCATCTTTATAGCGCGGCTTCCCTTTTACCTTTTGGAATTTCTCCTTTCACTTCCAGGAAACTGGTTTGGTTCCTGTTGTTTTGCATCGCTGACGTTACCATCGCTGGTTGCCATTTTCGTGAATGGTGGAATTTCATCAGAGGAGTGGTATCCTTGGTATATGCTAGTGGGAGGCTTGGTGTTAATGAATCTTACGCTATGGATTCTGTTGATATCACCGATCAAATCGGCGACTAGCAAACGAGCCCGAATCCTCTTTTATGGACCTTTGACAGGAGCTTTGGCACCTATTATTGGGGTGATAGTTTTGGCAATCTCTCCTCTTCCTACAATGTCTCGAAACATGGGTTACTTTCAAGTTTGCGCATGGTCCATTGGCGTGATTCCCACTGCTTGTCTGAAACCATTGGTGGCAAGGCAACGTCCGGCATCCTGGATATTACACAATAATCATTCGAATGCTGGCGACGAACGAATACAGCTGCTCCAAAAGGCAGTGCAAGAAAAACACATCAACACACTGCCAAGAATGTTTGCACTGGACGCTTATGCTTCCTTTCCATCAGGGGATACTGCCGGTGCCATGTCTTCCATGTACGCTTTGATATTCTTGCACCACCCATCCAATCCAGGCGTCCGACTACTAGGCATGATATTTGTTCTGCTATCTTGTTTTGGACGCATGTATTGGATGGCACATCACATGCTGGACGTCTTGATGGGGGTACTTCTTGCCTATTTGCCTTGCGCCATATTGGCAGGCATCTTTTGCAACTATGACACAGGAAGCTGCCAGATGGAGTGGTGGGTGCCACTTGTGGGTCATTTCATGCTGTTGCTAATGGTCATCTCGACCCGATTAATCTTCAATTCGAGTGTCTTTGGGTCCGGAACCTTACAAACGGACGATCGTGACGAAAATGATGATAGTGGAACAGAACAGAAAAATGAGTGAATGTGCTGATAGATACGCCTACTATTGGTGCACAACGTATGACTGACCGACAACAACCGGGCTTACTTGTAATCCTTGAAATACAGAAAAAGGAGAACGTGGACCCAAGAAGGTGGACAAATGAAACGAAGCGCACCATTTGCCATCGCGATGCTGCTGCTGTTGGATGCAGCGAAACGGACCACTTGATTGATTGATTCATTCATCGGTCGATTATTGATATCTTTTGGTTTTTTGGATCTAGTATTAGCGACGGGCATGATACATATTCATCTTCGCACGTTATTTTTCTCCAATCCAGCAAGCAAAGCTAGCTCTACTAACACCAGGATCTCCCACATGCTAATAAAATGACGCCGGATTATCCATGTGTATCGTATTCGGGAATCAGTTGTAGGAGGCAAATTTGTACGCCCGTTAAATACCAAAAACAGGTTTTGGACATGACGTCCGTCTTGCACGTGGTTTCTATTTTGGATTTCGATTGCAGACATTCACACCAAAGCCCCGTTTCTACCTTCATCATTATATCCTCCGGTTTGTGGCGCCATGGCCACACTGACAATAGCTCCAATAGCTCCTCCAGAGCCTTCTTCTGCAGAACGCTCGGTTCGTGAGGTGGCATCGCGATTGGGCATTCCGAACGTCGAACATGTGATACAACTGATGAAACAAGAATACGTCGTGACCGACTGGCAATTGTCCGCACTGGATTCCTTTCAGTGGAAGTCCCTGGGTGCACCCATTGGGCTGGCAGTTGCAGTCCATCAAATCATTCAACAGGAGCAGCAACCGCAGTATCAACAAAAACCCTATGTCTTGCCTTCTGACAAGACGACAGAATCGACGAAAGCATCTAAGATTTTCCAAGACTTGGATCAACACAATATTAATATAGTTGAATCAGCTAGTCACAGCTCGATTGACGGAGAGGAAAAGGAAGAGGGTGTTGATACTGAAGAGAATAACTGCACAGTCGTGGATGCAGCTACTATTCAAGAAACATCAATGGACGACGAACCGGAACAAGACGAGAACTTGCAGAACTCGACTGACGGAGAAGAAAAGGAAGAGAGTGTTGATACTGAAGAAAATAACTGCACAGTCGTGGATGCAGCTATTATTCAAGAAACATCAATGGACAAAGAACTAGAACAAGAGGAGAGCCGTCAGAGCTCGACTGACGGAGAAGAAAAGGAAGAGAGTGTTGATACTGAAGAAAATAACTACACAGTCGTGGATGCAGCTACTATTCAAGAAACAACAATAGACAAAGAACCAGAACAAGACGAGAACTTTCAGAACTCCGAATCGATTTTGGCAGACGCGTTTGAGACTGATGCCGCCTCGAAAGAAGAAGAAGAAGAAGATGTGTTGGCAAAGGAGTCGTCACTCAATCATGGCACGGATGATAAGCAGTCGAGTTCCGAACAGGATCCTGATGAGGCTGATGTCGCAGCCGCGACTAGTGAAGAAAAAAGTCCCATTAAAGCAACTGTTTCCATTGATAGCCCTCCTCGTCCCCAGGAACCAGAAGTCTGTGATGCTGACACCAATTCCACCAACGCTGATATGAACAACGCAACTTCGAGTCTAGAGCATGTAAGCGACAAAGTTGTTGAGATGGATAGCCCAGTCCCTTCTGAAGAACCAGAAGTCTGCGAGACCGACGCCCCCACAACTGACGCTGATACGAATACCCAAAGTCCGAGTCTGGAGAGTATGAACGACAAAGCTATTGCGCTAGCAGCTACCCTGGACCATGCCCCGGGTGAGGACCAGACTCTTCCAAGTAACAATCGTGCTGTGGAGGAACTGGTGGTGAAGGGGGAGTCCGGACCTGATGCTGCCTCGAACGATGAAAGTGTAGCACCGGAGTCCGTTGCAAATGATGAAAGTGTGGGTCCTCAGAATCTGCCTGACGTGTACGACGACAACAATATTGAGCCAGCAGCAGCTGAACCAAACACCGCGGTGGAAGAAGAATCCACGGACTTTATTGTTAAAAGCCCTTCGGAAGACTCTTCCGAGGGTTTGGATGCCGACGACGTTGACACTATACCCACCACATCGATGAGCGAGGAGGAGAGTATGCTTGAATACAAATCTAGTTCTGCAGTATCATCGCCTCCCACGACCCTTCTATCGGCCCCTCTACCTCACGATGAATGCGACGATTCCTTTCACGTGTCCGATAGCAAAAGAGAGCTGTTATTATTGAAGCCATCCTTTGATTCCGAAGATATCAGTGAAGATCTTCTTTCGTTTGCTGGCAATGAGGACACGGGCGGTACAAAGGAGGACGACGAAGAAAATAAAGACCAATCGAAGCCTCGTTTGATCCACGAAAGGATTGATTCCTTCGGTGGTGACAACAACGATGAGGATGACATGGACAACACGAAGGAGGAGGACCACGAGAACAAAGAAGACTTGGCGCCACGTTCCATCCAAGACGAGAATAGTGTCGATCCTGTTTCGTTTGCCGCTAGTCAGGAGGAAATGGACCGCAACACAAAGGGGGTTGGGGAAGAAAACAACGAGCACGAATTTGAGCCTGGTTTTATTCAAGAGGAGAATAGCGAAGACCTTGATTCCTTTGACAACAACAGTGAGGATGACACCGACGAAGGTGAAGAGTCACTAGACAACGATGACGAAGATGACATTTTCATTTCAGGACAGGATCTTTTGGTTGACTTGAGCAGTGGAGAAACACAAGAAGACGATAATAGCACAAAACAACAGCGATCTACTGCTGAAAATCCCTTTGACATGATTTCCTTTGGTCAGTTCCGAACATCACCACAGGTGGATCCCAATTCTGTGACCCTTGCGGAATTCCGCACCACTGGTTCCTCCGATTTGGATGACGAAGACGGATACGACGATCCAGAAGGGAGAAAGACTGCTACTATAGGGGATCCATCATCGTTGTCGCAACCATTTGTAATGCACAAACGTACCGTCTCTTCTTTGGAATCCTTGTACTATGTTGACAACGATGAATGTACTGTAGTAGCATCCAATGTGAGTCCAGAACGAAGGAATCGCCCCAAACGACGACGAAGCCTGGAAGATAGCGCGGACCATACGATCCAAACCTTGAGCCATGGTAAGCAAAAGCATAGTTGGGCTGCCATTGCCATTGTTGTTTTCCTTTTGCGATTCTAACACAATTCACTCTTCACTTCAGTCTCTTCATTTGATGTCGAGTGGGACGAATTCTGCTTGGTGTTGCACAAAGTCCCTAGTAGTAAGACCCAGCGAACCATCTTGAGTCAATTGTTGATCATGACCAATGGAAGGACCAAACCAGCACGTTACAAAATGGCCAAGCAAGTCTCCCAAATGATTTTGAAATCGCTGGGGCGTTCCGAGGATGGCGAAGAAGAACGCAAGGTCCAAACCGCACAATTACGATCCAACTTGCAACTGTTTGCCAAGCTGCATCGAGCAGAGCGAAAGGTGTTGGGAAAAAAGATATTTGAGCAAATATCCAAACTCTATGCGGGTGGTGACGATGACAACAAGAAGAGTGGCCAAAATCTTTCCAGCAATGTTGCTACTGTTGCAACAGAAGGAGAAGAAGTAGTACTAGACGACGATGACGAACAAGCTGCCGAAATGCAAAGCTAGCAGAAACCCAAGTCATTTTTTAATTGTAGAACACACACAATACTCGCAAACTTTTCCAGTACATGTACGCTGAAGTGAGTGATATCCACTTTTCGAATGTCTGATCCACAGACTATAATAGCTCATTCGTTCTGATATTTCATCCAAGAAAGCTGCGATGGAAGCACGGGAAGGTCGACTGGAACTGGGACGCTTTAAGGAAAACAATCACATTGGGAATCACAATTGATGCGCCACTTGTCACTCGACAGGTAGCTCGTTCCACCTTTCGTCGCTCCTTACTTCTTGGAACAAAGAAATACTCTTTCTCTAGAGCCTTGACATTTTTCTTCCATAGTGCCAGCTCTGTGACACACAATGCTCCAAAAGAGGTATCGCGGCTTCCTTGATATGGAGAGAAAATAGCTCCAATACCGTGCCCAACGAATGGCGTCGGGCCTCTACATTACCGTTCCAATTCATTGACTCGATTATTTGAAGAGAGCTCCATCGCTGCGCCTGCGATGCGAAATCGAGCCATTGGTTCGATAATGATCTTGTGAAGAACTAACTTGATCATTGGAATAGCTCGTGGCGTTGAGTTCATCAATAAATAGTCCAGCAGACATAGCGGCTTCAACATCTTTGGGGGGAAAGGAAGGAAAACGTTGACAAGTGCTGGGCATTCAACAAAACATGACCTCCATAGCGCGTTTTCAGAGATGAATCCTTTGCAAATTCGACTCCAAGAAGGCTCTCGCATCCCGAGAACGAGACACAATTTTGAAAAGCTCCGTTGTGGATGTGCCGTAGTCCCTCTTGGAGTTCCACTTCCACTATACATTTACAATCTATAAAGGCGTCCCAACGGATTGTGTGCACCGTGGAAGGTAGAGACACACGAGACAATGATTTACAGCTATATTGAATATAGCAAAGGCCTCTGCGCCAATCTCGCAAAAGCCCTCCGTGTAGTTTTACATTCACAAGTGATTCTCAATAAGAGAATACGTTTTATCCAATGATCCTCGCTGTTGGAGGTATAATATCGATACTATGTTCAACGACCTACAGTACATGGAGGCAGTGTCGCCTATTGTCTCCATTCCATTCATTTAGCAGTGAAACACGGACTATAGTGGTCGGCCAAATATCATAGAAAAATCGATACGGGTACAGTATATGGATCATTCCAGTCGACTGAAGAAAGAACAACGAGATGAGCAACGTTGTCAGGAGTATCGCCGAAGTTTCGACCATTGAAAATGAACGCCCGTTGATGGGACCGTGATTCATTCGTCCTCATCATCTGTGTCATCCATCGTTCGCAGCCTTCTATTTTTATTGCGAGCTGTAAAAAAATAATAGATCTCGAACATTCATTCGAACCATTGGACTAAATGTCCATTGGTGGACGATGGTCAGACGCCCATCATTTTTGAATCATGATCTGCCTGATATCTTCTTGTACCGGTATGCGAGAATTCTATGATACTGCGGTACCAGTAAGATGCTGTAGTTTCATTTCTGTCTATCTCCCCTCCTCTCCACCCTATCACTCATTCCATTCATTCAGGGGCTTGTATGGTCAGGATGAACCAAATCTCAGATACCCCGCTTCCAGATCCAGGTCCACTGAGTCCAATGCAATAGCTTCACCGGTACCATATACTTTTATCTTTTATATATTCAATATTAGGAACCGCCGTATCCCTTTGCCAAACCTAAAGTCTTATGACACGGCAGATTCATTCATAGCGATATCCATGTACCTACGATAATAATAGTAATAATGATCAAGGCATATACATCGCTTGAAATTGACCCCGAGTGGCAACAATCACACATGGTTGATTGATGATCATTCCTTAGTACAGCATTTGCCCCACAGCGATCATGTAAAAGGAGATATTGCTGGCCTTTTGTGACATACGGTACAAGAAAGCACACGAAACAAATACCTATTTGTTCTATTTATTACCTACAATTTAGTTTAAATTTTTAAAAAGTTTCTCTCCTAACATCAATTCAAAAAGGGTCGAGAGAGAACGCATACAAGAGAGAGAGAGGCAGAATAAATCATGGATGATACATGGTGCAGTTTCTCTCTTTCTATTTTCTTGATGAAAAGTTCTTTTCTCGTTGCAGACCATCCACTCGTTCGACGGCATGAATCAATTCGTCCACCGAAACATGGATGCGATCGTACACAGACTTTTTATTGGCATGCCACGGAGATGCCTTGTTGTCTTGGAGCAGGTATCGTTCATTCAAATAACCCTTTTGGACTACCAGGTAATGTTTGGCTTCCATCCGGTCATAGGTGGTGAATATTCGGGCCTGATTCACGTTTGGATCTTCATTTGCGTACTGGAGTTGAAAGGAACCATCGGGGTTGATCGTAAGGTGGCGATCGAGTCCTTGTTGCAGCAGCCAGCCACCCTTTTTGGCTTGTAGATATTCCAAGACCACTTGAGAAAGAGGATGCACAAAGGATGTCCTTTGAAAGTACTTGTCATCATTGGACTTGCTGGTAGAGGACAATAACCGAGTAGTCGTAAAAGGAGTAAAGGGAGTAGCTGCAGTTGCAGTCGCAGTAGAAGTGAGCGACGCAAAGGGTGCGGTCACCTGTGGCCTACCGGCAAAGCGGGAGACGACTCGAAGCATGTTGATTACTTGTATTTGATATTGATATTGGTATTGATATTGATATCAATACAGTTGTGTTAGAATTGTTGGTGTCACACGGATTGACAGATGGCAGATTTTCTTTCGGATCAGTTGGAACAAAATTCCGAATTTGAAAAATGAAGGAGAATGAATGAATGAATGAATGAATGAGAAGAAGAAAGATGTCAACGTGACTCTTTTGTTTACTCGTTTCGATTGCTTCGTTCAAACAATGACCTGAACGGATTGGATTGTTGCTGCTTTTTATTGGATCTATCGGCTCTCACACGAGAAAGAGAAGAAGATGTCAAGCTGTAGTCACTGTACCAGAAAAAAAACGGAATGAAAGAGTAGGTCGTTCTGCGCGGCTTTGGCTTGTACCGGTATTCGGATCGACGCGACGCCCAGCAAATTCTGGTTCGTTTGCAAATTTCTGAAATTGGCGTGCTGGCGGTGCAAGCTGGCACGACTGATGGATTGATTGATTGATTCGTTCGAATGCTTGTCCATCAGAAGGAGGAAGGCGAATGAATGAATGAATGAATGAATGAATCAATCAATCGCCTCCGGAACCCAAACGAACCGCTGGTTTCGATGGTCGCACCGGCAAATAATGACCTCCGAGCGGCCCTTCGGCCAAAAAGGGCGGGATAGACACGCACCAACCATGCGGTATTCAACGATTAGTTCGTTTGCATGCAGTTCCCATTTTGTAGAACAGCGCGGGTACAGTTGTACCGGTACGGTAGTGCATTGCGAATCAAGTATAATAACATTCGTTTGAAAATACAGGCAGCGTGTCAACACTTTACACCAATAAACACTGTAACTTGTCATCAACGATAGCAACAAGAAGAAAAACAACAAAGAAAATAGAACGACAGCATTATTTTTCAACTATGAGTTCTAATCAGCAACGACAGGAACAAGAACAACTTCAGGAACGAATTTCGCAGTCGCGCACCAATGTTTACGAAATTCTGCAGCACGTTTCCATTCCAGTGCCTTCTAGTCAAGAGCATTTGCAGTTGCCGCATGAAATTTACTTGCAGATCCTCGAGTACTTGCCGCAATTTCCACTCCAAGCCCGACTCGATTGCACCACGAGACGACTTCCAAGTCGGAGGTGTTTTGTCACTGATCAGTCGTGTCAGACGGATGCCGAGGGAATGATCCATGCGAGATCCCATCAACCTTTGCCGCATTTGCAATTCTTTCGATTCCGATCGATGGGTTTCAAGGTGGGATTTGGTGTCACCACCAATCCTTCCTGCACAACCAGCAGCGGCATGGTGGATTCCTGTGGCTTTTTTGTCTCTACCAAATGCTTTCATTTTGGCAAGGGCAAGGAGGAAAATGTCACCACTTTGTTGGATTGGCTATTGAGGACACGGTATCACTCCACGTCCAATGCCATGGGAGTTGCAGTGGACTATGCACAAAATCAACTACTCCTCAATTGGCCCAATCGCCAAGATACCTTACGGATCGATTTGCCAGAGCAATTTCAAAACAAAGTCTTGTATCCCATGGTGCAAGTCTGGGGAGGATCGGCCATTACCGTCTTGCCCGAAAAGGTCATGGCGGCGGATGCTGTAGGAGCAGCAGTGGACAAAAACAAAAACAAAAACAGCAACAACAAGTCCCCTACTACTACTTGTAGGATTCCATCCACCACCAGCACATCCATGGAGGACGATTCCAATACTAGTACTGTGAGCACTACTCCGCGCACCTCGGCTACGGTCACCTTGAATCCACCCACGACCTTGCCCTTGACCCAGTCCATTACTAGGGATTCCTGGTGTTCCGAATGGATGAGTCTTTGCAAGTCGCGGGGATTGCCATGGGACAATAATCATCGGCGATGGGCGGCTCCAGCAGCACCGCTTCTGGAACTACCGGAGGTACAACGAGTACGCATAGTACCCACACTACCACCAGAACGACAACCAGAACCACAGTTGCGTACACACATTACTACACCATCGCCACCACGATCGCAGTCACCACCACCACCAACCTTCATTCCCCGATCCATTCTCAAGAATAATAATCGTCGCTTTTCACCCATTGTTGATGAACTCGACAGCCGAATGCAAACGAGCACGAGTTTGACATCCATGACGACGCGGGTCGGGGGCAGTCCTCTTGGTAGTCGTAGTAGTTTTGTCTTGGGGGGTCGTCTTACTCAACCATCACCGCTGCGTGGAACGACTGCTGGGACGAGGCGGCGGAACAACCAGCAGTTTTGCTTACACTAAGAGTACTACTATCAAATACTGCTAATAATAATAATAATATTCAAGCCTGTTAAAATAGATTACACTACACTACCGAATAAATACGTAATATAATGTACAGGGTAGGGTCTGCAAACGGTGCGAAAAGCAACGTGCCGTAAAAGCTAAAATAGAAGAAATAGAAAGTCGACTGAGTCGAACATTTGGTCAATTGAGTGTGGTCAACTGCGACATGGTGCGACATGGTGCGACACGGAGCTAGACGAAAATGTATACTAAATAAATAGCTTAATTGTTGACACCCGAACACCAAACCCCACCGTACTGCCCGGGGAAAAGAAGACGGGCCACTTTGCAGATTAACGAAGCCTCAGCCCACTACCAGGTCCTCCTGTAGTTTCAATTTTTATGCAGGTACACTTTGGGTGGTTTTTCCGCTTCCGTACTCTTGAACAGTACCCTTAAATATTTATTTACATAGATGCTGGGAGTTTTTTAAAACCAACTCATATTTAGTTTCATAAACGAAAAGTTATCTTCTGGGTTTTGTGACACAAGTGCATGTCGTTACATATATGGAATTCTGAATTTCGTGTGGTAACGAACCACTCGGCTCACTCGGTTACCACCACAAATACGCCAATTTGCCTTCGGTAACAGAAACAATTTGATACTACTGTACCAGTACTCCCCTGTCATCGTCGTCATCGTATCATTCTCCTTTCTGGTTCTGTCAACGATCGCCCCAAACCGCAAGCACCAAAGGCATTGATATTGTATTTTTTAATAAGAAATACACTACTACCAATATGGACAATGCAGACCCCGAGATGAACTTTCGAAAACTGTCCCAGGGTCAAGAGTTGTTACTGGCCATCCTTCCCATTCCATCAGCAATTCTCAGTATGTTTGGAAGCGTGATCATTATCACCATGGCCTTTCATTCTCGTCAGAAAAAGCCATGGACACCCTATCATGGACTGTTGACGGGCATGTCGCTGTGCGATATTTTATTTTCCATCACATTGGCCGCAGGGAACTTTCTGTATCCTAAATCGACCTCCGATCGCGCCTTGGCCATGGGGAACGATGCCACCTGCGATGCCATTGGATTCTTCAACCAATTTTCATACTCGGCGTTGTTGTACAATGCAATGCTCGGCTATTACTTCTTGTTGACTACAAAATACAGATATAGCAACATGGACATTGCGGCAAAGTTTGAGACTTCCATGCATATGGTTTGTTTGGGATGGCCACTTCTGACGGCATTTGCAGGTCTTTTCATGGATGTCTATGGAGAACGTGAAGGTTAGTAGTGTGGGGGGCATGACGATACTAGACCATTTCTACATAAATGCATGGTTTATGATCAATTCTAACGATGTCGTATTACTTTGGACAGTAAACATTGGTTGCTGGGTCCGAAAAGACATCCCTTACAACTGTGGTAAAGGGCCCGACAAAACTGGAGAACCATGCAAATCCTTCCTTTATGGCAACGTCTTTGGAGGTATCATTCTTTTCGTTTGTTTGTGCTCCCTGGTAATTACAAATATTGTCATCTGGACGTATGTTCGAAAACAGGTGAATCACCATGACCAACGATTGTCAAGACTCCAAAAGCAACAGACCCCAGCTACAATAGTCAATTTCGAGGAATCGAGTGAAGAAAACGAAAACGCAGCTCCGGCAAGACCGACCAAAGAGCAGAGACTTGCTGAAATACAGGAGCAACAACACAAGCGACTCATGTTTTTGAGGTTTCAGGCAATGCTGTTTGTTGGGGGATTCGCATTCTGCAACTTTGCCACTTACTTGCTTCGAATATTGGAATCACGCGCGGAATCAAATTTCCAAGTGAAGGAGCTTCCATATCGATTCTTCTTTCTACTTCTGCTCCAAGCAATTACCTTTCCACTTCAGGGATTCATCAATATGTTTGTGTACATGAGACCGACGTACTTGAGCAATAGAAAGAGCCATCCATCCGAGTCCAAGTTATGGTGTTATCGTCGTGCCATTTTGGGTGATTCCGTGGAGCCATTGCACAGTGACACCAGACCCAAAATTCACTCGTTGCCTGTACAGAGCTTTCGAAAATTGGACAAGAGCATCATTGGAAATAAGAATGGGACCAACATTGTAGCGACAAGTACTGGAGACGGCGTCTCGTCCACTGCTTCGGTGCCTCCGGAAGTGGATCCAAATCAGGTAAAGGAGGTTGTATGGACACCTATTGAACTGGACGAACAAGATGATGCTCGAGCGACCATGGTGAAGAAATCCTTGGCGCAGAAAAACACTGATGCATCTGCAGTTATGATGGATGGGACTATTCAGTCTACCGGATACGACCGTCCTCAGTAACGACGAAGAGTTCAAGACACATTTTGATGACGATTTCTACTCTCTGGGAAGCAAGTATAGAAAGAGGCTGTCTTTTGCAATTCAACGGAGCAGCCAGTTACTGTGACGGAAATTGTGGAGCAGTCTTCGGCCCAATTGACTTTGGGGTTATGGATCTATCAGTCCGCGTGAAGTGCGTCATGTTACGCAATGGAATGGCGCCCTTGCCATTTATGCTGGTTGTGTTGGAAGAATAAAACACCATTCACAACCAATGTTGCAGTTTGTGAGCGCTATATCACAGAGCTCTCCAATTTACACCAAGTAGTAAAATAGCTTTCCACATTCTAAATTTCACGATTTATATATTTTATATATAGACTTGAAGAATGGCTTCTGTTCAAGAAGACGGTGAAACTTCGGATGCACCACACATGAGATAATATCACGGCGAACCTTTTATTGGAAGCAAACATCTTACAGTTTTGCCACGAAAACACAAAACCACACTTTTAACCGAGAAACGATGGAGTATCAGGATGCATATGAAGACAGTAACATGGATTTTCGTCAGTTGTCTGAAAAACAAGAGACGCTTCTTGTAATCCTACCGATACCGTCGGCTATTCTAAGCATATTTGGAAGTGTTGTCATCATCACAATGGCGTTCAAGTCTCGCCGGAAAACACACTGGACTCCATACCATGGATTGCTGACAGGAATGTCCATTTTCGATATTATCTTCTCTGTTAATCTGGCAGTAGGAAGCTTTCTATATCCAAGGGAAACATCAAGTCGATTCTGGGCTTTTGGCAACGAAGGTGCGTCGAATTAACCGTCTTCTCAGACGAAAAGAAGTTCCTTGTCGTTGGACGATCAGGGACTAAGAATCGCGAACACCTCTTCCAGAAGTTGCTGCTTGCTCCTCTGCATGATACTAACTTATGCATTTCCTTTCGCAATGAAGCCTCATGCGATGCCATCGGATTCTTCAACCAATTCAGCGGTCCTGCCGCTATGCTTTACCAGACCATGTTGAGCTTCTACTTTCTATTGACAACCAGATTCAAGTATAGTGACAGTGACATTGCGAGAAAGTTTGAAACTTCAATGCATGTGGTCTGTTTGGGCTGGCCGATGCTGAGTGCCTATGCAGCTTTGTACTGGGGCTTCTATGGCGAACGTAAAAGTAAGTCGTTGCTGAAGCAGAAATTGTGTCGTTTGTATAGTGTGGTATTTTAATCATTATGATGCATCAACAGTAAATATGGGCTGTTGGATCAAAATCGATATTCCAGAGAACTGCGGTCCAGATGGCACAGGAGAACCATGTAAAGGTATACTCTATAATGTCGTGTTTGGGGCGACAATGATTTTTTCTTGTCTTGTTTCGATGATTGTCAATAACGTTCGGATTTGGGCGTATGTTCGGAAGCATGTGCAGGCTCACAAAGAGCGACTTTCGTTTGCAAGAAACGCGTACCTAGATGCCACCGAGCAGAGTGCAGGCACCAATGGGTCATCGAAGAAGAAGAATGCTGAAAGGAGTCCATCTCAAGGAGCTTTCCAGCGACTTGAAGAAACACAGAAGCAACATCAAGAGAAATTGCAGAAACTCAGAACACAAGCTTTCTTGTTTGTAGGCGGTTTTCTCCTTTGTAATGTTATAGCCTATGCGCTTCGAGCAAGGGAAGCAATTGTTGGATCTGGTATTGACCTCAAAGAGCTGCCAGTCACAACCTTTCCTTTCTTGGTACTACAAGCTATGCTCTATCCGCTTCAAGGATGGGTGAACATGTTTGTCTTTCTGAGACCTTCCTACTTGAGGCTTCGAATGAGCTTTCCTTCCGAGTCCAAGCTATGGTGTTTTCGACATGCCATCTTTGGTGATCCTGAGGACTGTAGCAACAGAGCCAGCGAACCAGTACCGCTGAAGGGGGGCACCAGAAAGGTGGAAAGGAGGACGACATCACAGACCGCTAAGAGTGAAGAAGGTGCTATCACCTCAGGCAATCTTTCTGCATCCGATACGACCGAGTCAAAGGAAGGGAAGGATTCAAGACGGTCAGCGGTTGACGGGAACGATCATCAAGCTGATCCGAAGGAATCTCCTGAACGAAGTTCATCAATTGTAATGATGGACGGGTCCGTCCACACTGTCAGGTCTGCAGATATGGACTAGTGATCACATATTGAGTTTTGAAAGGATGATTTCGAGTCAAAAATCAAGTAATTCTTGTTAATCCAGCAATCGAACCATGGAAATGTTGATTCCTGCTGACAGAAACAGCGAAAACCTTGGCGTAGAAGCAAACTCCTGCCTCAGCAGTTATGATAAATGGGACTGACCTATCAGTCCACGTGAAGTGCCAGCGCCCTTGCCATTTGTGCTTGTACGAGTAGGGGCATCTCTCAGTGTCCTCTACTCCAGTGGATGTCTACTCAGCTGGGTTGGAGGTGGTTGGGTCGGAAGAATAGAACACTATTCTGTGGCAACCAATGTTGCATTTTGCGAGCGCGATATCATAGAGTTCTCCAATTTACAAGTACACAGCAGTGAAATGGCTTTATTTCCACAGCCATATAAATATAAATATTATCGTTACAACGTTACGATGTTGTTGGCTTACGAAGTAGTAGCTATGATAGACGGTAGACAATATTGCAATCAAACGTATTCTTAGAAAGAGTGTGTTCATTGTTCATCGACAGCTTTTGTAAGCAGCCAATTTATCCTTACTACTCACAGACCGCTTACAATCGCACACGTTCGCATCAGTACTGCGCGTCTCGCATCCTATAGCACAGTCACCTTTATTTGGTCCCCTCAAGCTGGATACCAACGATGGAATTCAGTTCGATAATATGACTAGTACGTCCATTCGCCATACAGGCGTCCCCGTCTTTCCAGGGTCAATAGCTTCGTGAAGACATCAGCGAGGTTTAACATTCCTGGCGTCCATGATACATCGACAACTCCAGGAGCCACGTTCCATCTCGTATAATGGTATGCTATGGAATTGTGCTTCTTGTTCAAGGTCGATTTGACCTTTGTTGCATTTGTCTCCACGCTCTCATTGTCGCAAAATATGTGTGTTGGTTCATTCTCCAAAGGGATTCCAAACATTTTCAACTTGAATCTCAAATGTGTGATGGCCTCAATTCATGCTTTCAAGGCGATAAACTCCGAACCAAAAGTGCTCGCTTCTACCGTGTTCTGCCTTTTGCTGTGCCATAATATGGGAGCTTGATTGAGGAAGATCACGTAACCCGTATGTGATTTTCGTGTCTTCTTGTTAGCACCGTGAGAAGCATCTACCCATGCGGTACTCCCTACGCTTCGTCCCCTTGGCTTGGGTGCGTTGTGCGGCATTTCCTCTTTTGCGTCTCGGCAATATTCCTGGAAGTTTGGCGCCCTATAATCATAGTACAAGGTCAACTTTGGAAACGTATCCAAGAAAGCAAATATCCTCAATGCTTGTTTCATACCGGTATGCCCTTCCCTTGGCACTGCTTGATATTGGCTTAGTAGTGATACTTCCAATAAGATGTCAACTTGTCCAATCGCCCATCGTAACATTCCAATGGTTTCATTGACATACATAGTATGTCATCAACGTAACATAGGATGTATTCATAATACTCCTCCCCATCAGGTTTAACAGCAGCTCTCATCCAAACATCAGGATCGGCAGTGGATGACCAGAAGCCCAATTCCTCCAATGTCTCTGCCAGATGTGACCTGAATGCCGCTGATGATCCTTTTAGACCATATAATGCCCTTCTTACAATGAAAACTTTGCCTTCTTTGTCCCCAAACTCGGGTCCTGCTACCATGTAGCACTTTTCGATTGCTGGTGCAGTGAGGAAAGCGTTCTGTATGTCCGCACACTGCAAGTCTAATCCGTTTAGCACTGCTATCATGAGTAGTATCCGAACTGAATCACAAGATACTACAGTACTGTAGGTCAATGCTGCCGGTGCTCCAGTCTTGTGTCCGTCAGCGCAGTACCTGGCTTTCCTTCGGAAGTTTTCTCCCAATTTCACATCAAATACCAAGTGTCCCGTGATTTTCTTGTATCCCATCAGCTTCTCTACGTCTCCATCAAATTCTTCAAAGGCTATTCGATTGTTCTTCATTTCCATTTGGATGGAATCCTGCCATAGGGTGTCCCCATTCTCTTTGTCGATTTTGATGGCTTCTCTGATTGATTTTGGTATACGTATCCCATACTTGTGCGTACGTTCCCAGTACTTTGATTTGACTTTGCCAAGGAATTGTGTGCGTTTTCGAACAACGTGTGGTACCCACCATGCAAAGGCGGGTTTGTCTTGAATGTCCTTGCTTATTGCATAGTCTGCTACTTCAATTGGGAAGGACTCTTTCATGTCTTTCAAAGGTATCCAGTTCGAGGAACCATCTTTCCAAGTGACATAAAGGTCCCAACCTGCTGTAGTATGTCGTCTTCGTTGCGTTCCTCTCTTCAAGCTATAAAAACCGTCTTGTTTCTTTACTGCTTTTTTGTTAGAACGGTGTTCTGTGATCTCTTCCATCAGTAAGTGTTTGTGGCCATGTTCATCCACTTGCGCCAGTAGGCTTTCTGCTAGTAAATTTGCGGAGAATATCTCGGTGCCTCCGTCTTCATATTCGACTTCGTATTGCCTTGTGTCTAGTAACTGGTTGTTGCTTGCCACACCGATTGGGCTTCCTTCTGCATCAACAATTTGCCTACGTACAAGGGCACGCTGTAGTTCCCCTTCTTGGCCTCGCCTTAAACCAATTTCCATGTTGACATAGTTTTGTGTGTTGATGTCGTCTGTTTCCGTAGTCCCCTGGAGCATGCCATCATCAACGTTCTCAGCCTCGATCAACTTGTTGAAACTGCATTTGAATTCAGCATCTTCCAATTCAAGGTCAAACATCAATTGTGGCGGTATTTCATTCTTCCCCCAACTGATGTCTCCTGTTTTTGCATCAAGAACTTTGGATACATCTTAGCGGTCTGTGATGTCGTCCTCCTTTCCACCTTTCTGGTGCCCCCCTTCAGCGGTACTGGTTCGCTGGCTCTGTTGCTACAGTCCTCAGGATCACCAAAGATGGCATGTTGAAAACACCATAACGTCTGTTTGCTTTTTGGCTTCCATGATGTTTTGAACGGTGTCAGTAGAGATTGGGCGGCCACTCATTGATAATATCCAATACGTCATCATTGGACCCGTTTGGTGTGACATTCCCAACCACCTACCAATCTCATTTGCCCCTAAGGCACCATCCGTGCGATAGTATACCCATCCGTAGATAGTAAAGTCCATGTACTCCATTATGTCGGGTGTGATGCCAGTGATCACTTCCAATGGCACTCTTCCATCAGAATACCTTGAATAGTTCGTGTTCATCCCTTGCATTATGGGATCCAATTGTCTCAGTTCTGCCTCGTTGGATCTCGGATTGTCTACATGGTCCTCAGTGTCTTCGTGGGCTGCTGAGACCTTACCAAGTTGGACAGTTCCTGGGTTCCACGGCACCTTGCTTGTCATATCGACGTGGAGACAGGTTGCAAGGTCTTGTTCAGTTGGTGCCCTTGAATCAAAAAGTAACTTTGTGCCTTTTGCCTTTAATGCTATGAATATATTTTTGGATTCAATACCAACATGTCTTGTTTCGTCAAAAGGGTTATCCCATAGGGGAATTCCGAAACTTTGTACCTGGTTTGGATTTATTAGCGAATGGTCCAATCGGTTCCCATAGTAGAGTGCTTCGTTAATTATCATGATGAACGTATTACCAGTCTGTGGACAATCAAAAGCAGTTGCTCCCGACACGATAGGAACGTTCGTCGGTGGTAACGCTGGGTCATATGCATATACATCTGCTGATCTTGGTGTGTAACTCATGATCACGAAGTTCTTGCCAAGGCAACTAGTGTCGGCATTAGTGTCCATTTCATTGCTCGCCAGCGTTCCTGGTTCCTGGTGTTGGTTGTTGTACCGGTTGTTGGGATGCGGCTGTGTTGGATGAGATCACTCGCACAATTCGTCTGACCTCACCTACCGTGGATCATGGTGACAATCCACCTGCCTGTTGGTTGCAACCGCTTGCCTGTTGGTTGCGTCCGCCCATTACGGAACTTCCACCAGTCCCCATCGTCACTTGTGATATCCGTGCAGCTGATTCTCCCGTTTCAACAGCCTCAGACAGTTATGCTTCCGTGGTAGTCTGTTGCGTTTGTCTTGCCGGCATTCCCTGACGTGCACGATGTGCAGCCCTTTCAGTTGACACGCCCGTAGCTGATCCCAAGGGAAGTGATAACCAGATCTTCTCCCCATTGCTCAGGGTAATCTCTTCTTTGTCTCGGTGTCTGTTTTTTCCTCCTCCGTTTTGGATCCTGCTCCTGTTGTCGTTTTGCCTGTTCCTATCGTTACTAGCTCGAGCTTCGCCCAAGTGTTGTCCCTGTCAGTGGCATTGTTGTTTCCTTGGGAAAATTTTCCCTTACTGCAGTTCGGTAGATTTGTAATGCCGTTGTGAAATTCATCACCATTGGCCGTTCGACAATTTCCGTATCAATCGCCGTCTTGTTCAGTTGTAGAAAGGATGTGGTAACCTTGGTTTGCAGGTTACGTAGTTTCATTGCCACCAAATGTACTACTCTCCCCTCATGTTTGTCGTATGCTGCGTATGCTTCCTTCAGCATGCGTTCAAACATGGCCCAGTTCATTGTAGGCTTTTCTCCCACGTAGCATAGGTGGGCTAGGAGTCCTTCACCTTCGTAGTGGGTGCGTAGGGCGATAAATGCATCCCTTCCCTTGCCTTTGACATCAATGGCTTGTAGTGTCGCCTCGGCCTCGGTATTGCCCACGGTAAATTTTCTCAAGAGGACTAAAACTTTGGTGTTGTCAATTGTAAAGGCTTCGCCATTGAGTGGTGCCATTTGGATGTACATCTCTAGGAAGTCTTCGTGGTATGTCGGAACTGATGCTTGTTCGTTCGGACTACATATTGGAGCGGGACTCCATCTCTTCCTGGTATGGTACGGGGGTAGTTTACAAACGTTGGGTGCCAATCCTCCCATTGGACATTGTTGGTGAAGTCTTGAGCTAGTGCCTGTTGTGACATCAACTTGGAGCCATATACATATTGCTCGTGTGTTTTCATGCGTCGAAGGAGTTGGGCTGCATCAGTGACTGGGAATGGTACTGTTGCTGGGTCCCGTCTCATGCGGAATTCGTCTCTGCACCATTGGATGAAGGTGGGGATATTTTTCTTGATGCCAGGCATAATCGAATTTGCCCTTGTGCAGCAGTCATTCCTGCTAGGGTTTTGAGTTCATCGTTGAGTTTGTCGATAGATACATCCATTGTAGTGCTAAAATTGTCAGAGAATATTTCATGAGCAATTCTCTCAGCTTGCGTACATCCTTGGAATAGGGTTGCATCGTTAATACCACAGATGACCATATTGTCATGAACAGTGAAGAGAGGAGGAATGGCGGCCATGTTGCCTATATCAATGTCATACATCGTATTGTTGGTTAAAGTTTTTGTTTTCAGTGTGTTAAAGGCTACAGTTTTTGTTGGTGTTGTAGCACCCATCAAAGCAGTTTTTGTTGGTGTTGCGGCACCCACCAAAGCAGTTTTTGTTGGTGTTGCGGCACCCATCAAAGCAGTTTTCGTTGGTGTTGCAGCACCCATCAAAGCAGTTTTTTGTTGGTGTTGCGGCACCTATCAAAGCAGTTTTCGTTGGTGTTGCAGCACCCATCAAAGCAGTTTTTGTTGGTGTTGCGGCACCTATCAAAGCAGTTTTCGTTGGTGTTGCAGCACCCATCAAAGCAGTTTTCGTTGGTGTTGCAGCACCCATCAAAGCAGTTTTCGTTGGTGTTGCAGCACCCATCAAAGCAGTTTTCGTTGGTGTTGCAGCACCCATCAAAGCAGTTTGCGTTGGTGTTGCGGCACCCATCACAACATTTTCCATTGGTGTTGTGTCACCCATCATAGCGTTCGTAGTACGCTCGATGCCGTTGTCGTTGTCGTTGTGATTTTCATTTTTTCATTTTCATTTTCATTTCATTTTCATTTTTGTTCGTTGAATAACTTTCGGCAGTTATTGCTGGATCTGATAAACAATAAATATTATCGTTACAACGTTACGATGTTGTTGGCTTACGAAGTAGTAGCTATGATAGACGGTAGACAATATTGCAATCAAACGTATTCTTAGAAAGAGTGTGTTCATCGTTCATCGACAGCTTTCGTAAGCAGCCAATTTATCCTTACTACTGCGCGTCTCGCATCCTATAGCACAGTCACCTTTATTTGTATATACACCTAGGACCTACCGGCATACCAGTATAAAACCAATTATAAAAAAATCTACAGTATTTTTATAATATATATATATATTATATTAAGTATAATGATAATACTCGTATATAAATAAAATAGTATGTGTGGTTTTCTGTCCAAACGAGAATTTCTTCCTTCGGCGTAAGTTTTACATTGCATTTTCACTTGTGGCGCAAACTTGAGAAATGACTTCTGTTCGGTGAAACTTTGGGTGCACCGACACGGCGAAACTCGCATCAACCATCTGCAGCCACTTTTCGCCGAGAAAACACAAATCCACACTTTTTGACCCAACAAACAGAGAAACGATGGAGTATCAGGATGCATATGAAGACACTAACATGGATATTCGTCAGTTGTCTGAAAAACAAGAGACGCTTCTTGTAATCCTACCGATACCGTCGGCTATTCTAAGCATATTTGGAAGTGTTGTCATCATCACTATGGCGTTCAAGTCTCGCCAGAAAACACACTGGACTCCATACCATGGATTGCTGACAGGAATGTCCATCTGCAATATTATCTTCTCTGTTAATCTGGCAGTAGGAAGCTTTCTATATCCAAGGGAAACATCAAGTCGATTCTGGGCTTTTGGCAACGAAGGTGCGTCTCATCAACCATCTCAGACGGAAAGAAGAAGTCCCTCGTCGTTGGACGATCAGGGACTAAGAATCGCGAACACCTCTTCCAGAAGTTGCTGCTTGCTCCTCTACACAATACTAACTTATGCATTTCCTTTCGCAATAAGCCTCATGCGATGCCATCGGATTCTTCAACCAATTCAGCGGTCCTGCCGCTATGCTTTACCAGACCATGTTGAGCTTCTACTTTCTGTTGACAACCAGATTCAAGTATAGTGACAGTGACATTGCGAGAAAGTTTGAAACTTCAATGCATGTGGTCTGTTTGGGCTGGCCGATGCTGAGTGCCTATGCAGCTTTGTACTGGGGCTTTTATGGCGAACGTAAAAGTAAGTCGTTGCTGAAGCAGAAATTGTGTCGTTTGTATAGTGTGGTATTTTAATCATTATGATGCATCAACAGTAAATATGGGCTGTTGGATCAAAATCGATATTCCAGAGAACTGCGGTCCAGATGGCACAGGAGAACCATGTAAAGGTATACTCTATAATGTCGTGTTTGGGGCGACAATGATTTTTTCTTGTCTTGTTTCGATGATTGTCAATAACGTTCGGATTTGGGCGTATGTTCGGAAGCATGTGCAGGCTCACAAAGAGCGACTTTCGTTTGCAAGAAACGCGTACCTAGATGCCACCGAGCAGAGTGCAGGCACCAATGGGTCATCGAAGAAGAAGAATGCTGAAAGGAGTCCATCTCAAGGAGCTTTCCAGCGACTTGAAGAAACACAGAAGCAACATCAAGAGAAATTGCAGAAACTCAGAACACAAGCTTTCTTGTTTGTAGGCGGTTTTCTCCTTTGTAATGTTATAGCCTATTCGCTTCGAGGAAGGGAAGTAATTGTCGGCTCTGGTATTGGCCTCAAAGAGCTGCCAGTCACAACCTTTCCTTTCTTGGTACTACAAGCTATGCTCTATCCGCTTCAAGGATGGGTGAACATGTTTGTCTTTCTGAGACCTTCCTACTTGAGGCTTCGAACGAGCTTTCCTTCCGAGTCCAAGCTATGGTGTTTTCGACATGCCATCTTTGGTGATCCTGAGGACTGTAGCAACAGAGCCAACGAACCAGTACCGCTGAAGGGGGGCACCAGAAAGGTGGAAAGGAGGACGACATCACAGACCGCTAAGAGTGAAGAAGGTGCTATCACCTCAGGCAATCTTTCTGCACCTGATAGTACGACCGAGTCAAAGGAAGGGAAGGATTCAAGACGGTCAGTGGTCGACGGTAACGATCATCAAGCTGATCCGAAGGAATCTCCTGAACGAAGTTCATCAATCGTATTGATGGACGGGTCCGTCCACACTGTCGTTTCTGCAGACATGGACGAGTGATCGCGTACTGAACTATTGAAAGGATGATTCCCAGTCAAACATCAGGTAATGCGTGGTTATATCCACCGATCGAACCATTACTTTGATTCCTGCTGACGTGAACATCGAACCGATATGCTGCATCTGTAGCCTCGCTCGATGAAAGACGCCTATGAACCAATGCACTTATAATATAGCAAAAAATGTACCATATCTTTCAGCGTTGTCTATTTTCATTTATCGGTGTCGCATCTATTCTAAATTTTGGGCAACGTCGTATTCATGTTTTATATGTCGCATGCCACTCTTCTATCACGTGAACACATCCGTCAGCCCACTTATCAGTGTCGCATCTTCGCAGCCTTTTTCGTCAGCATATGGCACGGTAAGTGTTCGCTCTAGGTGGATCTCCTCTGGTTGGTTCTTTCTATTTTGCCGGGATTCGTTCAATGGATCATCCTCGTGGCGAGGAGGATCAGGTATGATATCCTGAAGGGCTCCACATGGATCAAATGCAGTCAAAACCATATCGATCGCAATGCTCAATCCAGCGGATCCAAGTTTGAAAAGGTTGGATGAGGTAATCATCGTCTCAGCGTCTTCATTTCTTCTGGACGATTCTCGTTGCTTCCTTCGTCGGCGGTAACTTCGATTGGGTCGTTCTGGTGGGGAATCTTGTTGCGTTCTTTCCGTGTATCGCTCGTCTCGGACATCTTCATCAGTGAGGTATTCTCTACTCTCATAGAATGCAGCAAGGCGTCCCTTCCGAAAGGTCTGCGGTTTATACTTCATGGTCTGTTCACACGTTATCAATCCGTTGTTTTTCTGGGAAATGTGGGCCACTCGAAATGGCGAATGAACGTTTTTAACGTTTGAGAATTCGTCCGGTCAGGCACAATTATGTCAGCTTTGAAACTCCCACGTCGGCTGTGCGCACCGGAGTTTCACAGAAGCGCAACTTACTGTACAGTACATTTTTTTAAACCTCGTCTGTGAGAAAGCCGTCAATCGATCGAAGTCTACCATATAAAAAGACTTGAAAAATGTATATTTTCAAATCTCCAAGTTCAAACATGCGGGTTGACCCAGGGAGTGCACAGTATCTGGAACAAGGCATGCCCTGAACATAACGTGCACTTGATATTGGACGAGCGATCCTATAGTATCACTTGTTTAACAAAGAAATCTTGGCACGTCTGATGGATCTTGGTTCAACAGTATGATCGATGAAACCCACTTCTCGAAGGATTCAAACATGCCACCAAATCTATCTTCTCCTCTCAAACATTCATAAAATTCTCAGAACAACAACACCAGCAACAACAACAACAAAAACGAAAACAATCCATTCAACATGAATCCAAACACTGGCAATCCAGGCAACTTTCTATACATCCAGGTGCTCGGTATGGTCAACGCTATGAAAACGGGCAATCCACAAGTAGACATGCTGATTGCCATGGCGCTCCCGTACCTCATTAGCATGCTGACGAACGATTTACAACGATGGATAAAGAAACTCTCTGTGAAGAAGGTCAAACTGGGTACACCCGAGTATGAGCGTAGCATCACTCATCGATCCACACTAACATCTGGGGGCTCTCATGTTGGTATGTCATATTTTTTGTTTTTCTGACTGTGAGATGGCATCTTTCGTATCCCTCAATTGAGACTTGCCCTAACTGCTTAAATATACCCTGTCATACCTGTAGACATTGACCAAGACAACTACAACTTGTGCCTGATCAAAGCTATCCAACTGTATGTTCATGCCAACTGCAAACCAGAGCTTCGTGAAGCCGAAATGCACCTCACTATGCTAGACAACAAAAACAAAAACAACAATAATAACAGACGCCGTGCCGAAATGTCCACTTCTGCCTTGCTCAAGTCCTTCAGCATGGTCGAGCGCCCAATGTCCAAGCAATGGTTAGACATCGGAAGCTTTGAAGACACACCTATTAAATTCTATGTGGAAGACACTCTAAGCAAGGGCGGGAGCAAGGGCAAGGAAGATGGTGGTGGTGATGGAGGAAACGCCAAGATTCGAGACATCACAATTCGAGTCAAGTCCAATTCCAAAGAAGCTATTAACTCCTTTCTCAAGATTGCCTTCGACTGGTATGTGGACCAACTTCAAAACGTAGAAAATACCGATCGCTTTCTCTTTGACTTGGAGGACTATAACAGTCGAAACGGAGGTGTCCCTAATTTCCGTCGCTACAAGCTAGGCGATGACAAGACCTTTGAAAGTCTCTTCAGCCGGCAATGTCATGACCTCTTGACAATCGTGGATCAGTTCGAGTCCAAATCTGGCAAGTACCGCATCAAGGGATACCCACACAAGTTGGGGCTTCTGTTGACTGGTCCTCCTGGTACAGGAAAGACCAGTCTGATCAAAGCATTGGCGCACTACACTGGGCGTCACATTGTGAATGTCCCATTGTCTCGCATTTCAACGAATGCATCCTTGATGAGTCTACTGTTCAACAAGCGCTACATGACTAACGACAGTGGTGCCTATTCGTCCTTGGACTTTAATCGAATCATCTACGTCTTTGAGGATGTCGATGCATCTAGTGATGTTGTCAAGTCCCGCAAATTGATTGCTGAGGAGCGTGCGAATGCAGCAGAGGAAGCACGCAAACGCGCCGCAATGTTCCGTGGCGATGCAGAAGTTGGTACTAACACTAATACCAAACCTGTAGGCGCTGCGCTAGGTCCACCAGTGAGATCCAGCTGCGTGAATGGCGGTGACTCGTTAAACTTAATGGGACTGCTGAATGCACTTGATGGTGTCGTGGACACACCTGGTCGTATTGTGATCATGACTACAAACCACCCCGAGATTTTGGATGGAGCATTGATCCGTCCTGGCCGTATTGACAAGCGCTTGGATCTAGGCTACATGATTGGTCAGGATATGATTGATATGATCGAGCACTATTTTGAGATTGAGGGAGGACTGGATGTCGAGATGAAGAAGCGAATTGAAGACTTGATTGAGAAGGGTCTGGAAATGACAGCAGCTGAGCTTGAGTACCTGGCAATCGAACATGAGACCGTGGATGAACTGGTAAAATCACTGGAGAAGCGTGACTTGGACGGGACCGACCGCACAGTGAGCTCAGACAGCTCCTCTTGCAATTCAGATTCAGGGAAAGCCTCGAAGGAGTAAGAAAGCCAGTCGTGCCATTAGAGCTCTGTAAAATTTAAAAATCTCTTGGTACAACAACTCTGTATTTGGTCGGTATAAAAACGAAAAGTAGACTTTAGAACAAACTCTGTATTTGGTCGGTATAAAATCGAAAAGTAGACTTTAGAACAAACGCTGGAATAAGTCCCATGACGCTATGATATGATAAGCTATGGTGGTATTTCTATCCTTTGCTTTTACATCAACTCATTGGGCAGTTCTCCTTTACTGAATTCATCAGGCATGCATACTGTACAATCATTGCAATTATTACACATCCTGATACTCACGAGGGCTCCCTCAGAAAGGGCAGTATGTTGCCAATGATAATATCAGCACCACAATTCACCCGAGCGAATTCGCGATCGTCAAGCTTCACCCTTTTTGGTTGACAGACATCCAATATGTCCCCGGCGGGTCCTTCGTCGATCTCATTTTCTAGTAGTTTGCAAGACCAGATCCTTAACTCCAACGAGGAGAGTATTTCCATTAGTTCATGTCGCTCCAAGATGTGACAAATCGCATCAACACCGCGGCTCTTTTCTAGTGTCATGTTTTCTTCTTTTGCAAAGAAAAGCTCGCGAGCCTTTGAAATGACAGCTACCCTCCAGTCTGGCAATTCTAACTTGTGTGCACGGTACATCACTGTAGCTTCGAAAAGATACTCTACCAGCCTCTTTCGTTCGCTCATTGGAACACTCGAATTCGCGTATATGTACTGAATTGGACGGATCCCCCACCTATCCGGAACATCCATTGGCCATCTATTATTAGGACTACTGTAACTTTGTAGTATCCTGAATAGCCCAATCTCTGGTCTTGACGACAGTGCCAAGACGTGAAAAGCTGTCATACCAGCTGCATCCACTCTCAGTAGTATTGCATCAGATGAAGCTTCTGAATTCAGTAAGGCAGGCAACTTGACGAGTGCTTCCTTTTGTGGTAAATATGACTGCTTATAACAGAAATCATGGATCGGATATCGGCTGTATCGTCGTTTGGTGGCAGTGTAGTATGTATTGAGAGTATTGTGGGCTAGATCTGGTAGGAACATCTCCTCGAGTCGTCCGCATCTACTGAAGCAAGTTGCGGAAATTTCAATTGGGGATGATGATACTACTGCGTTGGTCAAAATGTATCATTGGGCAAACGCAGATGCGTCAATGCTTCGTAATCCAGTTGATGGGAACTCAACTGATAGTAAACTGGGGCAATTTCCAAAAGCATGTGAATTGATACCCTGGACTGAGGTTGGCAAGTGAATCACTGTCAACGAAGCACAGTTTAAAAAAGCACCTCGGCCAATGAAAAATCAAGCGCCTGTGCCAAAGTCAACACATTCTAAGAGCAAGCAGCTGGAAAACGCTGAAGTTGCGATGCAACTGACAGTCAAAGGAAACTTGATTTTCTTCAGATTACGACACAATGAAAAGGCTTCAAATGCAACGACTTGAAGACCTTAATTGAACTCAATGGATTCCAATCCACAATTGTGAAATGCTTTTTCCTCGATTCGCTGCAAAGATTTTGGAAAGGCAATTGTTTTCAAAGACTGGCACAACGGAATGCCTTTTTGCCAATGGTTTGGATACCCTCACAAAATGTCACGTTCTGCAGTGCATGGCAATCTGAAAAGGCCGCAACAGGTACATAACGAGTTGGTCGACCAAATACAAGATATATCAGGTCATCGAGCTGTGGATTCCGAACGTCCCTTCTGTGGCGATATACCAGTGCCTGAATACTGATATCTTCTTGATCATTTTCACCTTCTTCGGAATTCATCAGAGCTTCCTATTCATCGGTGCTATCAAGTTCATCTACGGTCGAACCATCTCCGAAGTGACTTTGTTTCTCCTCCTCGCTATCGTCGGAATGGTCGTCCATGTTGAGTCGTTCTACCAACACTTTGGAGGTGTACACTTTTGGAATACGATCATATACGTCGCCAACACCGTTTTAAAGATATACTGTCTGATTTGATGCGTGGATTTTTTTCACCTTTGTGTCTCATTGATGTCTCAATATAAATTTGATGCCGGGTCACTTTTTTCCTCCACTCAATTTCAACAGTAACATCTCGAAACGTGCCAATACTGGTAAAGATTTGATCCCAAACACCGATACAATTTATTGATCAGCAACAACATCAAACATGATTTCAAACAACAGTAGCCCAGAAAATTTTATATTTATCCAAATGCTGGGTATGGTCAATGCCATGAAAACAGGCAATCCACAAGTGGATATGCTCATTGCAATGGCGTTGCCATATCTACTGAATATGCTACGAAGCGATTTACTACGATGGATCAAGAAGTTAGTTGCCAAGGAGGTAATAATCGTCAAAGCTGACTTTGAACGTAACATCACTCATCGATCAACTGTCACTGCGGGTGGCGTCCATGTTGGTATGTGAATGGTCGCTTGTTGTCAGCAAACGGTTTTTTCTTGTGTCTAATCCATCCTTTCTTGTCGAATACAGATATTGACGAAGAAAACTACAACTTATGCCTGATCAAGGCTCTTCAGCTTTATGTGTATTCTAATTGTAAGCCTGACCTGAAACAAGCTGAAATGAATCTGACGTTACTTGGTGGCAACAGCAGCCAACAACGGCGAAATGATATGTCCACGTCTGACTTGCTCAAATCCTTCAGTATGGTAGAGCGGCCACTGTCCAAACAGTGGTTGGATGTTGGTACATTCGCTGATTCACCTGTAAAGCTCTTTATGGAAGATTCCTTGAGCAATGGTAAGGAGGATGGTGGCAATAACGGCGGGACTGGAAGTATCCGTGACATGACCATCCAAGTCAAGTCACCTTCTAAGCAATCCATCAATGCCTTTCTGCAGGTTGCTTTCGATTGGTATACAGATCAGCTGAAAAGCATGGAAAACACCGACCGATTCTTGTTCGAGTTGGAGAGCTGCTCCAGCCGAGGCCGAGAAATTCCTAATTTCCGTCGCTACAAGCTAGGAGATGACAAGACCTTTGAAAGTCTCTTCAGCCGACAATGTCATGACCTCTTGACAATCGTGGATCAATTCGAGTCCAAATCTGGCAAGTACCGTATCAAAGGATACCCACACAAGCTGGGGCTTTTGTTGACCGGCCCTCCTGGTACAGGAAAGACCAGTCTGATCAAGGCTCTGGCCCACTATACGGACCGTCACATTGTGAATGTCCTATTGTCTCGCATTTCAACGAATGCATCCTTGATGAATTTAATGTTCAACAAGAAATACATTACCAACGACAGTGGTGCCCACTCATCTTTGGACTTTAATCGAATCATCTACGTCTTTGAAGATGTCGATGCATCTAGTGATGTTGTCAAGTCCCGCAAGCTGATTGCTGAGGAGAGCGCGGAGGCAGGTCCTGTTGAGGTCGTTGAAGCATCCGCAGCAAAGGCCAGTAAGGATGACAATAAGGCCAGAAAGCGTGCTCAAATGAGAGAGAAAATGATAGCCAAAATGCGGGCAGACGCCGATGGAGAGGACAAGCTGGACTTGACAGGATTGCTAAACGCACTTGATGGCGTCGTCGATACACCCGGTCGCATTGTGATCATGACGTCCAATCACCCGGAGATCTTGGACGAGGCCTTGGTCCGACCTGGCCGTATTGACAAGCGCCTGAATCTTGGATACATGATTGCTCAGGACATGGTCGAGATGCTCGAGCATTACTTTGAGTGCAAGGTAGACTCGAAAGCAGAAATACGTATCAGAGCATTGATCCAGAATGGTATGGACATGACAGCCGCTGAATTGGAACAGCTGGCAATCGAGCATGAGACTACCGAGGAACTGATTGCATCTTTGGAAAAACGTGAATGACAGATGATTTAGCTCACGGTTCAAATACGACGTCGACACCAGACATTTCACCATTGTCCGAGTATGATGGTTCCCAATAAACAGAACACTTGAGCGGTGACATGATCGGTAGCCAGTGAGAGTTCGATGACATGTTTGACAGTGACGGTGACCATTGAAGAACCTTTCTTATCAAACCTGCCAGGCACTTTTATGAGTAGCCCCCATTCTCAAAAGAGTACTGTATATATAGATGGATCAAGGGGAAGGAAGAATGACGTCATTTTTCACAATTTTACTGCCGCCATCATACTTTCACAAAATAGTAGACACTTTTTCATTCACATCCGGACACTTCTTCAACAGAAGTAGTGAATGATAGTAGTAGCTGTTGATGTATTCAAAGTAAAGCGTGACACGCTTTTTCATTTGCAGCCGAATACTTCTTCCGTAGAAGTATAGCAATAGCAGCAGAAGGAGTGATTGCAGTCAATGAGACATTGATAGTCCCTAGCTAGCTAGCTAGCTAGCGTGCTACACTACGCTACTAAGCAACATTATGCAGTCCATCCTTGGTAATGGAATGTTTCGGTCTTGTTCCTTGATCTCCTCCTTTGATCCAGGTCGTACAAGTAACGGACCAATCGCGTGATTTTGCATCATACACAAGTTGAGTATCGTATCCCCCATTCATTCCTGGAATGGCATAATATTGTCCCTTGGTGGGAGCATCGTCCCTCTTGGCCAAGTCGACCAAGTTGGGTAAGGATGCTTGCTGTGGTTGAGAACCTGTCACTTGTTGAACCTCGTGTCGAATCAAGGCATGAAAATTGCCTTGTATAATGTTTAGTTGGGCAATGTCACTTTTACCGAGTGGAGACGGCGACGAGCCTCCATGGTGCACAAAGACCGCGGCATGGTACCCAGGCGCAGTCGTGGCTGGAGGTGAAGAAGATGCAGCGGGGTTGTAACCAGGCGCAGTAGCAGGCGGTGGTGCTCCAACTGGTGGCGGGAGTATGTTCCAACTGGAAAGATCTGCGCCAAATGCTGTCGAGGAGGGTGCCGATGGTGCAGTAGTAGCAGCAGCAGCAGCAGCTGGGTTGTACCCAGGCGCAGTCGCTGGAGGAGGACCACCACCAGCAGCAGCAGCAGCAGAAGGTGCCGTAGCAGGTGGTGCGGAAGCCGCAAAGGTCGCAACTGGTTGTACAGGTGCACGTGATGATGATGATGATGGTGGTGATAGTGGTGGTGGTGATAGTGATGGTGACGCATGCTGCCCTTGAAAGGGCTGCAAGGTGGGAACCATGACATACGACATTTCGGTTGGTCTCATGCCCAGATCTTGTGTCATGATGGATTGCAAGATCCCAAAGTCCTTGACATCAAACGCATAGACATAAATATGCTTGAGGCTCATGGCCGGAAAGGATTGCATGGTTTGCAATCCAATCTTGATGACTTCTTTCAAATCGCGACTTGCCCGAAAGGCACCACTCGAAAGAAGTGGAAAGGCAATGGCTTCCAGTTGCAACTGTTCCGCCACCTCGAGAGACGATCGATAGGCCGACTGCACGATATCATCTCCCTGTTGCGGATGGGAACACAATCGATAATCGGCTCCCACGGCATGAATGACATAGGGGACTTTTAGACTCCCATAGTTTCCCGGGCCAGTGGCACGGGCTTCTCCTTTGGGACATCGAACTTCGTTTCGCGTGTTGGGATTCCGCAATATGGGCAAGGCCTTGCGATCTTGTCGTAGCTGAGGACCTCCAGCCTTGTTAATGGCGGAATCCAGCCCGCCACCGCCAAGGCACACTTGGTTGGCCGCATTGACAATGGCCGACGCTTGCGGGTTTCGTTCATGGAAAAATTCCAAGATGGATCCGTGACGAATGGTCAATTGAACGGAAGAAGGAGAAGAAGACATGGTAATGATACTGCTTTGTATGTGGCTTGTGATGTTATTTTGGGTATTATTGATGATACTGCTGTCTTT
>CAKOGP040001446.1:180274-192556 GCA_933822405.4 Cylindrotheca closterium | reverse complement strand
ATTCCAAGATGGATCCGTGACGAATGGTCAATTGAACGGAAGAAGGAGAAGAAGACATGGTAATGATACTGCTTTGTATGTGGCTTGTGATGTTATTTTGGGTATTATTGATGATACTGCTGTCTTTAACAACAATATTCTCATTGATGATGGGACCCAATAAGATAGCGCTTTGCATGCGATGACATGCAGTCTCAATAATTGAAATATCATATCTTGAAAATCAACAAAATGAGACTTCTTGAGGCAAACTGACTGATCGGGTGGGTCAATCAAGTCAAATGAATCAAATGTATTCCATCCCCTGCCTTCGAAATGCTTCCAATCAGGTGTCACAAAACCATTCATTCGTACAAGTTCAAAGTACCTACATTATTGAAACCATAAAAAACACTGATGCGAATCATCTGGCAGTTATTCTACTCCGTCAAAGTTCTCGTCGTGACACCACCAGTTCCATCGCCACAGTACAGTACTAGCTAGGTAGCAGAAGGCACGAAAGAAAAGAACCATCGTACTGTGCACGAAAACGAATCAGCTGACACTGTTCACCTGCTTCCCGATCGCCAACGATTGATTGATTGATTGATTGATTGCATTCATTCATTCAAATATATAAAACAACACGACACGACACAATAACACAACAAAACTCAATAACACGACACAAAAACATATCCAAACAACATGACAGAACAACAGCAACAACAGCAACAACAACAACAACAACAAGCTAACGAAGAAGAAAAGGCCCTTCGCCATTCCCTAGCAACATTGGACGTCCAAAAGAAATCAATGGAACTAGAAGCCGATGCCATTGTTTCCGAACTCACGACACCCCCATCCGAAGGTGTGGAACCCATGGGGATTGACACGCCCTTGGTCGATCACGAGGGATATCCGCGAGGAGACGTGGATGTCTATCGAGCTCGTACACTCCGACAACGATTCCACGTGCTCAAGACCGATCACAAGGCAATTTCGCAAAAGATTGATGCCATGCTGCGTCATTTGGCCATCTTGAAGAACCCGCAACTCAAAAAACAGCAGCAGGACGAAATGGCGGCACGGACCACGAAAAAACCAAAGCCAAAGCTTGATCCCATCACTGGCAAATGGGTGGTCATGAATTGGGATGGCACCGTGGCGGGAGTTCCAGGAGGAGAGAAACGAAACTTTCAAAATTTGTCCAAACAAGTTTCTCAGCTGACCGAAGACTCATTGATGAATAGCTCACGGCGAGATGATTCTACACAAGATTTACCATTGGTCGTTCCCGCTCCAGTAGCCGCCTCGCCTTTGGAAGTCCCCTTTGCTCGTGTCAATGCCGTGGCCCAAGAATCTCCCGCCCAAGATGCCGGACTGCTGGAGGACGATTTGATTTTCAAATTTGCAGATATCAATCTTGAAAATCACAATCACTTGAAGGCCATTTCGGCCTTGGTACCGGACGTGGCAGGAGAGGGAGGAAGCATCTCGATATCCGTCAAGCGACGAAAGCCAGACGCGGCACCGGACGATTGGGATACGGTCGTCTTGTCGCTAACACCAAAGCCATGGAGTGGCAGAGGATTGATTGGATGTCACATTGTTCCTTACACGAGCTAGAAATATTGGAGCAACGCCTAAAGGTAAAGGGATGATACGGCATACCATGATCATAAAATAAGATAAACTGAGCTAAAGGACATGATGATTTGAAAGTAACACAGACTAGTAATATTAAAAAATATTTGTATTTATTGTGACATCCACACCTCGTCCTCTCCAAAGTCAAAGTCGGCACTGTCTTCATCAAACTCAAAATCTTCATCCAACATATCCCACTCTTCTGCTTCTGTGAATCCAACCAACTCGCCCACATCTTCATCCAAGAATCCACCCTGTTGGTATGGTCTCCAGGCAATCGCTTCGTCCTCATCGTCACCTTTCGACTTGCTGCCGTCAAACATGGCTTCACGGTCCAACAAGTCTTGGGGGATATAAGGATTGGTAAGATTGGGATTGAACTCAAAATCATACTCGTCCACCATGACCAAATCTCCATCCTGAGCACCTCGGGCTTGCAATTCCTTGGCAATGCCCACGGCATCCAATTGTCGACCAAATCGGGCAACCGCTTCGGGATATTCCCAATGCGTCATCTTGGCAATCTGTTCAATGTACTCCCCACTGATCCTCCACTGGCCTGGGTACGATGGATCACTTAGGATTTCGTAGTCATCACTGTCAAAGTCCAAACCGGCCTTGCCCAAATCAATCTCGGGAATGGGGGGCAAGTCAATGACGGGTTGGGCTTCGGCAAACTTTTTCAAACGTCCCATCAGTTCTTTCACACGTTCCGTGGTGGCAGCCGAAATGGGCAAGACACGAGAATGACCAGCAGCCTCTCGCAATTGCTCCAACAAGTCTTCTTGCTTGTCTTGAACGTCAGGCAGATCAATCTTGTTCAACACAACTACTTGTGGCTTTTGGGCCAGAAATTCGTCGTACATTTTCAGTTCATTGTTGATGGTGTTAAAGTCTCCAATAGGATCTTCGGAGGAGCCATCTACGACGTGCAATAGGACCTTGCATCGTTGGACGTGACGCAAAAAGGCAGGCCCCAATCCAGCTCCTCCCGCAGCACCTTCAATCAGTCCAGGAATATCACAGAGAACGAGCCCGGCACCTTCTTCTCCAATGTTGCATATTCCCAAGTTGGGAACAATCGTCGTGAAAGGGTAGTCCGCAATCTTTGGTTTGTTATTGCTGGAGGATGCCAATAGTGTCGACTTTCCGGCATTGGGTTTTCCCAAAAAACCAACATCGGCAACCAATCGCAATTCCACCGACAACCAAGACTTGGCACCGGGTTCTCCCCGTTCCGCAATCTTGGGGGCAGTGTTGCGCTGAGTCATAAAGGCAGCATTGCCTCTACCTCCTCGTCCACCTCGGGCTACTAGGAATCGTTCGCCGTCCTCTTTCAATTCGCCGGCCAACTTTTGGGTTCGGAGTTCACGAATGACAGTACCTGGAGGCACCTTAATGGCAATATCCTTTCCCTTTTGACCATCTTTACCCTTTCCTAGTCCATTGCGACCCTTAGTAGCTCGAACGTGGACTCTATACCTTAAGGGGGCCAAGGTGTTGATGCTCTTGTCGCAAATGAGGTAGACGGAACCCCCACGGCCACCTCGACCACCGTTTGGTCCTCCCATGGCTTCTCCCTTTTCACGTCGAAAACTGACACAGCCATTTCCTCCATCTCCTCCACTGACGTGAACCCGGGCTGTATCAAAGAATTTCCATTCTTGAGCGTCCTTGGGTTGATATTTTTGCTCTTCTCGTCGTTTTTTCATCAAGTTCTTTTGTTGTTGAATGGCCTCCTCCTTGTCGGCATCAAAGACTTCCAGTTTGTCTTCCACAGAAGCAGCAAAGGTAGTGATGGGA
This sequence comes from Cylindrotheca closterium, assembly GCA_933822405.4. Lineage (NCBI taxonomy): Eukaryota > Bacillariophyta > Bacillariophyceae > Bacillariales > Bacillariaceae > Cylindrotheca > Cylindrotheca closterium. Next base: position 189,124 of record CAKOGP040001446.1, on the reverse strand, counting down.
TTGGATCCAATTGTTGATCTAACCTGTTGTTGTTGTTGCGTGTGTGGCAGAACAAAGGCTGCACTCATCGAAGCTCCCATCGACAACAACAAAAGAAGACACCCACTTCGAAATTGTTGTGCATTTCTGTTGTGCCTTGTGGTTGTATTGAATGTTGAACGTATTCTGCTCATGATTCTGTTTCAATTGACAGTCTTTTAAATGTAGACACCAATCTATCACTACTGTAGGTTTGAATGGAGATATACCGGTATATATGTTTTGATGTTTTCGAAGTGATGGGTGATGGGTTATTCGTTTGCAGAATTTGAGAAGTCAACTTTTTTCGTTGGACTGACCAAGCCAAGCATGTCGAAGACTGGAAGGACAGGCAGGCCATTCATTTCTGTAGGTCCGTGGACCGAAGGACGGAACAAGGGGTAGGAATTTTGAGTGAAACAATAGGGGAAAGATTTGAAAGATCGCATTGCAATGTGTCATTATAATAAAATAAAGTGAGAGCATACATTGAATGTCATTTTTGAAATGGAAGAGAGTCGTTCACCGCAGTATTGGTTCAGAGAGTACTGGTATCACAAAGTGTATTGTTTAGGACTAGAAAACTGTGCCAGGAGTTACGTCGAGGAAGAAGTTTAGCATGAAAGCACTGGATTTTTCTCTTGACTCTGCACGGGTACCTATTGAACTCACAAACACATCTGCTTTATTGGAATCCAAGATTCGATACTACTGTCGACAAAAATGGTGTAGTTCAATATGTTCACCGTAGTTATCAACTATATGCGAAACGAATTGATTGCCAAGAGAAGTTTTCAGCTATTCTACGAAGCATAAACATTAATCCAGTCAATGGGCGCGTCCGACTTTATATTCCTGCAAGAGTTTTGAGGTTGGCGATGTTATAACGTTCTATTACGCATTTTGAAGAAAGTAGGGGCATATTTTTTCTTGGAGGAAGCTTTGCAAGGTTTGGCGAGTCGCCGGAAGAGTGCAACTGCATAGTATTTGACAAGCAGCCGCCGTGCCCTGAGATGTACCAGACTTATATTGTGCGAGGAGATGAAATATTACGATTGCCAACAAATGAAAACATTCCAGATGTCGACCTAATAGACCGTGTCGTCATATCAACCGATGATATGACAATTGGACGCATCACAGTGCAACAAGATAAGAGCACTCTTGCTGTGGATTATGTGAACGGGAGCAGGGAAGCGACAGCTGTTGGTTCAAGAATGGGTTTTTGCTACAGGGCTAACGTTTCAGAAGAAGAAGAAGAAGAAGACGAAGCAAAAAGTGGAACCAAGCGCAGGTACGAAGAAGCCTAGTGTCCAGACGCAATTATAATTGAAACAGAGACAACAGCTTGATCTTCCGAACAAACATTCTCTGATTCAATACCGAATGTGCGTCGACCTGCTGACAAGTGAAAGGTGAAACATGAAAAAGCTGGTGTAAAAGGAGGAGGTGGCAATGTTGTAAAACGGTTGCCAATTCTTATAAAAGTACAGTACAGTAGTAATATTATTGATTCGTTTTGTGAAATTTGCTTGTACAAGTGTACAGCGAGTTCAACAGTACGCGTCGCGATGACTAGGCTGTTTGGTGCACACAAGGAATGAAAAGAATCTCCGAAGTATGTGTTCAGTAATAGGAGTCAAAATGGAACATCTGCTCTTGGTGATATTGTGGCGAAACCACAATCTGTTTTCTGATTTTGTCAAACTCAAAATCCACGCCGTAGTGGCTTCCCTCCGGTGCGGCTTTTCTCAAGGATGCAAAAATTTCGTTCATCGCATTTGTTGGTGGGCGATTTCGTTTCGATCCTGTTGGATACCACTGATTACGTGGTGATAATTGGAAATGTTCTCCAGTGAGAATCCAGACTTTTGTCCATTATCACTCAGTTTGACCTGATCCCAGTTTCCTTCTTCATTCAAGAAATCGACACAATTTCTAAGCAAATATCCTCGCAATGCGGGATACTTTGACTTCAAGCTTCGAACTATGACTTCAGCAACCTTTAACGCGATCTCCCGCTTGGTAATCAAGCTTTGAAATTCCATTAGGTTTTGGACTTTTGGTTTTAAATCAGCAATTTCAGAGGCTTGTGCTTCGAGTTGAAAGGCTCGTGCTTCGAGTTGAAAGGCTTGTGTATCGATTTTAGTGGCTTGTGCTTCGAGTTGAAAAGCTTGTGCTTCGAGTTGAAAAGCTTGTGCCTGCATCTGGCTTTGCATTTCAGCGGCCACCCGACGAGAATGAGAGGCTTCTGCAGACTTGGATGCATTCGTTGCTAAGAGCGTATTGATTTGTCTAGACATAGACGCCATTTCTGCGGACATGGACCCATTCGCTGTTGAAAGCGTATTGATTTGTCGAGACATAGACCCATTCGCTGTTGAAAGCGTATTGATTTGTCCAGACATATACGCCATTTGGTCCAAGAATTTTTGCATCATAGCTGCGGTATCTGAAGGCTGCTGACAAGGAAAACCCTGCTGCGACTCCTCGGTCGCAAGCGTCTCCTCGTTCTCCCTTTCATGCCCTTTTGGACGAGGAACAGTCTTTTGGCTGCTTTGAGGATCGTCATCCTCTCTTGAATCTGGCTGACATGATTCTTTCGTGATTGTTGTAGGATCTCGAATGGCTAGACCCCGAGCTTTGACAGCACCGTTGGGTTTGACGGCTCCCTCAGCTCGTGTGTTGTTTTCCTTGTTGCCCGACGGTGCTCTTTTGAGCGTAGTAGTTGTGACGCTAGCGTTGCTCTTGTTGGTGCCTTTCATTGTGTTTTGCTTTGGAGGAAAGCTTGTGGGTTGATTGAGATCAATGATAGATAAAGTGGTCATGAGCACGAATTTATGAAACCCACGGTGCAAACGAAGCAACGGTCTGTTTCTTTTTCGTTTGACAACCGTGTGAACCGGTTGACAGAAAATAACCGTTCGGGGGGCGTGCAGGATTGCGCGCGCGACAAATAAAAGCGACAGATTTTGACTTGTAGTGTACCCAGATGAGAAATAATATCCTCTTCAAATTCTTTTGATCCTGCTATACAGTATCATATATATCAAACCTCACAAACACATCTGACACTCCGTGCCATAGCGCCACTGTGCCCATGCTACAATAAAAACTGGACAAGACTCCTTATTCTAACAATATGTCTGAGAATCAATGGTATTTCTTCGCAGGCGGTGACAGATACGCACCTCCGAATGTCAGTCATTTACTGATTGCATCCAACGTGCTGGATATTCCAAGTTCGTTGTGTGCTGGAAACCAATGCTTGCGAGAGGTTCGATTTCAGCCAAACAGTGTCTGTCGAGGAATTGGGGCTAGCGCATTCTATGATTGTGGTAGCCTGGAATTGGTGGAACTGTCACCCACTGTTCGGCTCGTTGGTTTCATGGCATTTCAACAGTGTCCAAGGTTGCAAGTCGTAACAATGGATAGCAACAAGAACAACAACAAGAATGCAATGATGAATCATCAGCCGCAAGCCATCACGACACGAAGGAAGTTTGGGCTAGGCTTTCAGTGTTTCAAGAACGCTAGCAGCTTGACCGAAGTCTCAATTATAGAGGGAATTCGCAGCGTTTCAGAGGCTTGCTTTGAAGGGTGTTCGAGTCTCCGCCAGATCAGCCTTCCGAATACGGTCGAGCATTTGATGAAGAAAGCATTCAAATCTTGCACCAATCTTGAGATTACGATATTGAATGAGGGCTTGAAAAGCATTTCCGACGAGGCCTTTTGCCACTGCGAAAAACTTCAAACAATACCGATTCCCTGGTCAGTCGAGCGTATTGGTACTAGGGCATTTGCATCTTGTACCACCCTTGAAAACGTTGAGATTATTGGCTTGGACTATAGATTAAAGACTATTGACGAAGAAGCCTTTGCTCACTGTGAGAATCTCCGAGCGGTTCCTATTCCCAATTCAGTCGAACGCATCAGCTCCAGGGCCTTTGAGAATTGCACAATGTTATATTCCGTTGAATTCAAGAATGGTTCGCACCTATGGATTGGGGACGACATTTTCAAGGGCTGCTCGAATCTGATTTGGATCGTAGTATCGTATTCAACCTACAAGCGACATTACAATCGGTTTCATTTGCTGGCTGAAGCCTTTGACCGCCCTGCTATCGATGATGATTCTAGGAGGAATCAGAACAAAACAGTCTTAAAAATGGCCGCCGATAGATTTGACAGTCTTCAAAATCACAGGACTACCTACACTACTGCTCGCCATGATCATGACGACAATATCGAGATTGCAAAATTAGATAAAACGATACAAATGTATCATCGAGAACAAGAAGGTATATTGCCTAAAACGAAATTTGTCACAGGAACCACCGATATCAATCTCTTTCATATCATGGCATCTTCGAGTTTTCCCCGCCACAATCTATTCCATGAGCGCCTGGACAGCCTCAACCTTGGGTTGCTGTTTGAACAAGATAAGATTGGCTTGTCTCCATTGATGCTTCTAGCTGAAAATCCCTCGGCAGAAGCACAAGACTTGCTGTTGTCCTTGATCCCCAAACTTGTGGCATATTTTCAAGCAAGCGCCAGTGAACGGATGGCTACAATATCTATATCGACCCCTTAGACGTGATTGAAGCATACAACTTTTCTTTCTTTTTAAAATTAAAATTTGTTTCGCCATCTGCCATTTTGGATTACGACTCCATTCTCTTTCGTTGCTCTTGTGTCATTCGCACTTCGGCAAATTGCAAGGCTTCCTTGATTTGCTTATTCTTGGGCTCCATCTTGTGTGCTTCCGCCAATACTGGGATTGCCTCCATGAATTGCTTCATGGCATGCAGTGCCAGTCCTTTTCGGAAGAGCGCCTTGACATTTTTTGGATTGATTTCAGCTGCCTTGGTGGCATCGGCTTCCGCCTTTTCGTGTTCCCCCAGTTTCAAAAAGCAGGCTGCTCGATTGGAAAGAGTAACGTCGCGTGGAAATAGTTGTTTCGCTCCAGGGATTCCTGCATCGGGAAGTTCATCGGCCTTGTCCAGGGCCAAGCTGTACAGAAGAATGGCTTGGGCGTATTCTCCCGCTCCAAAAGCTTCGTTTCCCCGAGCCTTGTTTTTGTTGCATTCAAATACAATAGCATCGATTTGGTCTTTGTCCATGGATCCATAGACTTCTTCTACCGCTTCTTCCTCCTCAACCTTGGGATCTGGTGTTGCAGCAGCAGTGGCAGAAGTGTCCTTGATAACCTTGGGTTTGGCTCCATCCTTTTCCTTGAATTTGATCATATTTTCCGCCATGCCAACAGCAACCTTGGCGGCCTTTTCTCTCCTTTCCTTTTCAGCATCAAGTTCTCGTTGCGTCATGGCACGAGCGTTGTCTCCCGTAGTGGCTCCATCACGGATAATGGCTTCGGTGACCAGTTCTTCCTCCACGACCGAGGTGACAAACTGAAATTCTTCTTCCGAAGCATTTCCAATCTTTTTGGCTCCATCTTTCCGAAAATCACAGAGACGTTCGGTTTCAATAAATCCATCTCGTTTGATTTGGACCTTCATGTTCTTGACGCCAGCGTGAAAGATACGATCTTCCTTATCTTCGCCCCAGTAGACCTTGGGACCATAGGCAGGATTCTTGCCGGATGGTGCGTCATGGAATTCCACTTCGATGTCTTGACAGAGATCCACTTGAAGGGTAGCAACAGTGGCATCCTTTTCAATGACCAATCGAACATTGGAGCAGTGACTCATTTCAATGGTTCCCGAAATGATTTTACACTTGACCAAGATGGTACAGTGATGAACATTGGAGATGAATCCCTTAATGGCCCCAAATACACTACGAGTTTCTTCTGTCTCTTCGTCTTCCACAACGTCATTTTCAACATCCTCCGCGTAGGTCTTTGGCTTCATAGCGTTGGCCTTCATTTTGGATTCCAACAAACTGAGGTCCGACGTCATGACAATGGTGTCTTGGATGGATTGACCAGAAGTGTCTGTTATCGAAACCACACGCTTTCCAGCATCAATCATGTCCCGGGTAATGCGCACAATTTGGGGCTCGGGAGACTTGGTTTCTTCATTGGTAGCGTCGTCGTCGTTCTTTCGCACGGGTCCCACGAGTCCCTTCAAAACCGACCTGACGGCAGTTTCTCGCTTTGTGTAATTCTCCAGGATCTTTTTGGCTTGTTTGACTTCCTTGGCCTTTTGACGTTCATCCGCTTCGGCCTTGGAATTGGCATACTTTCCGTCCAATCCCAGGGCTTTCTTTTGAGCTTCAGTTTCTCGTTCCTCTTCTTGTTCCGTTTCGTGGACCAACTCGTTGGTGACTTTGTGCCACTTGTCGTAATCGATGCGTCCGGCTTTACCTGGACGGGCTGAAGTGGAAGCAGTGCCAGTAGTCTCTGCAGTATCGGAGGATTCTGCTGTCATGGTTTTACTGTTATTTACTTGAATTACAGGTATGAGAAGCACGGGGTTGATTTGCTATTGATCATTGGAATACCACAATATGGAAGCAATGCATTTTCAAATCCCGTGTGACGACTGGCAGTCGCCAAAGTCTTCTACGTAGAAACCAGTACTAAAAATGAATCCAACGGTTCGAAACTTGAAACTGAGGTTCCGAAATCGAAGCATCCAGACGTGGAAACAAAAAGCAAGTCTCCACCAGCAGGTTCGAATCTTTTCCCTTCGACGTGTTTCTATTCATTCATTCATTCTAGGTAGAAAGTAGGTTTCCATCATACTTATCATTATACTTCTAATTCTATTACTAATCCTATCAAGCACATAACCAAGACTATTCTCCATGTAAGTAAATATACTGGGCAACAGCAGAAGGACCCACCTGATTACTACTACTTCCGAACAAAAGAGGCGAAGACGAAGCCTTACATCATACTGTCCCCAGCGTAGGCTAAATGTAATGATGCATCAAATGAAAGAAAAAATGTGAGGAAGAATCATCTAGCATAACATTGTTGACTGGGCTCAACGCATTGTGAAATGAATGATCGCACAGTGCTGTCAACCATCACAAGATACGATAAGAATATGATACAGTAGTACAATAATAACTTACGTGCCACTCGATCGGATGCAAAAAATGCAACCAAGTTGGGACGAGATTTCATCCAAGCATGGTACTCCTTGAGCAAATCAATCTTTGGGTCTTGGTTGTCCCATGCATGGTCGTATTTGTCATTGTTGAATTGCGAAATGGTGGCATCTAACACGTGAAACAAGCAAAAGTCGGCGCAGGTCACCTTGGAACCTCCGGCAACAGGGGACTTGGCGCCATGTTTGCGTACCATCTTTTCAAAATGAGCCAACCAAATGGGCATGCGAGTCTTGGTGAACTCCTTCGAGGCTTTGTCTCCTTCTTCTTTTTGATCGCTGTAGCTCATGCTATTCTTGACAGGATGAAAACTGGATCTTCCTTCGGCAATGTAATCAAGAGCATTCAGAGTAATCATATTCGCCAAGGCTTTCTCTTTGGCAGACTGCGGGGCATATCCCAACTGTTCACCAATGTACATGACGCAGGCACCCACTTGATTGATAATGACTTCTTCTTCTTCTTCTCCATCCTTTTTGGGTCGATGCCAAATCGCCGGAGGAAAAAAGACTGGGTTGGGAATAGGAGTGGATCCATCACCAGCCGCTACGGCTTGTGCGGATCCTCGAAAGCAATCCATAATGCCGGTAGGTCCATACATGTTGTCGCCAGTAATCGCGTAGTCCACGCCAGCATCTTCCAAGAGCAACCGCAAAAACTCGGCTCTGCCCTTGAAGGTCTTGGCAGCACCATGGTAGACAATGGTCCATTCTTTGGGAGTAGTTGACATGACTGTTCTGGGAAAGTCGAGGAGCTGGATTATAAGAAAATGCAGGAAACTACAGTATGACACCAACAATTGATTCAATTCATTCAACCCTATATATACAGTATGATGACACCAGAATCTTGCAGTATTGTTGTGGTTTTGGGGGCTGGAACAGTGTCGAAGATCGATTCTTGGAACATCTTCAAATTTGTCGTCATTCCGTCAACCAATGCTGTCATTGATGCAAGAAATGCTTCCACCTGGAAGCAAAACACAGAAGAATGAATCATCCAAGCGTACAGTATTGTATTACGGTAGTGTTGGCTTATAGCGCTTACAATTGAGCTATGAAGTCTATCTCCTGTGTGTTTTCCTTCGGAACACTAGCTTTCCACGCTTTCACAGCGCTTGCGTATCTTCTCCGTTTTTCAATCTCTTCTGGAGGGGGTTTGCCCTTTGTAAAAGTCGGTTTTTGGGCCTGTAATGCCTTCCATTGGGCTCGCAGCTCTTCTTTCCGACCTTCCATCAGTTCTTTCAGCGGTATCCTTGCAGCACCATCACTGTCTAGATTGGGCGGTGTAAACTCGAATATGACTCCAATTGGAATGTGATCCGACGGACAAAACATCGTTGGAAACCCGCTTGCCATGCCATTTTCGAGCACATGTTCTTGTTTCTCTTGTGGATCCAAAGCGTCCAGGACACATTTCATTCGTAGAGACGAATGAGTGTAAAGAATGTGGTCAATCGAATAATGGGATCCAGGTTGCATATATGTAGCGTGACACGCTGGCAGAGTCTTTCTGGTCCTGGGATGTTCGTAGACAGAACTCATGGCATGGCCGTGCCACTCGTGATCCCGAAGAACCTTGAAGATGGCATTGTCGGATCCAGTATTAAAGTCTCCAGCGAGGACAAAGGATATCCCTGGTGCTTCTCTCGCGACATGCGACAAGACTGAATTCAGCTGCCGCGCCCGTTTGTCACTCCCCGCAGCGCTTTGTTGAGATTCCAAATGAAGATTTACCAGACAAAAAGTACTA
>CAKOGP040001446.1:106119-180264 GCA_933822405.4 Cylindrotheca closterium | reverse complement strand
AAAGGATATCCCTGGTGCTTCTCTCGCGACATGCGACAAGACTGAATTCAGCTGCCGCGCCCGTTTGTCACTCCCCGCAGCGCTTTGTTGAGATTCCAAATGAAGATTTACCAGACAAAAAGTACTAAACGAAGAACGACGGTTCAGTACTACACACTGCGTCCGTGAAAAAGATTTCTCCTTGATCAATTCAAACTGATCGTCTTTCCATAAAGTGGCAACCCCACAAGGCTGATCATCTTTCTTGCCTCGTTTCGGTTTTTGAATCACTCCTTGGTAGCCAAACTTCTTGGACAATTCCGTCAACAGAAAAGGTCCTTTCAAAGTGGTATCCCTATTTTCAACAAATTTTTCATAATCCACTTCTTGAAAGCAGAGGACATCCGGCTGGAGGTCCTCGACCCATTGCATCAAGAGGGCAATCCGTTTGGACCAATCTGATTTGAGCTCAACAGGAGTATGTTCATATCCTACTCGCCCAAAGTTAAGCCATGTATCGGACAGAACATTCCAAGACACTATGGATAGCGTCAAATCACTTCGTTGACGCCTCCGCATTTGCTTCCTCCACTGTTTCCGACCCCGACATACTTGCACCATTTCGACTCTCTGTTTGTGCCTACTCGACCATTCTTTCCAACCAGGAAGTGTCCCATCGCTTTCACGATGTCTTCCAACAAAACCGTCCCAGCTGGAAGCCAGTCGTAACAGTTTCTGATCTTCTGTTTCTTCGTTTGCTTGCATTATTGGTTGCAGTATCTTTTAGTTTTGTGCTGTCTTCTTCCAATCTCTAATAAAAGTTGTAATTGCAAACGTGCATAGTTTCAAACACGACTACGGACTGCACTGAAGTAGTCCTTTTCTACACCATTACTGTGAACATCAGCTTCCTCTAGCTGAAATTTTGCAGACCCACTTCCACGCAAGTTCTCCTCCTCGAAATTATTGATATGTTTCTGATATGGTTCTGACTATCACAGGCACTCATCCGTTTGCGTCCATGACACATTTCTACCTAGGGGACTTGACGGTCCGAACATATGCGTCAATGTCAACAGGAGCCCAAACATTTGACCTATCCGCATTTTGCACTTCAATACGGTAGGCGTTCCCTTCCTCCCACTGCATGAGGATTTTCCCGACTACGTAGGCTTCGTCAATTTGGCATTCAACCATGTCGCCAACTTCAAAACGAAGTGGCGTATCCGCTTTGCAGGCTATGAATCCATCGCGATACAGTTTATCATCGAGGTTCTTGCCAATAAAAACAAACCGAGATTCACGTCTTTCATCTTCTCCCCATTCAATGTCACAGAATCCACCATCGAAGTTCATACCAACACCTTGGAAGATGAACTTTAACGGCATTCCTTTCACCGAAATAATTCCCTTGTATCGATAGAGCTTGGCGCCATCTTCTCCAAGGAGTCGTTGGATCCAAGTCTCAAGCATGGCCATGTTGACACTTCCCTCGAGCTTGACAGCAATACTGCCTATAGTGGAGTCGTGCTGAGTTGGTTCACTAAATTCGTCAAGGAAGTCTTCGTCCAGATCAAGAGCCCGCCTCACGTCAAAGGCTTGGATATTTATAAGATCTTGGGGATTAACGTTCCCATCTTTGCAGCGAGTAATGGAACAATTTGGGTTGATGGACTTGATTCTTTCTTCAATCTTGACCAATTCGTCTTCCGACGAAAGATCCACTTTGTTTAGCAGAACTTTATCTGCAAATGCAATTTGAGCTTCGGATTCGTTGACTGCGTCCGCTGGCTTTTCTTCGTTGAGGCGTTCGATGATATTCTTGCTATCAACAACGGTGATGACTGCGTCCAAGCGGAAAAGCCTTTTCATGTGTTCTTCTACGAAAAAGGTTTGGCAAACAGGTGCAGGATCCGCCATTCCAGTAGTCTCAATGATAATGCCGTCAAACTGGCTCATTCGTCTGTATAATCTCTTCAGAACCTTGACAAGATCACCCCGGACAGTACAACATAGACATCCATTCATGACCTCAATTACTTCATCCTGGGGCTGCTCCGTAATGACCGTATCGTCAACACTGACGTCTCCATATTCATTCTCAATAATGGCAAATTTCATTCCATGAGACTTGTCTTTAAGAATGTGATTCAGGAGAGTGGTCTTCCCGGATCCTAAAAATCCTGTAATAATGGTAACGGGAACGACGGTAACACCGCTACAAGTATGGTCCATGTTGCCGACTGCGCAGATTATTGTTGATAAGAGTTCCGCAATTGACACTGCGTTTATTGTACTGACTGGCAGCACAATTCATGAAGTCGGACGAGTCGGACCACTTTGAGGTTGACTCACATCACACATCACATCACTCGTCCATATGATGAAAGAAATTGACAATTCTACATATTTTGGATTGACCCGACCTGACAGAACGGTTGTTAACTGTTGAATGCAGATGTGACAAAGGAGAGCAAATAGTTTTGCCCTACTCCTAGTACCAGGCCTATGTTAGTATCTCCTCAGCATGCTTGTTTTATCCTACCGGTACGGTACTGTATGTAGCAAACGAAGACGTGGTATTTTTCTTTTGAAAAGAGATTATTCGAAATCAGCAAAGAACAACATCAGCTATTGAAGGCCATTGGACTCGAATGGTCACAAGAGGAATCTTTGCTGCAACATTGACCATGTATCAGAGACTGTGTTCTTGGGGCCTCCACTTCAAGAATTCTGATGACAAATACTATAGTCCCACAGTATTTCTGGGTGATCTTTTCAAAATTTATAAAACTACAGTTATTGCATCATATTCAACTCCGTTCGTCTCGATAGTTGTGGTTCAAACACAAAACCCAAGGATTGCAACATTTGGAAGCGTTCCATCGTCATAGTCGAAGAAGAAGACCCAGAGATTTTTACTTTGTATTGCCGACGTTGACACTTTACCCAAGTGGAGAGTGCAGTGTTCTCTGGATAGTGAGATGGGACGTTACAGTGTCCCGTTCGTTGCATGAAGACCTTGAGCTCGTTGACCTTCTCTAGCCACGCTGAAGCATGCGAGTGCCACACAAAGCCAATCGACTCAAGCTCTTGAATGCGAGCAGCTGTAATGGTGGATGTTGCGTCACAGTCCCGGAACTTCTTGTATTGGTATCTTTGTCTCTTGACCCATCGAGCGAGGGTAGGATCTCCTGAGTAAGAATGAGGAACACAACAGTGTCCATTAAGGAGCTTGTATTGGACGAGCTTTGCGAACTGAGCTCGCCATTGCTTGTCTTGGTAGGGGCGAAAACGAGGCATGCTTTCTTCGCCATAGGCGGCTTCCATGTGACTCGTTCGTTGGCGCTTACATGATCCTTGGTTTTGGTTGGGAAAGAAAGCTTCAGAGCTTCTTTTGGAGTTCGCAATGCTAACCAGGTCTTCTTGTCGAAGTTTGGTGTCATTTGGCTTGTTCAGGAGTTCCATGAAGGAAGAGGCGAGATAATCATCTCTCATTGATTGCGTTAGAGGCGCATGATGATTGACAGGACCCTGTGATCTGAGAGGCAAAGGTTCCATGCCTGGATCATTGAATGGGTCCTCAAAAGAGGACGCCAAAGGGAGAAAGGAGGAAGAAGGGGACGACGAGCTTGGTACAGGTACAGGGCGTGCATGATCCAAGCAGAGCGGCAAAGGGCATCGCATAAGCGACAGCAGGCTGTCATCTGCTATATTTGGGAAGCTGTAGCTATCCTCTTGAAGCTTGTCGTTGTCGGGACTAGTAGAGAACATGATAGACATTATTTTTTTGTTGAGAAAAATTGTGAGTGGAGAATTCGCGAATTTCACCGAACGGAACTGGTATTGTACGGTACCAGGTACGTGTACCTGGTACACTCTACGTGTACCCGTACATTATACATATTATGACTTGGTCCCGCAAATGAGAGAATGCTTCTGATTCGAAAGATATCTGATCAGACATGTGAGCCGAAAAGTTGATGTCTCTGTAGATTATTTCGAAATAATGCATTAGCACATTTCACGTCAACACTTTTGGCTTTTTAGTCCACGAAAATATTCTTTATTCACTAGCGAAGATCAACTATCCTATTTGCTCTAAGTGTAGTTTAAAAGAAAATATGGTGCCGCAAAAATGGGCAGACTTCGCATTTCGCCACGCACATTCGCTTCTGCCCATCATTGGGCGGAAGAACGTGGTCGAACCAATAAAAATTTAGAAAAATTCATTGGACGACAATCAGAAGTCGATCATCTCTGTAATATTTCACGGACGCAACCAGTACCAGCAGGTACGAACTGTAGTAAGTCCGAACAGTTTATCGAACGTGTTCTTTCTTTGTTTCTTTCTATCTGTCTCTCTTTCCCATCCCCATGCACCCTTCTGAGCCTTGACAGGATATCCTTCACACAAGTTTTACGAGCAGCCAACCTGAGATTGGTCCATCAAGTCCAACGACCAGCTGCAAACTATAAAAATCCAACCAGAAACCCGAAGCAGAAGAGCCCGAGCAGAAGGCGCCACCAGTTGGTCATCCTCGATAGTTCGGTGGACTCATTCCAGGCAGCTGGTAGTTGCATCGTTGGAATCATCCAAATAGCAAAATGTTATACTTTATGGACATTGGAGTGAGCAAGATCCGCCATCTAAATGGCAATCATCACTGATATATCTCTTTTGTTGATATCGTGTGTTGACCCTTGCAGCTTGCTATTTTATGAGGACTTGAACAAAAATATTGTGACATATAGAAGCTTGTAAGCAAGTGCCATTCCCAATATAATACCCATAGCTTCCATGCGATTGTCTTCTCCAGTTACATTTGGGACGATCTTGGAAAGTACTTGGAGAATCAAGGTGCTCGGTTCTTCCCCTTGCACCTGACTGAAATCAACACACACGGCCCCAGCATTCTCATCAGGAATACAACTGGGCCAATCCTCGCTGGAAAAAACGTGGTAAGAGAAGGCATCAAAGGTGTAGGCAAGTGGCATCGCATAGTAGATCCACCGAATGACACCTGGGAGGTCGTCCGCCGGTAGAAAAGTTCCAGCGAACAAAAAGGCGGTAAACCAAACCGACAGGTAGCATAACATACCCAAAAGCGGATTGATAAAGGCGACGGAAAGAACCTCTGCAATGCATTCAAAAACGAAAATGCTGATAGCAAACATACCGGCGTAGGTCGCGTAGTTTGCTTTGATTCCCAGAATGGAGTAGACACCAGTACTGAGGGCAGCTACAGCAAACAGTAGCATCACTGGCAACACCAGTATGGATTTGGCCGTGATATACGTCACCGGATGGATCATACCGTTCTTGACTTCTCGCATGACGGACTTGAATTCAGCATTCAATGCGAATACTGCAACTACAGCGAACATCGAGCCGAGCGAAATCGGCCAGGAATTGGCGTAGTAGAAGTTGATAGCTTGTGCTTGCACCTTGTCACGAGAGCTCCAATAAGCCAAAGCAAAAATGGTACAGAAGATCAGAAGCACCACAATACGTCCGACGTAGAGAATGGGATCTCGGGCTATCAAAACTGCGTGTCGTCGGAAGAGAACGTTCAATTCGTGCAGAAAGCTCTTTTTCCTTCTCATCAGCTGATGAAAGTCATCATCATCAGAGTCCACAACCATCTTCTGATCGTTATTCATTTGGATCTTGGAAGTGCGATGCTCCCATTCGTCCAGAATGGAAAGTACAGAGTCTTCACTAGTAAAGTCAGCATTGACTAGATCCACCAAAAAGTCAGCAGGATTGGTCATCTGCATCATTGGGTATCCAATGGTTTCAAAGTACTCATGTGCAGATGCTGCCTTTCCCATGTAGGCTTGTCGACCCTTGGACATCAACATGACTTGATCAAAGTCATTGTAGACCTTTGTCGAGGGTTGGTGAATCGTCATGATAACAATCAAATTTTCGCTCTTGGCCAACTTTCTCAGTTCGCCCACAATCGCAACGGATGCTGCCGAATCCAAACCGGAGGTTGGTTCGTCGAGCATAATCACAGCCGGTTTCTTCAGCAAAGCAATGGCGATTGAAAGCCTTCGCTTTTGTCCTCCACTAAGACCTTGCACAAAGTCATTACCAATCTTGGTATCTTTGCAAGATTGAAGCCCCATCTTGTCAATAATGTTCTCCACCACCGAAGTATGATTTCCGGGACCAAGTAGCAAAGATGCCGCATACATTAGGGTTTCCTTACAGGTTAAGAACGACCAGTGGTGATCATATTGCTCAACCAGGAAACAGTGATCCTTAAAGCCCTGGTTTGTCAGCTTCTTTCCGTTCAATTCAATAATTCCAGTCGCTTTCCCAGACGTGATCCCCAACGAAAGAGCCTTCAGCAGAGACGTCTTTCCGGCACCAGAAGGTCCCAGAATGGCCACGGTGGATCCATCGGAAATTCGCCCATTAACATTGGTAAGGATCTGCTTTTCTTTCTTTCCCTTACCGATAATGTAGTTAATGTCTCTGAATTCAAAGACTGAGTGATCGCGTGGAGTCATCCATGCTGTATCAATCAGATGGTCCACTTCAGAAACATGGACACCAGCGGGATCAACGCTCCCTCTTTTGCTTTCACTTTCGCTTTTCTTGCTTTTTCTCTTACTCTTGCGCTTGAGCTTGGGCTCCAAAATGGTTACTTCTAGTTCTTCTTCCGCCATGATGATATCTCCTTTCATTAATATACGGTAGGTCTGTTTCGCTCATTTGATTTCACCACGTTGCAATGTTCTACCTACCGCACACTTCAGTATTCTTGAGGTAATTTCCTCACATGACTCATACTGGCACCGGAATAAAAAGGCACAATGGTGTTCATTTTATACTTAACGGAAGCGCTCCGCGACCAGCTTCGTCAGCGAATTGCGAGAATGTGCTGGATTTTGTGTGTGACGTACTGGTGCACTGTACGCATTCCGGAGGGGTAATCTAGATATGCGCGCAAACAGCGCAGACCCACTTTGCTCTAACCAACCAAGAGTATGAACCAACGTCGAAGAGATGCTTAAAATTATTGTGGCTATTATTATATTCTATAATATGGAAATAAAAATGCATGATGAATGAATGAATCATCGAGTATGTTCAAACTCCCGTGTGACGTATCGTTCAAAATGGTTCTTGAAGGAAGCTTGCTGCCCTATGAGGACTTAAACAAAAAGATTGCGACGTACAGAATTTTGTAACCAAGGGCCATGCCCAATATAATGGCCATGGCTTCCACACGATTGTCATCCCCAGATACATTTGGTATGATCTTCGAAAGTGATTCGAGAATCAAAGCGATTGGCGCTTCATCTGGTGACTCATCAAATTCAACACAGACAGCTCCAGTGTTTGCATCAGGAACACAACTGGGCCAGTCCTCGCCTGAAAATACGTGATAAGAAATGGCATTGAAGGTGTAGGACAGTGGCATGGCATGGTAGAGCCACCGAATCACTACTGAAAGATCATCTGGCGGCAAAAAGGTTCCCCCAAACAAAAAGGAGGTGAACCAGATCGACAGAAAGCATAGCATACCCATCAGCGGATTGATAAAAGCGACAGAGAGAACCTCGGCGATGCATTCGAAGACAAACATGCTAATAGCATAGAGAACCAGATAGATCCCGTAGTTTGCCTTGAGTCCCAAGATCGCATAGACACCAGTACTGATGGCTGCGGCACCAAACAACAGCATCACGGGCAAGACCAGAACCGTCTTCGCTATGATGTAAGTCAATGGATTGATCATACCATTCTTGACTTCGCGAATAACAGACTTGAATTCGGCATTCAATCCAAACACTGCCACAACGGCGAACATTGAGCCAAGTGAGATGGGCCAGGCATTGGCGTAGTAGAAGTTGATCGCTTGTGCCTGAACCTTCTCCCGAGAGCTCCAATAGGCCAGGGCAAATATAGTGTTCGAGATCAATAGTAACACAATGCGTCCTACGTAGAGAATGGGATCCCTTGCAACCAATAGTGCATGTCGGCCAAAGATTGTTGACAATTCGTGCAGAAAGCTCTTTTTTCGTTTGATCAGCTGGTGAAAGTCGTCGTTTGAGCCAACCACCAAGGTTTCATTCTTGCTCCTATGCGTCTCAGAAGTGTGTTGTTTCCATTCGTCCAGAATCGAGAGAACGGAATCTTCGCTGGTAAAGTCAGAATTGACTAGATCCACGAGAAATTCAGCAGGGTTAGTCATGTGCACCATTGGATGTCCAATGGTTTCAAAGTAGTCATGTGCGGCCGCTGCTTCTCCAATGAAGGCTTGTCGGCCCCGTGCCATGAGACTAAATAATGAAAACGAGTAGTGTTTGACGTCAGCCATATGATCAGTATTGCAACATACCAAACGTCCAACTCACATGACTTGATCAAAGTCGTTATAGACTTTTGTCGAGGGTTGATGAATCGTCATGATTACAATCAAGTTCTCGGTCTTGGCCAACTTTCTCAGTTCACTCACGATGGCAACAGACGCAGCAGAGTCCAAACCAGAGGTTGGCTCGTCCAACATGATCACTGCAGGTTTCTTCAACAACGCAATGGCGATCGAAAGCCTTCTCTTTTGTCCTCCACTCAAACCTTGCACAAAGTCGTTGCCAACCTTAGTGTCTTTGCAGGATTGAAGCCCCATCTTTTCAATGATACTATCAACAACAGCGGAGTGATTTCCGGGACCAAGCAGCAAAGATGCTGCATACATTAGGGTTTCCAAACAGCTCAAGAACGACCAGTGATGATCAGATTGCTCAACCAGGAAACAGTGATCTTTGAAGCTCTGGTTTGTGAGCGCCTTTCCGTTCAACTCGATGCTTCCTGTCACTTTTCCAGAGGTAATTCCCAATGAAAGAGCCATCAGCAAAGAGGTCTTTCCAGCGCCAGAAGGCCCCAGAATGGCCACTGTGGATCCATCAGAAACTCGCCCACTGACATTGGTAAGAATTGGTTTTTGTGCCTTTCCCTCACCAACAATGTAGTTGATGTTTCGGAATTCAAAGACCGAGTGATCGCGTGGTGCCATCCATGCTGCTTCGATGTTTCGATTTACTCCCTTCTTACCAATTGCATGATGAACTTCGGCAACATGGAAGCCAGTGGGATCAACAATTGTTCTGTTAATCTTCTTCGGGTTGCTCCTGACCTTAATCTTGGTCTTGGTCTTGATCTTGGGCTCTTGTACTTCCTCGTCCACCATCATGGTGATCTTTTTGATTTTTTGTGTTTCGTCTTTTGGGTCTTGTGTTCTTGTGTCCGCGTTTTTTTAATATTCTGCCCTTTACTGTGATTTCTGCGCCAACATTTTCAGTCATGGTGCCAGACAAACCATATCCATAAATTCAAAATGGTTAGTCCACATTATATGCCTGATATTCTACGCTAACCCCATGGAGCGACCACGAAATGACCGTACCGTCAAATTTTGCAATCAGACGATTCGATTATTATAATTGTTTTCTGAATCCGAATCCAAGATGACCAACTTTAACGTCAACGAAGCGGCGAACAAACAATTGCTCAAAAGACTCCGCCTGTTTCTACTGTAGTGTGGACTTTCCGCCCCCTTCCACCTGCGTCGTTGATAGGGTCAGCATACCCACTTTTCTCCGTTGTAGTACGTCATTGGCCCTGCTTGCTATCAACAAGGATATCAACCAATCGATACTCCAACGGTGATGGGCACATCTGTCATATCGCTAAACCAAAAAAGATCATCACAGTCTGGGGGGATAAACCGCTTGATTACCCCATTTTTTGAAATCCTGTTGATCTAGTCAACTAATCTATCAAGGCACGTCTTTTAGATTCTTGAAACCAGTAGATTTCATCCGTTGCGGATAAAAAATTAGTGACGAAATAACATCGACATGATGCTTCACATTGAATATGCCCCCATTATGTCTAGCTAGGTCGATTGGACGTCATCTCTGTTGATAAAAGTATCCTCGCAAACGCCGCGTAGCTTGGTGCTCTGTGAGGTCCTGAACAAAAATATTGCAACGTATAGAAACTTGTAACCAAGCGCCATGCCCAATATAATAGCCATGGCATCCATCCGATTGTCATCTCCAGATACATTTGGTACGATCTTGGAAAGAGATTCGAGGATCAA
Organism: Cylindrotheca closterium; assembly: GCA_933822405.4. NCBI lineage: Eukaryota > Bacillariophyta > Bacillariophyceae > Bacillariales > Bacillariaceae > Cylindrotheca > Cylindrotheca closterium. Next base: position 170,161 of record CAKOGP040001446.1, on the reverse strand, counting down.
AGTGATTGGCTCCTCCCTTGGAAACTCATTGAAGTCAACGCAGACAGCTCCAGCGTTTGCATCAGGAATACAACTGGGCCACTCCTCGCCGGCGAAGACGTGATAAGAAATGGCGTTGAAGGTGTAGGACAGTGGCATGGCATGGTAGAGCCATCGTATCACTACTGAAAGATCGTCCGGCGGAAGAAAGGTTCCCCCAAACAAAAAGGAGGTGAACCAGATCGATAGAAAGCATAGCATACCCATCAAAGGGTTGATGAAGGCGACGGAAAGAACTTCGGCGATGCATTCGAAGACGAAAACGCTGATGGCATACATCACCATATAGACCCCGTAGTTTGCCTTGAGCCCCAAAATGGCATAGACACCAGTACTGAGGGCTGCGGCACCAAACAGTAGCATCACTGGCAAAACCAGTATTGTCTTCGCCATAATGTAAGTCACTGGATTGATCATGCCATTCCTTACTTCTCGCATGATAGACTTGAATTCGGAATTCAATACGAATACTGCTACCACGGCGAACATTGAGCCAAGTGAGATGGGCCAGGCATTGGCGTAGTAGAAGTTGATGCTCTGCTCTTGGACTTTGTCACGAGAGCTCCAATAGGCCAGTGAGAATACGGTGTTAGAGATCAATAGCACCACAATGCGTCCGACGTAGAGAATGGGATCCCTTGCAACTAATAGTCCATGCCGTCGGAAGACTGTAGATAATTGGTGCAGGAAGCTCTTTTTCCTTCTCATCAGCTGATGGAAGTCGTCGTTCGAATCCACTTCCACCTTCCGACCCTTGCACCTTTTCGTCTTATACGCCAAGTGTCGCTTCCATTCGTCCAGAATTGCAATCACCGAGTCTTCACTGGTAAAGTCAGCATTGACTAGATCCACCAAAAAGTCAGCAGGATTGGTCATCTGCATCATTGGGTATCCAATGGTTTCAAAGTACTCATGTGCAGATGCCGCCTTTCCCATGTAGGCTTGTCGACCCTTGGACATTAACATGACTTGATCAAAGTCATTATAGACCTTTGTGGAAGGTTGATGAATCGTCATGATGACAATCAAATTTTCGCTCTTGGCCAACTTTCTCAGTTCACTCACGATGGCAACAGACGCAGCAGAGTCCAAACCGGATGTTGGTTCATCCAACATTATCACAGCCGGTTTCTTCAGCAAAGCAATGGCGATCGAAAGCCTTCTCTTTTGTCCTCCACTCAAACCTTGCACAAAGTCATTACCAACCTTAGTGTCTTTGCAGGATTGAAGCCCCATCTTGTCAATAACGTTCTCCACCACGGCGGAGTGATTTCCGGGACCAAGTAGCAACGATGCCGCATACATTAGGGTTTCCTGGCAGCTCAAGAACGACCAGTGATGATCAGATTGCTCAACCAGGAAACAGTGGTCTTTGAAACCTTGACTAGTTAATTTCTTTCCATTTAGCTCGATGCTACCCATCACTTCCCCCGACGTGATCCCCAACGAAAGAGCCTTCAGCAGAGACGTCTTTCCGGCACCAGAAGGTCCCAGAATGGCCACGGTGGATCCATCAGAAACTCGTCCACTAACATTGGTAAGGATCTGCTTTTGTTTCTTTCTTTTCCCAACAATGTAGCTAATATCTCGGAATTCAAAGACCGAGTGATCGCGTGGTGCCATCCAAGCTGCGTCGATTCTGTGATTCACTTCTTCAGGATCATCATCTTCTTTGCTGTGGTGATCAACTTCAGAAACATGGAAACCGGTGGGATCAACACTTATTCTTTTGCTCTTCCTCATGCTTTTCTTGATCTTGGTGCTGGTCTTAGTCTTGACGTTTCCGTTTGTTTTGAGCTCTTGGAGTTCTTCGTCCAACATGGTGATCTCGTCCTTTAGTCTTCTTTTTTTGTGCTCGTTGTGCAGAAAATGAGCTTTACGTTTTCAACATTTCAATCTTGATGTAAGACACTCGAAACCAAATCCATAAATACATTCGCACTCGTTCATCCCTTGCGACCACCAAATGACCGACATTCAGACCGTCGGACATTCTAGTCGGACGATTCGATTATCCACGTGCCAACGAAACGCACTCTCCATCACTAGCCAAAATTTTGAAAATGACCTCTAACAGCATCAAAGCATGAGACACCACCGATGGCTCGAAAGACTCTCTCTGGTGATATCAACACTGTTTCTACAGTCCATCTTTCTAAATTTTCGTACTTCGAGCTACCTGGACTTCCTTCCGGCTTCTCAATCGAACAATTTCTCTGGCAATCATTATGTCAGTCCTCTTTCGTCATCGACATCAACTGTTGGCAGGCCCACTTTTCTCCCTCGGACCCTTCCCAACTTCACTGCCGAAGAAGGATATGATCCAATCGATACGCCAATGGTGATGGATGCAGCAGTTATATCGCAATATCGCAAGCATCACAGTCTGGGGGATAAACCGCTTGTTTATTTCATTACCCCGACCTATCGTCGACCGACGCAACTTTTGGATTTGGTGCAAGTGAGTCAATCCATACAACACGACAAGGCAACCTATTGGATTGTTGTGGAAGACGCCAGTCACGGAAGCAAGCGAGTCCGAGATTTGCTGGAACGAAGCGGAATGCTCTTTGCTCATTTGGCCGTGAACTCGCCGGAAGCACCCAAGAAACTGTCGAAGCAAAAGATGAAGGCTATGAATGCTCCACGGGGGGTCTTGCAACGGAACTTGGGCATCGACACAGTGGAATCGTTGGGAGTACCTGGGGTCATATACTTTGGTGATGATGACAACAAGTATGATGGTAGGTAGACTAAACTCTTCCACTTTTTGTTCGCTCGGGTGACCTTAGTGGGCAACTCACATCATTATCTCTTCTTGCTTTGTTCAGCTCGCCTTATGGAAGCAATCCGATACAGCCGTGGAGTTGGCATATTTAGTGTTGGGTTTCGAGCAGAAGCACTATACTGTCGCTGCAAAGTGGATCCGATGACAGGAAAAGTGACAGGAACGACCAATCGATGGTTCAAAAACAAGGTGAACTACGCCATGGACATGGCTGGCTTTTGCGTCAATAGTGAGTTGGTCCGAGAAAAACACGCTCGTTTCCTTCAAGACTCGCCACCCGGAAAGATTGAGCACATGTTCCTCCAACAACTCGTGGAAGATGTCACTGACATGGAACCATTGCTGAACAATTGCACATTGATATACTCGTGGCACGTCAAGACGGTAGTGGGAAAACCTCCCAAACCAAAGGATAGTTGGGATCCAGCATGGAAACAAATACGACCCGGGGTTTAGTATTAATAATTGATTTGTACTATTAAAACAATACACACATATTAAAAAAATACTGATGATGTCATGACCCAAAGTCGGATCGGGAATGAAAAAGAAACGTTGAGGAGGATGAGAGACCATATATGTGTTCACTAGTACTGCATTTGCCCAAAGTAGTTAGCATCCCTCCCCAGTAATGATGAGATGATGAGAGCCTATTGAATATTTTCAGGTCGCACGCAATTTCGTACTCTATTAGGTCGACCACTTCGAACACAATTCGCATTGGATAAAGTTGCACGACAAAATACGCTTGCATTCTTGTTGTATGCAGTAGAGTAACTACCAGACACATTTATCGTACCTCTACTGTAGCTGTTTGGAGCAAGAGGCATACAGCCAAAAAAAGACGCGAAGCAATATGCCTCGCTCGACTCGTCGATCCGACCCAGGAGGTCCTGTCATTGTGTTGCAGGATACTACGAGCCTAAGCCGGACGGCCTCCGTCTTGCCAGGATCGGCCAAGGACAAGGAACGGTGGCGACAGGGCAAAAAGAGTGACTTGACCGAGTTGGTGGAAAGTGAGCTCCGGCAGCTAGTCGAAGATTATCCATTAACCTTGGAGGAAGTCAAAACAGTTGGTTTTGCCATTAAGAATCAACAACAAAAGCAATTGGAAAGGGGCGACGCCAATGGCGTTTCCGCGAGCTATTCCTCGCAAGATTTGGATTCTCCAAGGACCCAACTAGCCTTGCGATTGAATTCTGTCAGTAAGGATTTGGCCAAGATGCGTTTTTCACTGGTTCCCTCACGGTTAAAAGAGCCCATCTTTTGGGATGCCACCCTGTACCTAATGAAGGAACGATTGAACAAGTACAATGCGGAACGATGCCGCACAAATGGAGGTATTGCATCCACGAATGGTACGGTACCAGTCATACCAAATGCGGCACCGCCGAATGGCAATGGAAATGGCCTATCCACATACATACTGGAGGAACAACTGGCCAAGAAGGATTCTGAAATTGCGAACCTCAAGAAACAATTGCAAGACGTCCAAGAAACCTTGTTGGATGTTGCCAAATTGCCGTCTAGTAATACCAGTACTGGTACTAGTACTAGTCATCCAACTACAAATGGAACGTCGTCGTCGTCGTCGTCATCGTCGTCACAGCATAACAAGTCCAATCACAAGGGCCAATGGAAAATGGACAAGGACAGCGAAGAATTCTTGGGCTATCCTGAGGAAGTCAAGGAAGCCATGCGAGCGGAAAAGCAAAAACGACTGCGTCAAGTCCAAGACGAATTGAAATTCATTTTGGATTCCGATTCTATCGAAGATTCGCGCGGGCAGTGGGACTGTTGTGGAGGAACCACGTACCATGCCGAATGCAGCAGCAGAGCATCCTTTTAAAAAACAGTGAATGAATGAATCTGCCTATGATACTGTTGTAGCTATCTGCGAATTTTAAAAGAAATGGTTATAACTCTCTTAATCTGGTCTGTCTTGACTGAAGCTGCGCTCTGTAGGATATGGTGGAGGCTACTGTATAATTCAGTTTTTAATGATTGCATCGCTCATGAATCGTACCGTACATCCCCAATATGTGCATGTTCATTGTTGCTCTACTAGTAGTCTCTTTTAAAATTACAACAACGTATTGCTAACTACTGGAGCTTGATCCGAATTGAGAAAGGGTTGTAATTCTTGATATGTTTTTCCTTGACTGTAGAATTATCTTCACTCTTTCAAGTTCTACTGTAGTCTAAGCTGTGGTACATGGAAGCTGCAATTCACTGGAATCTACAGTAGGTAGGCAAGGCATCACAACTGCTTCAGTCTCTCATTATTTTGCTATAATTATTATACATTCAATGCATCAATGGCATCAAAAATCTTGGACACTACCGTTTGTGCGGACCAAAAGGCCACCAGTGCTCCCGATGTGGATTGAGGATTGGCCAGTCCGTATTTGGCAATTTTGAGTCCAATGCCCACGACACTCAATGGAAACAAGAACGCCTTGTGTGCGGATTCCACCATGGCCTGTCCCTCTTCTTCGCTAAAGATCTCATCGAGTTTCGCAATGCGATGGGCCTCAAATTCGAGAATGGGAATGCTGTACCACAAGAGGAAAATGAGCGCGCTAACCGCTATATTGGCATTCTTGGCTCCCTTTTCGGCTTTGGTCAAAGCAATCTTTCGTTTCTCCGTCGTGTCCGCCATGACCTTTTCTTCCGCTAATAATTGTCGCTCCAATTTGGAACATTCCACAAAGGCAGAGGGTCCCTTACTGCGGTACTCTCTTACTTTGGATGAGAGTGCCTTTAGGTTGACTTCCTTTTGAATCAACTTGCGAGGTTTGGCGCGGTATCGGAACAAGATGAAACGGACGATCAATTCCCAAAGGGCCCCCAATCCCAACAGTAAGAAAATATCATTTGGTCTCACGGCAGACAGCGGAATGGGAGGATGCGGAATATAGCCCATGATGATGGTTTGACTAGAGGTACTGTAGGTATGAATATTTGATATTGTAGTAGGTATTATATGATGATAGATGATTATATTGAAACGTCGTACCAGGTACGATGGATGCTCCTGCCTGTCAGCCAGGAATCCGACTGATCCGAAAATTTGAAAAACAATCTCACACTCGATGTCATTTTGGATGATTCATTCATTCCGTATTCCAGATTCTGTTATGATCCACTTCCAACGGACCGACGCAACGGAGACACGCACGTGCTTCCTATTTCCAAGCCCGCATTCAACCGTCCTTGAGCCGACGCACGCGAGGTCGGAGTGAGAAAAACATCCCCGGCATTGAATCCGCATCCTTCATCATTCATTCGTGTTGACTGCAGCACAGTACCATAGTACAAAACTTCTGCTCTTGACTCGAGAGGCAACCAACGTCACCGCGAGACTTCTGCGGACCTCTCCCATTTCTCATCCTTGTCGACGCCAACCTGTCTACTCGAATTTTTCATTCCAATTGAAACCTACCTAGAAGACAAGCAGCTACTATAACAACAACAAGGCAATCCGGCCGGTTACAGTTATCGTTTAGCCTGCTGAAGAAGAAAGAGGAGAAGGCAGCGAGCGAGTTTATTGTTCTGTGGTCGTCGCATACATACGGTATATTCCATTGTCCAAAGAAGATGAAGCTGTTTCGTTCTCGAACGAGCGATACCCGCAAAAATGGCGGCGTCTTGAGCAGACTGCACAAGAAGCGATCCAGAGGAATAAAGAAGGACGAAAGCATGAGGTCTCTCATGACTGACATTTCGTCGGATGTTTCGACTGGTTTTCCGGATCCTGTCGATATTGGCAGCCTCTCTTGTCCGAAGCACCATCATGATCCAGAAATGGAGGACGAGCGTCAAGATGCTACGCTGGTACAAGATGTCTCGGAAGTTAGAATGGAGCCGTCTTCGTCTGGAAGGGTTCCAAGCGACGAGAACAACGAGCATCAGAATACACAAGCCGAACCAAACAGTGTTGTCAATTCTCTCAACTCCTTGTTCTGTTTTGGTAACACTCCACTACCGCAAATCACCGAAGATGCAACCATTACTAACAACCTTGATGCCGCATGCAGGAACGAACAACCAATCAAAGAATCTATCGAATGCATTTATAATGAGTCTTCCAGAATGGCAATGATACACCCCGTCTCGGAGCTATGCTCAGAAACTATGCAACCAACAAACATTGACCAGCAGAGTAGTCGTGATGATAATAACAATCGTCGTGTCGCCCGAGATGTACCGGTCTATCCATTGCCACCAAACGACTCCCAATTGTGGCCCCAAGCCCCCCTCTTGTTTCGCGTTGCACCCAATAGTGGAACGGAAATTCTGGGGATTCGATTGGACAATGACAAGTCGTATCTGTGGACGCCCCAATCGAGTCAACCGTGGTGGAAATTGGTATCAGGAAGTGGGACGATACAAGACAACCAGGAGGATCGAACGAAAGCGATGATGGATCAAGGCTGTTGGATTCTTCCCATTAATGATGGTACAGAAGCTATTGGAGAATCATTGGTAATTGACTTTCAATCCAGGCTCTTTCGAGGATCCCTATTGATTCGCCTCCGAGATGCTCCTCAAATGATGCCATCGGCCAACTCCTCGAAAGGTTACTTTGACGCGAATCCCATTCTTCGATTCCAAGTGACGGTGCGAGGAAAATTTCGCCAGAGTGTCCAATGGTCCAATCTGGTCACGGGCTTGAGAATGCAACGAAAACTAGGAAAAGTTCCTTCCAAGTGGATGCTTTGGACCATTCTCAAAGTTGGTATGTATTTTTGTGTGATGTGATTGACTTGAACTTGTACGGACATCACGTCAGCATTTTTCTAAACGTTTTCACTTTTGTCATTTTACTACCACCTACCATTGCAGTTCACTTTTTTGCACCCCAGCTCCAGACGAAATTGGATGGCGACCAACCGTATGCCCTGTCCCCTCTCGGCAGTGCCCCCCGAACAGTGACGGTAAGCGCGCAAGAGCCGACGGATCTTTTGGGAGTGTTCGACCGAGAGGAACCAACTGTCCCGCAGGAATCCTTGACTGGCAAGGCATACCCAATCAAAGATCCTCTGGAACGTGCCAGAGCTCGGAAAAAAGACTTTGATCTAAAGTTCCAAGCAAAGGATGAGAACTTTTGCACTGGAGTTGGTAATACGTATACCTTTCAGTTCTTGCAACATCTTTTGGATTACCACACCTCGTCGATTGATTTGGGGAGCTTTCATCATGGCATGAATGGTATATTGGGTGGTCAACCGTTCCAAGTCATGGCGGAGCACAACGGAGAACCTCTATGGATGTTTGAAATATGGAATGAGAGCATGCTCAGTCATTAAGTGTTTGGTGTCCACTGTCAAACGATGAATTAATTGAATAGAGGAACGGAGAGGAAGAAGACCTTATTGCACATACCGTAAAGAATACGGTGGACCACCACGGTACGATTACAACGGGCCGCACTGGAAATTGACCATTTCAAGTGTTTTGGCTTTCAATCCCTTGGTTCGAGTATACTGGCACAAGACACTCCGTTTCATCTCTGCCTGTTACGTTTTCTGGAGAACAATGCAGCTTCAAATCCATCACAACCATCAAGAGGAATCAATCAACTTGAAAAGCCTAATTGATTCACCACGGAAATTCGACATGAATTCATTGATCAGTTGCTTGTGGGGGCAGAATGCACAACGTGGGAATATCCGAATCGCATGACCAGTCCAGACCACCGCTTCTATCATAATAGGCTCTAAATGTGTTCCTAATATGACGCAAGGATGATATGGAATTTTAATAATGTAGTAGTGCTAATGTTACAGCCTCTTTGTCTAGCCGAACAATCGTCTTTTAGAATCCGATCGGCAAAAATATGTATGTCCCACTAGTCGTTGAGAGGCACAAAATTGACGGTTCTTTGGGGCGTTGGTATCGCCATGGAAGAGAGACGACGCGATGGTTGAACTTTTATCACAGAATTGAATTTCGCGTTGGCATTTTCGGGGGATGCATCTGTTTCATGCAATTTTGAGACCGGAATCTTAGTGCCGAATGACACTCTTTTGGACTGTGGTGTAACAGCACCAGCTTCGAGGAGGACCATTGGGATGATTCCAAAGAGGCGTCGTCTCGAACGATAACGATTCTCTGGGTAGGATCTCGCGGAAGGAGATTGGACATGAACTTTTGGAGCTCCATTGTGACTTCTTTGTTTTTGTTTCTCAGACTGACACTATTTCGAATTTGTGGGTTGATTTCGGTAGTTTTTGGTGATTGAGGATGACTCTATTTCGCCTTGTATTTCCGAACTTCAACCTACAGTAGAACAAATATGTCACTGACGTAACCTGACGTTTGCGTTTCACAACCGACATTTCCATCATGACCAAGAAATCTGACTTCAACGATTCCTATCTATGAAACTAAGAACCAAAGAATAGTGGTTGTCAATGAACCCAACTTGATTGCTTTTTCTACTTGAGTAGTGTTTCAACCTATGATACACAACAACAGTAGGAGATGTGCACTGGTCATTGGTTTCAGGCTTCAGAAAGAACACCTGAAGTTATCGTGACTATTCGCTTGCCTCTTGCTTTTTTTCGCATTCAGCCAGTTCCTAATGTCCGATCATGACTGACTACATTGCTGGACTAAAGTCTGCTCGCGCGGTGCCTTCTACCGATGGTGCCTGTTGGTGATGATAGTTTGGTTGTACCAGATGGTACTCCACGAGCGACGAAGACAGATACTTCACAAGCGACGAAGCAGCAGGTACTTCACGAGCGACGAAGACAGACGACCAGGTAGCGCTACAGAATAAGAATAAATGAAGAGCGACTGAAGCAACTCTGTGTTACCATTATCGACATCAACATCAAAACAGCCAAATGATGCACACACCCCCCCCCCGTTTTCGCCCCTCCAACCATAGGAATAATGTGACTATAGTACGATACTTCTATATCTCTGTTTTTCTTGATGACAAGAACAAGGCGACAGCACATGCGGTTTGTTACAAAAAGAGAAAATATTGTATGTTATAATTTATTGTATTTTGTATGCTATCTTTTCCAAGTACTATTGATTTTTAATCAAAACTTGTCACAAACGAGAAACGACCTCCCCAAGCAGCTAGAAGTTCGCTGGATGGCTCACTCAGAAGCTCAGTTTCACCAGACTGGGCCTTCGTTCTGGAATCTTTGGAGGACCCCTTGTCTTTTCATAATGTTCAGATTCGAACCGATCTAAGGATACTGTTTGGTGGTGCTGGTGGTGGTGGTTGCAAACAAGCTCTGCTGGCAGCGACCGCGATCTTTGTGATGAGTCTTGCGATGCATCGTCCCGTACGATCAGAATGTCCTCAACCGAGTTCTCTTGTAACAGGTTTGCCATGAATGTTTGAAGACTCATTATCCTGGTGTTTGATGGTGATCCGTATTCCAGTTTTTTAGTTTCAACTTTTGTGAGCATCTAGAAAACCGGAAGAACACAAATTGCGGGATCGGAGGAATTGTGTTCCCGCAAATCGCCAGTTTGAGTTCTTCAAAGGAATCTATCCTTGGGTTTACTACCACTAAATTATCACTAATGAATTATTTTCATACAGGAACACCCGCAACTGTTGTGAGCTCGCGCGCCAGCCATCTCAGCACCAACTTGCCCGCGTTCTCCCGTCATCCGCAATCCCCCTTTTATTTGATGGGAGAATATCACTCTTCACGCGGTAACGTATTTTATCAAACACGACAAATCCTTTTTCACAAATAAAAATCGGAGAAACTTTTGTGTTCGGCGACACACTTTAACAATTATCGACATCACTTTAGTGAGCGACGTCACAATAGGACATCACTTTAAGGCGCGACGTCACAATTGGACATCACTTTAAGGCGCGACGTCACAATTGGACATCACTTTAAGGCGACACTCCTTTTAATCGGCTGAGGCTGAAAATGCTACATTTTAAATAAAAAAACTCTCCCGAACAAAAAATAAACTCAAATCCTATTTTAATAGTTTCAAGTTGATGATTGTTTGAGCATAAACGGAGCTTCTAGCAGATGAGTCACATTAGAGGAGCAATAGAATTTCGGTAATACTTTAGCACTCGATTGCAGATGAGTCACATTAGAGGAGCAATAGAATTTCGGTAATACTTTAGCACTCGATTCGTGGTATTATTTAATATAATACTTTTAAAATAGTTAGTTGACTTATTAGCTAGTGACAGAATTCGTTTCAAATTGGTCTTTCACTTGTTGAATCAAGACGTCGTAGAGTGGGGTTTCGTTCTCCACTTTGTATTGACAAATAACGCAAACAGCTTCAAACGCAAGCTCAAAGCGTTCTTCACTGTGACGAAAGCAATGACTCGTCACATTGAATCGCTTGATCATTCCATTGAAATTCTCTTGACGCATGAGAGCTCGTCTTTTGAATAGCGACACCCCCTTGTTGTCATGAGCATTCGGTGTGCTAATTTGTTTTTGTTCCCCATTGTAACCTCGATCTCCAATTGCTTTTTGTCCACGACGACGGAGTTCCTCGACAAGTCCTCCTGTTCGGGCTACCGTAATGTCAGACGTCCCTGCAGGGTAGGGTCCTCGCATCCACAACAAACGACCTGTGCTCAGGCATATCCCAAGCTCATACATCAACCCAGCTTTGTGATATTTGTGGCTGTAGTAGCGCCTGTTTTGACTCCAGACAGGATGTTTTGGCTCCTGTATCCAGCAGTGAATGCCGTCTACCGTCAGGACCCAGATATCATCTGTGCACAAGTCCTCCTCCCACTTGATCTTCTCGTGTTTCAAGGCTCGAAGTCTCTCGATCGACTCCCAAGCCAAATTTCTTGACCAGTACATGCTGAAGCCAAATCGAGCTTCCATGTCCCTAGTGACGAGACAATAAGTTCAATCAGTAACACGGGGCGCTGCAAAAAGCTATTGCCACCACGTACGTACCTTTCTGTTGGATACTTCAACAAGTAATGAAGTGCAATCAAGAGATTCCTCAAATCAATTCGACTGCCCTCTACTTTGGCTTCTTCAATATCCGTTGTTTGCATGTCGTGGTAAATCTCGGCAGCAGTTACAGGAGATAAACCAAAAAATCCCTTGAAACGCTCAAAGTTCACCCGTGCCGTTGACTTCTGTAAACGTTTGCGTTTGTAGCCCACCAGTTTCAATCCAAGATACTGGATCCTCTCTGGTGTGACCACATGATTGACTGGTGCCTCGTCCAATTCGTCTACACCAGCATTGTCATCATTGTTTCTTGGCTGGGGGTCCTCCAACACCTCTGCCATTCTTGAAGTTGGGATATTGTGCCCAAAGATGACAAGAATGCCGAAGGTGAAAGATTGCAAGATAATTCGATTTGAAACTGGGAATTGAGTCGTGAAATAGCGAAGTGACATTAAGTCTGGAAATAACAATTGGAAGTCACTTTAAGTCTGGAAATAACAATTGGAAGTCACTTTAAATATGGAAATAACAATTGGAAGTAACATTTAACAAATGGGAAGTCATTTTAAGGATTCGGGACGTCACTTTAAGGTTTTACGGGCTTTTCAATTTAACGCGCTTTCGACCATTCTAACACTTCTATTTTACGAGGAAGAAGTATTACCCCTTAAAATCGTGCTCCCCCTTTTTGTTGAGAACTTGGTGCTGGCCGGCTGTGACTGGCAGGTGCGCGAGCCGTTCAGAGTTGCGGGTGTTCCAGTAGTGCGAAATGGAAACCATCGTAACTTTTTGTTTTCTCCGGAAAAGGAACGTGAGCATCCTATCAGCTGTAAGCTTTCCGAGTTTTATCTTCCCGCTAGTTTACCGGTACTCGTACCGGTATTATCCTGTATTACATTCCAGATTTGGCGCATATCTATCAACACATTATTAACATGTTGCTACAAGTAGAAGATTTGATATTAAAAGGGAAAAATGTCGGATGTTATAGTGCATTGTATGCTACTGTATCTTTCTATTTGACCAATCCTAAGGATTGCATTATTCAAAACTTGTCACAAAGAAGAACGGCCTCACCGCGCAGCTCGATGTTCCCTGCATGCCTAATTTTAGAGGTTCAGCTTCACCAGGCTGGGCCTTCGTTCTGGAATCTTTGGACCACCACTTGTCTTTTCATAATGTTCAGATTCGAACCGGTCTAGGGACACTGTTTGGTGGTGGTTGCAAACAAGCTCTGGCAGCGACCGCGATCTTTGTGACGAGTCTTGCAATGCATCGTCTCGTACGATTAGAATGTCCTGCTCAACCGAAAAACCGGAAGAAACAACAATCGTGGGATCGGAGGAACTTCGAAACAAATCGTCAGTCAGTTTGCAACTTTTTAGATTAGGTTTGTATTAAAAAATATAGCGTAGAACAACAAAAACCTAGTAGAAAATCGAATGGAAACCATATTTCATACTGTAGCAGTAACTTTTTGTTTTCTCCCTAAAAGGTACCTGGTACCAATACCGTATCGTATGTGAGTATCAGCCGTCAGTGTTGCCATATTCAAAAAATAGAATGCGACTTGTTTGAAGTTCAGCCGCCCGTTGATCGGTCTTGGTATTCCGTCTTGACACTTCTGATTGGCTGCATATTAGAAAACAATCAGAGCAAAAGTGATGTGATGAATAAAAGTATCAGAAACGTTCGACATGTTCCTTGAGACCTTGGAACAATAGTCACCGTGCATTTCGGCCCAATGAAAGGACGATATGATACCTGGTACGATGTATGCAAGTGCTTTGGATTTTGTCTCAATCACAAATAGAACAGGCTTCTCCAGAGAACTACTGTACATGTCGCAGCGATACGGCCACAATGTTGATATAGGTGCTACAACATGCTTTAGTGGTCAATAGTTTACTAGAGTATTGTTGATGATCTATTTTATATTTCCACAAGGAGGCTTGGAGTGGTGGCCTGCTGCTGGGGTCTGCTGGCTACCCAACGATCAACGCTCCACTCCACTACTATCACCGAGTACCTGGTACCAGGCAATTTTCGAGAATGCTTACTGTACGTAGAGTTCAGTCTTCTCTTTGTGCTTGTGCACTTTGGAGGCGCCAACCGGTTTCATTCGTTCTCCGACATCACACTTCACATGATTAAAAAGCCGATCTGGGAGAGGAAAGACCGCGATTCGCCATTGCTCGCCATCTTTTTGCTCTTGTCAGAAGTCACAAATTCTAATTTGGGTCGGCTATTTCATGCAATTCGTTGCTATTCATTCGGCTTCCACAAGGATAAATGTTATTGTGCAGAACATCCCAGGAACATGTCACAAACAGAACTCTCATAAATCTATCTGCTATATATTATGAAGAAGGAGAATGAATCAATCATCTATGATAAATTGGGGTTGAAGCTGTGCTGTGCTGTGACGGGAACTGAGAACTGCAGAACGTTGCAAAAATCATCCAACTCACAATCTCACAAAAAAAACATTCCACTGCAATGACGCTTCAATCTTTTATGAATACCCTACTACAGGAAAACCTGGTAGATAACGTCATGATCATCAGAGACGATGCTTCACTCGACGCTGCCCAACGTTGTCGATCGCTGCCAGCAATTGCCTCTACTCCACAGAGACGCAATTCTGCTGAGCGTTTTGAGCTAGAAGGTGGAATCATGAAATTGTCTCCTCCAAGAAAACCAAAGCGAAGACCTAGCATGTAATAATTCAACTACTACTAAATGAAGAAGCAGCCATGCAAGTTCTTTGCTATGAGAAGCAGGAAAGTCGCTTTGACCATCAGCACTCCTCATCTTGCAATGAGAATAAATGTTGGTTCTTTGAGAGACCCACACAAGGCAAATAAATGCCTGGGAACATTGGTCGAAACAGATTGCCACCCCTTGGCAATTCTTGTTTTGAGAAATGTTGGATACGGTTTCACCGGCATTGAGCTGGGTGTAACCACTTTTTGTAAAACTACTATAGAATACTATCAATATCAACAATGACAATGCCTTCATCATATACTGTTATTTTGCAGCGCTCTTTACCCACACAGCTTGCGTGCTAAAGGCTCTTCTCTGGATTGGGTAGTTTGTCGGTACTGTCATGATGAGTTCATGGATAGTTCGTTTGATTTTGGGGATCAGGGGCAGACTCTACGTGCGGGCTACAGCTCTTTGGGTGCGACGACTGTGAAGGGGGTTAGTCAACAAAGGGTGAGAAGGTTGCAGCGAGAGCTACCACCGCCGGACACAAAGCTCAGCTCTGATGGACTTTCTTCTTTCGGCCCGGCTAAAGGTTTTCAATTGGCTGGCTTGTAAGATGCATCAATGGCAATAGAAACATCTTAGCCTAGAATCATGTGTGTGTTGCATGTCACGGTTCAAAAACTGCCGTGAGTAATGAAGTGAATTCCTGTGATCTCTTCGCTCCAAAAAGTTTACAGCCTCTCGTCAAGAATGAAAGAATTATAATGACTACCAGGAATTTTACAATATTGATTAATTCCCACATAGGTCATTGCGGGTACAAAGTTGATTTGGTGTCCAGTTAGATTCTTCGCAAACAAAATGGATCTTCGTGTGGAGGTCTTTTGCGAATCGAGCTAGCGTTGTTTCAAAATGTTGTCGGCAGTGCTGGTCAAACAATTGTTTCACATGATTATTCTCAAGTTGGAGTGGTGATGCTGCCCCAAGATCAACAATCCGAGTTGCCCAGTCACTCCGCTCATCTACCGTAAGGCCGAGTACCTGGTAGGTTGCGTCGCTTCGCAATAACAGAATCTTCGAGAAGCCGAGTTCGGTCTTGTTCTCTTTTTTGCTTTTGCACTTCTGAGAGCCAACGGGCGGGTTTCGTTTCCTCCCTTGTTGCATTTCGTACCAGTCACAGGTAATGGTACGTTCGATATTTATTTTATTTCTTGAAAAATGCCCCGCGAACTTCGGAATTAAAACCACAAAGAACATCAACGAAAAGCGAACTGGACGCCGAACGAAATACTGTACAAATGATGTCCACTATTTTTTGAAAAAATACAATTGTGATTGCGCATGACAGAAGAGCCGATCTAGAGGAGAGGAAAGACCGCGATTCGCCATTGCTTACACTCTTTCTGCTTTTATATATCAAAAGTCACAAAGTCGAACTCTAGATCTAATTTGGGTCGGCTATTTCATGCAATTCGGTTTGTCATTTCCATTTGAATTACTATTCATTGGGCTTCCATGCCAATCCTTTTGCATCACCAGCATGATGCAGAACATCGTGGGAATGTGTCACAAACAGAACTCTCATAAATCTATCTGCTATTTTATTCTTTAGTGGGAAAGGAGAATCATCTATATAAATTGGAGTTGAAGCTATACTGTGCTGTGACGGGAACTGAGAACTGCAGAACTGCAGAACAGTTGCAAAAATCATCCAACTCACAATCTCACAAAAAAAACATTCCACTGCAATGACGCTTCAATCTTTTATGAATACCCTACTACAGGAAAACCTGGTAGATAACGTCATGATCATCAGAGACGATGCTTCACTCGACGCTGCCCAACGTTGTCGATCGCTGCCAGCAATTGCCTCTACTCCACAGAGACGCAATTCTGCTGAGCGTTTTGAGCTAGAAGGTGGAATCATGAAATTGTCTCCTCCAAGAAAACCAAAGCGAAGACCTAGCATGTAATAATTCAACTACTACTAAATGAAGAAGCAGCCATGCAAGTTCTTTGCTATGAGAAGCAGGAAAGTCGCTTTGACCATCAGCACTCCTCATCTTGCAATGAGAATAAATGTTGGTTCTTTGAGAGACCCAAACAAGGCAAATAAATGCCTGGGAACATTGATCGAAACAGATTGCCACCCCTTGGCAATTCTTGTTTTGAGAAATGTTGGATACAGTTTCACCGGCATTGAGCTGGGTGTAACTACTTTTTGTAAAACTACTATAGAATACTATCAATATCGACAATGGCAATGCATTCATCATATTAGTGTTTTAGCGGCGCTCTTTACCAATGCAGCTTGCGTGCTAAGGGGTCTTCTATAGTTGATGTTGCTTCAAAGAAATCAAGTGAATACTGGGTAGTTTGTCG
Organism: Cylindrotheca closterium; assembly: GCA_933822405.4. Classification (NCBI taxonomy): domain Eukaryota; phylum Bacillariophyta; class Bacillariophyceae; order Bacillariales; family Bacillariaceae; genus Cylindrotheca; species Cylindrotheca closterium. The sequence continues at coordinate 153,301 of CAKOGP040001446.1, read as the reverse complement.
GTACTGTCATGATGAATTCATGGATAGTTCGTTTGGTTTTGGGGATCAGGGGCAGACTCTACGTGCGGGCTACAGCTCTTTGGGTGTGACTGTGAAGGGGGTTAGTCAACAAAGGGTGAGAAGGTTGCAATCAGAGCTACCACCGGACACAAAGCTTGTACGGGTGGATATATCTTTCGACTCTGCAAAAGTAAGTCCACCAAGCTCAGCTCTGATGATTTTTTTCTTTCGGCCCTGCAAAAGGTTCCCAATGGGCTTGTAAGATACATCAATGGCAATAGAAACACCTCAGTCGAGAATCATTTGTGCGTTGCATTCCATGGTTCAAAAACTGCTGTGAGTATGTTGGACGCTGTTGCTCCTTGCATGGATCTTCGCTCCAAAAGGTTTACAACGCCTCGTACAGAATGAAAAAATGATGACCAGGAACTACAATATTGATTAGAATCACTCATCACCGACTGCATGGGAGCAAGAGTCGTCCATCTCGCCTTTCCAGACACTCGATATGCGAGCAGCTAGTCATGCGGATTCTATCTCTTCCATTTCCAGGTTCAAAACCACTTCCCCGTCACTCCCCTCGTCCCATCCGCCATGGGCTGCAAGGGGCTCCAGAATACAAATTTCAAGGTACATGAAGATTCCTTTTCCACGCTCTTGTTGCTTGAGTGCAAACGACAGCTTTGAGTGTTTTGCGCCAGCTGCAACGAGCACCTTTCGCAGCCTTCGCTTGGCCAAATCCCTCACACCTTTCTCCGCGCGAAAGAGCGAGAGAATAAAGAGAGCATTGACGGCAATCATGACGCTCAACTGGATAACTGAGGGTTCGACCTCTTTTAGAATAGTCAAGGATGAGATGAGGATAACAATGTAAAGAACAAGGAACGTTGCTGAAATAGCCTGAAAATTCATAAAAAAGCATTCGTAGTCAGCATAGGAAAATCCAAAAAAGGTATTTTTATCAACACTCATACACACCGTTATTGATCTCTGGAATTTCTTGGCTGGTACCAAGGTGTTTTCAATGTCCTCAACGAATTCTTCCCACTCGGCATCCATCATGTAACCGGCAAGCTTGACAGGCTTGTGATGATCAAACACATATTGTGGATTGCAAATGGTGTTTTGCTCAAAACTGATTTCCGCTGCGACTCTAGGAGCCATCTTATTCTTCAAGATCAAATAGATTGAGAGGTGATTTGACGACAACTAGTAGATTGACGAACCAATGCAATCTCATGAATTGTCTTCGTTTTTTGAAACCGTTGGTCTTGCTTTTTTTACGTGGTTGTAGTACCAGGATGTGTAAAATATTTTACCGCGTTATTTTTCAAGTTATTGCGTTGGCATGGTTGGTGAGAACCATGAAATTATCGAAGAAGCAGGGAAAAACGAACGGTGTTTTCAGTGTTCTTTGACTGTCATGGCTTCAGCTCTGATACGATTTTTGTTGATCGAAGAAGTCGATTATTCATTTTTCATCCTCTTGAGAAGTAGAGAATCGGAGAAATCGATCAATCCATCCGTCTCTCGTCATTTCGCTTCATCATCCATCATTAACATCTTGATCCTTGATCAATTCTACAGCTTCGCAATGTTCACGATTCCACTTTTCCATTCCTTTGATTTGATAGCGATATGAATAGAAAACGAAGACAACGGACGGGTTTCCCGTTTTGGTCCTACGTTGCTGTTGTTTTTGTGATTACATATTGCACTGCAGTGGCGGTACAGCTCAGATATCTTCCTGAAATCAATACTACCACTTGGGATAATTTGGAGTCGCTTCTCAGTCAACCAAATCATCGGAAAAAAGCTCAAACTCTGTCTCGGCCAGTACCAAAACCCATCACCGCCTACCTGGAACCCAAAATGAAGGTGACAATACCAGGAAGTGCTACGAGAGGAGATCCTGACAAGGAGTATGATAAGGGCAAGCCGCCGAAGTATAAAGAGCCCCTGCCTCTCCGTCTCTTTAGTCCGGCGGACTTGAGAAAGGTGGAATACGCGACGATTCAAAGCTGCCATGATGTCCCTTCCAGGCTCCCAGTTGGAAGGCCGCTGACGAATGACAATGTATGGAACATTGGTGATGATCCTCTTCCTGAAAATTACACGGAAATAGAGCTACCATTCTGTCCAGTTGAAACTGATCCGTATCTACCTTGGATCCACGATTTGTTCTTAGATTTGGATGAAGAGCAAGTCCGATTTGTGGCCCAGAATCGACGACGCTGTCGGACTGGAACAGGCTATGGAGAAGTGCTAGAGCATATGGAACCTCAAGTTGCTTTACTGCAACATGTTTCGGTTGAGATCATCACGGAAAAAGAGGCGCGAAACTTGGCACCAGAAGTTTGGCAGTCGTCGACTAAGGCGGAGGAACCTCGGTATCGGTTGTCAGATTTCAGCAATGCAAGTGCTACTGGCAGGTACACTCGGTTTATATGCAAGTTCCACACGTCATCTTCCGACGAACGGAGAATAGAGCTTGGCGAAACCCTATCAGTATATCCTTTTCATTATGAATTTGCAGCCTTTCGCAAATCGCAGAATGATGTTGGTTTACTTTCGAGCAAAGGGAAGGATAATTCCAAGTTTTGGACATCAACATTGTTATTTTCGTGTCCACTATCAGAAGAGGCAAAGATGCTGACAAAGACAACAGACTTGGGTGTAGACTCGCGTCCTCTTTTTCATGTGGATATCATTCCCATCCGTGCACCGCCAAGATTCGCTAAGACCACCGAAACCAATGGAGGACATTATCTTCCGGAAGAACTAGTTGGTTCCAGATACAAAGGCTCATTTGATCCACTCGTCGCTTGGGGAAAGAATCATGTTCTACCCCCGGTGGAGGCAAGTGGGCGATGGGAAAATCTGCCAGTTTGCCCAGTGAAATCAACAGTCCAGCCATCCTCACTGTCGAAAGCAACAGCAACAAAGCCACACTTGTTATCGGCCTGCCTCTGGGCTTCTGCAATCTATCACACTCGAGGTAAAGACAAGGAGTCTTTATCTGACACGAAGGATCGACTGATGGAATGGATTGAATTTCACCTTATGGTTGGCTTCGATCATATTTATGTCTACGATAACTCTGCGAATCCGGTCAACAACTTGAAACCAATTACGGGCATGTTTTCGTCAAAGGAAGTAACTTGGATTGATTGGCCACATGCGGTATGCAACAACAATGCAAGTACACCCATGTAGCAAGCCAACCATTTATTCTGAATCAATCAACTCTAACAAGTTTTGTTTTTGGAATCAACAGATCCCCGCCCACGACAACACTGGGGAACGTTCAAGTCAGTATGCTGCGGAAAACTCCTGTCGGACGCGTTATGCTCCGCTCACGGAATGGATAGCATCATTTGATACCGATGAATATCTCGTTCCTATGGGGAACCATAGGAGTCTGAGAAGCGTTGTGGAGCAAGACACGGAGACCAACATTTTATCCTTTCGAAGTTCTCGTGGCAAACTGCGATATGGAGCTTCCGAGTAAGTACAAGATCATGAATGGCTAATGATTCTATTCTTGTGAGAATGTTTGATAATCCAGAATCTTTTAGGCAACTGAAGGCAGGGCGTGAAAAGCTGGGAAACGTGACGTTCTTGGAAGCGTACAACTGCGATGGATCGGAGAGTCCTCGTCCAGAATGGGCAGATCGAGCAAGAAAACAGCTTTATCGGGCTGACTATGTTCCTTATCACTTTGTTCACTACTCGACCATCACACAAGGGTTGTTGGATACTCCTCGTGGAGAATCGAATTGGATTCGGTTTTACGAGGAACGTCCGCCATCTGAACGCATCACTGATGAACTGAATGAAGCAACCATGATCCATGCCAAGACGATCACGCGGGGTCATACGGCTGGATGGAAGAAACGCTGTCGATACGACTTCAAGAGGAAGTGGCTTGGCTGTTACGTCGGGCTTGGATGGCCAAACAATACGAAAAGTGAAACGAGCACTTATGATCCAATCACTGAATTGGATTATAATTGTTTTATGAATCCGAATGTGGAGAACTATTGGATTCCAAGGCTGAACGAGGCATTGAAGGTCAGGAAACGATAGTACTGATTGTGTGGTATTCGAGCGCGTAGTCAGATGATGCAATCAGCAAATGGCTGACATTTGGAGGTACGCATCTATCACCTCGGCAAAGAAACATATTGATTCTCGGGAGTCCCCCCCAAATTGAATTGTAGCATGGAAACCTTTGGTTGCATCGTTTGTCATAAATTCGTGCTCATGCCCACTTTCAGTTTATCTGCCATTGATCTCAGTCAGCCCACAAGGCTGCCTCCAACGCAAAACAATATGAAAGACTCCAATAAGCGCAGCGCTAGCGTCACACCCAACCTCCTTGCCTTGGTGACAAGCAAGGAAAACACCATACGAAGTGAGGAATCCATCAAACCCAACGATGGTGTCAAACCTCGTGGTCTAGCCATTCGAGATCCTGTAACAAGCACGAAAGAATCATGTCGGCCAGATTCAAGAGAGGATGACGATCCTCAAAGCAGCCAAAAGGCTGTTTCTCTTCCAAAAGTGCATGAAAGGGAGAACGAGGAGACGCTTCCAACCGAGGAAACCTCACAAATCAGAAGTGAAATGGGTCGATTGCAAACAAAGTTCTCTCAAATGCAAGCACAATTCTCAAAAAATCAAGCACAACTTGGTGTTTTAAAACAAAATGTCGGTTGTCTGATGGGATTTCAAACCCCACAAGGTTATCGAACTGTTGCGATGAACGAAATTTTCGCATCCTTGAGAGAAGTGGCACCGGAGGGAAGCCACTACAGCGTGGATTTTGAGCTTGACAAAATCAGACAAAGCATCGTGGATTCGCCACAGCATCGCCAAGAGAAGGGCTTTAGTTTTCCTTCTTGAAAACATTATTCAGAGGTTGTTTTCGCTCCTTGGTGGGCATGCAACTTAGTCATGGCAGCGCGTACTGTTGAAATTGCTGTACACTTGCACAAACTAATTTCTCAACGAGACAATGTTATTACTACTGTAATTCTAGTTTTCAACAATTGTACAAGGTACATATCAACACTTATATTTGACACCACACCGCAAGGATCCCTCATGAGTTTCGGTGGTGTGTCCGATTAGTGTTCGTTTTCGCTTGCCGGACATTCATTTGAAATCTTTCACTCATTATTATTCCATTCATTCTTCATCGGAACACATCACCAACGCAAATCCTAGACGACTCATTCACTCCTCCAAATACAAGCAATGACGATATCAACGTATTCTCCAGCATTTATCACACCAAATTTAGTCAGAAGACCCGATGCCCTTCATGAAGCTCCCATTTCATTTCTCGCCGAGAGTGGCACTCAATTATTTTCAGACACACTACCATCAGCACCGATGTCCATGGAATCGTCTTCAAGTGTTGTCTTTGAACCAGTCCTCGATGTTCAAGCCTTTTCAACCTTTGTGGTTATACTCGGAGTTTTTGCAGCCTTATCCTTTCGAACAAATCAAGTTGAAGGTGCAGTGCAGGAACGAAAACGAGCGCTCGAAAATCTTCGCCTGGTGAAATCAAAGGAGCTTGCGGGAGATCAAAGCGTAGATGGGGCGGTTATCCAGTTGGCCCTAGATGAATTTGAAGTCGCTGTTAAGAAAGAAGAAGACTTAAGGAATATTATTCCTGGTGTTGTCAGGATCGTACCCCCCAGTTCCGCTGATAGCAAAGAGGAAGAAGCCCGGATGATCGCAAAACAGTTTTTGGGGAAAGACTTTGATATTGGAACGACCAAACGCGAGGAAGTTCAAAGCAGGAATGTTCCGACACTAGCGCTCATTGCTGTACTGTCACTATTCATACTCCAAGCAGCATTATTCTTTACCGCAGCAGATGATCTGATGGCCATATCATCCGTTCCGACGCAGATGAATTGATGTGGAATACAATAAGCCTATTGAAAATTCACTTGGTACACTTTTGGAACTCCTTCGACAACACTGGTGTACATAACTTCTATAAAAGGGTGTGCTAGCTTACATTGGTGTACATAACTTCTATAAAAGGGTGTGCTAGCTTACATTGTTTGAAAATATCTTTCTTCTTTATGATCGTTCCCGGTTTTCATTTTGTTTTCTACGTTGACCAAAGGGGACTCCATTTCGATCTAAACCTCTGGTTGGCCTTGTGAATCGAAATCCAGTCTGAACCATGTGACGGACAATCTTTGCAGTGTTGAAGCTGTCAACCAATCCGTTGTGTGCTCTTCCACTCCATAGTGCTCCTATCGACTCCACGCACTTTCGAAGCCCTCCCCTTGGTTCACGACCGTAATGCTTCAAGAATATGGAATCATTCTTCAAGTCGATCCACCGATCAAAGCATGGCGGCAAACTGACAGATTTGTAATCCAATTCTTGTCGGAGCGTGCCACCGATATCGCCATCTCCCCAAGTGGCAAAGCACCAGTTTCCTACTCTCTTACCCCCAGAGTCAACAAGCCCAAGTGACTGGAGCCATGTTACAAATTCGTTTACCACAGTGTCGATCGATGGAGCACTGTCCACATCATGCTGTTGTATCGCTGTCAACTCAATGGAGAACTTCGTCAGAGTTGGATTCAATGTTGGCTTGACAAATGTATCAAAGGCAGAAATAGCGTAGGCATCCGCATTGACTACTCGATTTGAAAAGCAAGGCACGCAGAGGTCCGCTGGAAGCGGGATGGGACTTTTCGGTAAAATGGACTCTGATTTTGCAGTACTATACCCCCATTTTCGATCTTCCAACTTCACGACAACTGCTGGGAACTGTGTAATTTCCGCGATGGGTTCCATCTTGGACTTGTTGTCAGCAGTCCACTCAAAGTCCATCACAACAATGTAATCCAAGAGCGGAGTCGGGGTATCCAGTCCCTTTTGCCTTTTCCGAGGTCCTTGAACATCACGACTAGTAGGAGGTCGAAGAGTTCCCCAAGCGGCTTTCCGTGCATCTGTCAAAGTTTCTTTTGCATGAGGAGAATTGTTACTTTTGGTAGCGTGGGCGGGTTTGGGTGGTATCTCCTTCGTGTTAGGTGTCACTTCCCTCGCGGAAGACGACTCCTGACGAGGCGCTCCACACATCTCGCACGCAAGATAGAGTTTTTTATCCACGCCTACATGCTCAAAAGTACAGATACTACAGCTCCACGCTCGCTTACTGGAAATAAGAGTAGTATGTGTGTCTTTTGACGGTGAAACATCCGGGGGACTCTGTTGTGGACCTTTTGGCACACGATTCCAGAGACTAGAAAGAGTCTTTCTTTTCTTGCCGTATTCAAGTTTCATTTCGGTTGTACCGTTCTCTCGATTGTATGTCAACGATATCCTTTTTAGCTCGTCACCGTAACGGGAGAGAACTCTTTTGCTGGACACCAATTCTTGCAATCCGTCCTTTCCGTCTACGTCAACCAATGATTGGTCTCCTACAATAGTATGTCGACCATAGCCATGAGCCCCTGGTGCTCCAAACAAGGCTGAGAACGCTAGCAATGGGAATGGAAACGGGTTTGAAGTCGACTTCTGAGACAATTCCAAGCCTCTTACTAGGCAATCCTGACCATTTTTTAAATCATCCCTAGCTCGTTGCAACTGACTTTGGGTTGGTTCATTTCCGTAAGAATGCCCATTTGCAGCAGATTGACAAAGTGTTTGGTAGCGCTTCCATTCATCTCTTCGAAGGTTTATCTCTTCTTTCGAAAGCGCAGGTTTGTTCACTTCTTCCTTTAACCAGTCGTCAAATACTCGGATAGCATCTCGCATTCCATTGGTTTGGTGAGGATGGTAGAATGCTCTTTCTCTCATTGCCTTGATGGTCCAGTACTGTTTGTATCGTACTCCTGGTTGTGAGGTGAGTCGGATAGTTCTCTCTGCAATTCGTTTGTCTCGAAAGCCAGTTCCTTTGATTGTGGTGGCAGGATTTTCATCAGTGAACAAGCGAGTGGGCACTCCATCCTTCCCTTTGGGATGCTGCTTTTCCCAAGGCTTCCTTGACATGCTCACTCATTCATTCAGCCTTGGGACTATGTAAACATGCTTTTTGTACTAGCGCTGCTGTGTTCGTTCGCTTCAGCAAGTTGAGTGAAGAAGAATGACACTTAGATGTGTTTGCGTTCTTGATTTACCCTCTTTCAGTCGAACCAGTCGACGAACACTGCCAGGTACCATGCACCATACAACGTTCGTAGACTTTGATCGTGACCGCCATTCTACTGCCCATATCACAGTACCTACCGAAGAAATGGAAAATAAACTTCACTGATTTACTTGCGTACACTATATACTGATTTTCTTGTATACACTACATATTAAAATATTACTACTGCCATGAATTCCCATTGGCGTTATTGTTTGGATTCACATCTTCCCTGGTCCCACCACCGTTGAATGACCGAGTCGCTCTGGTTCCCCGACTCGTGTAAAAATCTAATTTTTCCTGTTCAAACTGTTTCGTGGAAATTAAGGAAACAAATCAGAACATGTGCATCAAACAGCACCGCTGTTGTTACAACGCAACAAACAATGCAGAAGAATGACTTACCCATTGTCCCCCTGGAGTTGCTGACGACTCGCGCCATTGTTGTTCCGATTGACTTGCGTCCAAAGTCGGGTTTCTTCTCCTCTCCTGATATGAATTGTAGCTGTTGTTTGAATTCCTGTCTTGGGGAGTAATACCGCTGCTAGTGCCAGAGGCTGGCGCAATCGGTGCCGTTGTCTGAGAGTTCTGTTGACCAAATGGCGAATAGCTGGATAACGGCGAAGTAGTCACTCCGTTTGGAGTGAAGGATCTCGTGACTCGGACTCCTCGATCCGTGTAGTGGTCTATTCGCTCTGTTTCAAACCATTGGCTACCAGGTGACGCAGTTTGTCTCCATAATTGCTCCTCTTGATTGGTGTCCATGCTTGTACCTTGGTTAGGGGGAGGTGAGTAAGGTTGTATAGACGACTGTGTCCGACTCTGCTGGTTGGAGTTTCCGAATGGGGAGTATGATGATGCCCCTGTATTCGAAGTATTCGGGTAAAGATTTCTCCCTTGGAAAGACTTCGTCTCGCGACGGCCCAAGGTCGTGAAGTAGTCGCGTTTTTCAACGTTCCACCAATCGCCCTGATTTGGCTTGGACTCGCGCCATTCCTGCTCATCGCCAGAGGTATCACTCAATCTAGAGTCGGGATTTGGCGAAGATGCCTGGGCGATAGAAGCCAGATTTGGGCCGCTAGATGGACTTGGCTCCCATCTACCAGCAACCGCATTAGTTGCCCTTTGATTCATACCCTGGTTTGGCACCCCTGTAGGCGGAATTGAAGATCCTTGGGGTACTCTAGTAGATTGTGCTGAATCAAAGGATGGATTGCTTGGATTGTATCCTGCTGAAAGTCCGGGGCCACCTTTGCCAGAGATAGCACCACCGGTTGTTGGCGCACCAATATTGTTCCCAAATGGCGAATTTGAAGGGTTCAATGACGATTGACTTGACTGTGGTGTTCCGGCTGAGGGTTTGTTTGGATCGTACCCCTTGGAGGCTGATGCTACACCATACCCTTTCGGGGCACGTTCTGCTCGCTTCGACGAACCACCGTTGGATGTTGTGGCTGTGGCACCGTTGCTATTTCCAAATGGCGGAGCTGAATGATTGAATGAGTTGGACTCCGCTGCACCAGAGGAAGGGTTGCTTGGGCTGTAACCACCCATAGGGGAGAGCGGCGTTGCTGTGCTCGAAGACGATGATGCGGCGTTGCTGTTACCGAATGGCGAATTTGAAGGGTTAAATGATGATTTGTTTGATTCCATGTTCGACCTTTCACTCGGTTTTGAGACCCCTTTGCTGCTTCTAAATGGCGAATTCGAAGCGTTGTTTGATTGAATAGATTGAGCTGTCCCAGAGGAAGGGTTGTTTGTGCTGAAATCATTCGCAAAGGGCGCGACCGTGGTGCTCGAAGAACCGATACCGCCAGATGATGCCACGTTGCTGTTACCAAATGGAGAATTTGAAGGATTGAATGATGATTTGTTTGATTCCATGGTCGAGCTTTCACTTGGTTTTGATACCCCGTTGCTGTTTCTAAATGGAGAATTCGAAGGGTTGTTAGATTGAGCTGTCCCAGAGGAAGTTTTTCTTGTGCTGAAACCATTCGCTAACGGTGGGGCCGTGGTGCTCGAAGTAACACCAGCAGAAGATGCAACTTTGCTGTGGTTACCGAATGGCGAATTTGAAGGGCTGTGTGATTGATTGGCCTGTGCTGCACCAAAGGAAGGGGTACCTGGTGTGCTGGATCCCTTCGCGGAAGACGGGTCCGTGATGCGCGACGAACCATCACCAACAGATGACGCGACGTTGCTTTTACCAAATGGTGAATTCGAAGGGTTGAATGATTGATTGGATTGCGTTGTGCCAGAGGAAGAGCTACTTGGGCTGAAACCTTTTGATGATGATAGGACTTTGGTGCTTGAAGAACCAACACCAGCGGATGAGGCGGTGTTGCTGTTTCCAAATGGTGAATTTGAAGGGTTGAAGGATGATTGGGTCGATCCTTTTGTCGAGCTGGCATTAGCTTGTGATGCTCCCTTGCTTCCATACGGACTGAATCCCTTTGACGCCCCGACCGAATCGCTCGAAGGCGAAGATGCAGCTCGCAAGCCCTTTGGCGAACTATTCAATGTTCCCACTGAAACTCCATTCCTATCCCCAAATCCAGCAACATTGTCCTGGCCCTTTGACTCCATTGTTGCTGGTGAAGCAGCCGACGCTGTTGATCCTTTGGGCGCTCCGAAATTTGAGCTTGGTCCTTTCGCCATACCTCGCTTGCTCGAAAGCCCAGGCTCCGGAGAAGCAGGTCCATTCGGAGCGGTGGAACCATTCGATCCTCCAAAACTTGTAGAAGTCTTAGGTGCTGTAAAACTTGGGCTGTTGGATGCAAAACTAGAGGCTTTCTGTCCATTCGCGAACCCGCTACTGGATCCTTTGAATCCTCCTGGTGGCATGGAACTAACGCCCTTTGGTGATCCAAAGCTCGGGGCTGAAAGCCCGTTTCGTGCCCCGAAATTGGGAGCGCTGGGTGCGCTTGTCGTCGTGGAGATGGGTACAACACCAGCAGTGGCTGAACCAAAATTCGGGGTTCCTCTAGGCGACGCAGCAGTGAAACTTTTCGAGGATTTTCCGTCTTTCAAATTGTCTTTGCCGGCTGATGCCATTTGCGGTCCTTTCCCTTTTGACGACATTCCGCCAAGAGCCGAGAGAAACCCCGGTGGCGTTTTCTTGTATGAATCCTTGTTGGTGAAGAAATTGGTTTGCTTTGATTTGGTCATGTCGGTTCTTGGCTCCTTCGAAGTAAAAAAAGAAGGTTGGTTTGGGGCCGCATCTTTCTTGTTCAAGAAAGACGTCCGCCCTGTCACATCAGTTCTTGGTTCCTTTGAAGTGAAAAAGGAATTCTGTCCAGATGTCGCTGGCGGAGATGTTGGGTTGTATGGTTGCAAAGCATTCGATTCTTCGGTTTGCGCTGCAGCATTCGGTCCGTTCTTCTTTGAATTCTGAATGCCAGAGGCGATCAAACCAGTGGCTGCCACTCCAGAGCCAAGGATGGCTGCTACAACAGTTGGCACGTTTTCGTCTCCAAATGAAGTTGCAAGAGACTTTCCAATCGGGCTTGATCGAAAGGCATTGAAGTTGACATTTGTGTTGGCCTTTGTAATTGCCAATAGCTCATCGACAGCAGCTCTGGTGACAAGGCTCGTCTCATCTCGCTTTGCTTGGAAAGCGTCAGCACCCTGTTGCAACATGTTGGATAGACCCTTGGTGTCTACAAATTCAGGTATGGAATTCAAAGAAGAATCTTTAATGGAAGACATGAAGGTGTTGGCACCTGGTTGTTTTGATTTCGCTTGCTGCAATTGGTGCATCGCAATCCTAGCCTTCTCTTCAACCTCCGCCTTTGCTTCAGCCGCCATTTGTTCGGCGGCCAAGACTTCTGCCATTGCCCTTTCATTGCTTTCGATTATCTTTTGGGTTTCCAAAGCAGCTAGCTGGGCCTTTTGCTTTTCAGCTGCAGCTTGCTGCTCGAGCATTTGTTTCTCTGCCAAAGCCTTCTCTGTTGTGGCCTTTGACTCTGCCAACGCTTGTTCCTTGGTCTCTTTCGCCATTTGCGCTTCCAATGCAGCTAGCTGTGCTCTATCATTGGCTTGCTTCAACGAAGCTTCGGTCGATTGTAACTTTTGCAGTAGTTCCATTCGCGCCTTGACTTCTTCGTCTAGCTTTCGTTCCATTTCGCCAATCCGTTGAGTTTCGGCAAACGCAGCGAGTCTTTGAGCCTCTGCCATTTGCACTTCCTTCTTGGCTTGCTCTTGGGCGGCCACCTTTTCGCTGGGACTACTCTGCGGACTCTGAATCGCACTGATATCAGCTGCCGCCTTGCGGGCATTGAGCTGGCTCTCCATCTCAAAGCGTTCCTTGGCCAAATTGGCCTGACGAATGGACTGTTCGGTTTGTTCCAATTGTTGCGTCAGATCCCTTTTGAAGCTCTCCTCTTGCGCCATTTGTAGCTGAAGCTCCTTTCGTCTATTGGCATCATTCCGTAAGGCTTGTTGGCTATTCTTCACTTGATCTTCTGCCTTTTGGATTCGTTGTTCCAAATAGGGCAAGTCGGGAGAAGGACCATTGGAAGGCAATGCGGATGATGCATCTGGTCTTTTGTCGTTGTTGTTCACTGTCGATTGTTCCACCCTCTTGTTGTTGTTTGCAGGAACAGAGTCCTTTTGAGAGAATTGAGCCAATGCCGTCACTGCAGTCCCAACTACAAGAGTGCTTCCGGCAGCTAGAAAGCGGTCACGATTGGAATTGGCTTGCGCAATCTTTTGATTTCGAGCAGTTTCTGCCTCTGCCAAGCGCTGTTCATATTCCTGTTCCTCCTTTAGTTTTCTCCTCTTTTGTAGGTTGATTCGACCCAGAGCCAGCCCTCCAACGGAAGCTCCTACTGCGGTTCCCAGCCATGTTCGTGTGGGAACTTGTTTTACGGATTCGGCAAGCGTCTCGAGAGTAGGAAATTGAATGTTTCCAATGTTGAACTTATCTTTTGCTAATTTCTGAAGTTGTTGGAGCTCTTGAATTTCCTTCTCGCTTTGTCTCAGATTGGATTCCAAGTTTTGTTTTCCGGTTGCGGCATTGCTTTGAATTTCCTTTTCCAATTGGATGCGTCGATTTTCCGCCTCTTTTAGTTGCACTTGGATTTGTTCCCTTGCCTGTTCAGCTTGCTGAAGCACATCAACATTTGTAGGACCAGCGGTAGTGCCACCACTGGAAGTATTGGGAGGCGCAGCCTTTGGTGGAGGTGGTACGGATGATGGATCGTCAGCCGCAGCCTGAAGTATTGAAGATGATGGAATAGAGTTTCCTTGTCGAGGTCGTCGCAGTACTTGTATTTGATTCTTCCTTGGAATTGATGCCCTAGTTCTGATGATGGATTGCGATTGTGGCGGCGCAAATCCATGAACAATGAGTGGCGCAAGAGAAAGTAGAAGGTAAAGCTTCATCATGTTGGATTGCGACATGGTTTGTTCGATTCAGGGTAAGAATGAATCTTATCCCTGTGCTTTCCCTAAGCACTTCCCCCTAGTATCTTTATGTATGATCTATTCCAACAAATTTTTATTTCTTGTGGAAAGGAATTGTGGCCTTTGTTGTTTCCAAGAAGTTACAGTATGTATGCTTTATCACAAGGAGAGAATGGATGTGATTGTAATAATGATGATGATGGGAGGTCGAATTCTGTTAGGAGGTCGAACGGGTCGAATAGGCGGGAAAATTCAAATTCTGGCTCGCCGGCGGGGGATAATAATTTTAGGGGGCAGAGAAAATAAGAGCGATCCCCTCATCACTGGATGCACAAGATTTGAGATTTGGGCTACCTTTCAACCCCTCTTACCCAGCCGCGTGGTAGACAAGATAGATGTAATTGCGCCAGAGGAAAATGAAAAGGAACCAATAGGAGTCCTCATCATGTATCAAAAGAAGAAGCAGCTGCCGCCGGTCGTCTTGTTAGGAGGAGGAGACAACACCACGGTCAGTCCAGCGAAATGGTTAGAGTCGGGTGTCGTGTTTCAGTAGGACTAAAATAACACAAAACAGTGGGGGGGGGACGCTTTCATCAACCAATACGGTACTACAAGGAGTAGGGACCGTTTGGTAGATTTGAAATGTTGAAGGACAAACGAGACAGGAGCTCTCCTTCGTTTTGCCTGTACTGGTCTAGGAATTTCTTATGGAGGTGCCATAGAACGATATCATTCCTATCTAAAATGTTGATTGGTATATGGTTTCCGAGCACAAGAATTGATGCGCTCCATGGCATTCCTTTGTTCATCATTCATTCCCACCAACTTGGTGTCCGCAAAGGGTAAAAAACTGGGCAAAGTGCGAATTGAAGCCACCGCCTTGATGTTCGAAGGATTCTCTCTTTTGGCTCAGCGATAGAAGCTCTATGCTGCTTTCATGGAACACCTCTTGCGTCTTCAGGCTCTTGATATGAATTTTCCACCATGTCCGTCCATAGCAATCATCTTCCATTTCTTTCAGTCTATTGACCCAGCTTCTGTTTGAAGGCTGCGAGGTACCGCTCATTCGTTGCATGTTTTGAAAGGACTGTATCATAGACATTTTGAGCCCGTAATTCCGTTTCAATCAGTTCTGGTAGTTCTGTATCATTGACTTGCAAGGTTGCTTGCTTTTCGGGTGAGAGACTCTGGTATTTTGCCTTGGCGTCCGCCAATTGTTTCTGCGCCATATCCAGCGCTTGTTTGGCGACAGGAATTTGAGCTTTTGCTTCATCAGTGGCAGCTTGAAGCTTGGCAACCTTTTCTTCCAGGCTCATGATGAAACTACAGTATGGTAAAGTACCGTTATATGTTGATGTTGATGTTGATGACGATGACGATGACGATGACGATGACAACAATAATGAAGTGTGATTTCAATATTAGCACAACAAATAAACTGGTTATGAGCCGGTGTTTGACTGGTTCGACCACTCCAGACTTCCCCGAAACCAAATTCTTGTAGAAATATCGGAAGATCATTATATTATGTACACTGGTTTCCATTGCCTTCTGGTGCATCCAACATGTAACTGAACTCTTACCTCATATATCCAAAGCACCGAATCCATAAAATAATGAGTGTCACGAGGCAACAACTGCTGGCTCTCTTCCTGCCAATAATCCTTTTCTCGCTAAGATATTCCCATCATAACCGGACCTGCCGAGGGAATCCTTTCCAGCATTGCGACGATACCTCATCTAGTCTTCGGCATAAAGATCTCAATTCACAATTGGATTGTGCAAATAGTTCCTATGAAGCCCCGGAACCCTTTGACTTTTTGCACGACTTTTGCACAGATTGCAATCCCATGGTGGATCACAGCCCGGACCCGTTGGTGGCCATGACATGGGGACCCAACGTCGACGACCTGCAGCTTTACCGAATATTTGAGCCAGCTCAAGTCCAAGTGGAAGCGGTTGACGATAAATGTCGCGTCGATCTTGGAAAACAAGGATTGTCGTCAAAGGGAACAATATCCATCTGGGCCAAGCAAAACTGTACAGTTCGTATTGATTGGGGAGTCGAGCGAGCTGCCTGGTTGGAGTTGATTAGTCATTCCCAGAAGAGGTCATCATCAGATGAAGGTTATGGTGACCATTCATTTCAGATGCAAGCGGCAGTTTCAGAATTCAATCGCCCTTATCCAGGGAAAACTATGCCACTCGAACAGTATGGAAATTATACCTATCGATTGGAGACCAACGCAAATTTCTATGAAGGAGTGCGCTATACTTGGCTCTACATCACTTTTCCATCTACCAAGAATGGTAAGGAGCAAGATGTTGACGTACTACAGCAACAGCAACAGCAACAGCAACAACAACAGCAGCAACAACAACAACAACAACAACAACAACAACAACAACAACAACCGCGACGAATGAAACACACACAGAATCAGGAGCCAAACGAACTGATAGAAGTAGTATCCAGTATATCACTGGTGGCCAAAGTCAAGCCCGTCAATTACACCGGTTTCTTCGCCTCATCCAATACCGAGCTAACAAAGGCTTGGTACACTGGAGCCTACGGGGTTCGATTGAATATGGACCAAGATTACTTCAACTCCATCTTGATTGAGCGTGGCGATCGAGTGGCCATTCAGGGAGATGGGCATCCGACGATTGATGCAGCACTCGTCGCCTTTTCACCCTACCAGTTGGTGGCAAATGTTTTGAACCAAACGGATTCGGGGAATCATCCAGTGGTGGATCAACAAATCATGGCCTATCCACTCTATTGGTCCTTGAGTGCCATTCACTACTACATGGCAAGTGGCGACCAAGACACTTTTGATCGTCTCATACCCGATATTGCCAAGATCTTGGATGCGCGGATACAAGACTATTTGCAACCCGACTTGGATATGGGGTGGATGGGATGGGATGATCGAATTGGAAACGGTTGGTGTTTTCATGCACGCAACGATAAGTGCCCTCGGGAAGCCCACCTCGCGTTTGCAGGACTGGTGGCAATGGTGTGCCAGCACTTTTATCAGTCTTTGCTTTTGTCAAGGAACCAGCCGTTCCTGACACAAAAGTACCTTGGACTCTATCATCGTCTTGGGCCAAAGCTAGTGCAGGTACCAGAATGGCCATCCAAATTGGGAGTTCATGCAGCCGCCAATGCCATCAACAGTGGCTTTGCATCCTCCAGCGATATTGAATCATGGATGAATACTGTACTCAATGATGCCGTGACAATTTGTTCCTTTTCCCAATTCAATCAATACTGGATTCTGCAAGCACTTGGAAATGCTGGCTACATGGAACATGCGCTGGCATCCATTCGGCTCTGTTGGTCCGCTCCGATGGCACTGGACAAAGGATGCTTTTGGGAACAATCGTCGCCTGATTGGAAGACGTTCATGAAGGATGGGGATGTTGCACCTACCATGCCGTCGTATTGTCATCCATGGTCGTCGGGTGTCACAGCATGGCTTTCGCATGTTTTGGGCGGGATTCGGCCTCTGCAGCCAGGCTACCAACGTTTTCTTGCCGCTCCCTATTTGTCGCAGAGTTACCCTTCGGTTGCGGCTACGATCGATACACCCACAGGTCCAATTGCCGTCAACGCAACGCTTCGGGAAGTCAAGGTGGATGGGTCATGGAGTTACAACGCTGTATTGACGAATCCACCAACCCTTCATGGATATTTCGGAATCCCAACGTCGATTCTTTCTTCTAGCAATCGTCCAGTAGCACAAGTGAGCAAAGTCCAAGTGAATGGAAAAGATGCAACCTTGCTCAATGCGACCTTTATCAGGAACAGCAAGGGTTTCTTCCCGCTACGAGGACAAGCTAACAACAACAGCAGTATGGGTCTCTTGTCGCTATTCGACAAGTTTCAGTACATTCCAATTCCAAAGACGACGGATCGAGGAGGAGTCTCACGAGTCGTTCTTGCAGCAACCTATCTATCCACCACCAATAGTGATATTGAAAGTCAACGACTACGACAAGAATCCGAGTCCTTTTCCAAATATGCTCCCTTTCCAGAGCCATCCTATCCTGCATCCATTGTAAGAGTCGATCGTACGAGTGGTGGAGATGGAATCTACAAGTATGGCAGGGATGGATATTTGTTGCTGGGGTGCAACCACAATCAGAACGGCATGAATGCTACTGACGAGGCATCGTCAGATGTCTTGAAATTGCCAAGCTACATTCGCAATGCGACGGTCCTCCAACATGGATACCCTGGTTGGATCGAACCTTCTCGCGAGTTTGTTATCGACCACGATGCACATGATACCAAAGCCTATTTGCCCGAGTGCATGCCTGGGAAAAGATCTCTTGGTCGAGTTGGAGTGGATGGTATTGGTGGAGAACAGCCAGATTTGAATAGCATTTTGATTCACGTCGAGGTAGCCGATACTGATGGAGAGGTAGAAGGGGGTGCTGATCCAGTTCAGGTCTCCTTGTACTTTGTGGCCAAGACCAAGAGCGATAAATTTGCCATTCAAGTAATGGACTTGGAGAGTTTGAACAATATTGCACAGACGACGGCAATGGACGATTACAAAGGCGGAGTTTGGTGGACGGTGCAGTATGACAAATCCATGCGGTTGCGACTGTCGAACATGCAAGGTTTGCACCTCTCGGGTATTGGATTTTCGAGAAGAACTGGAGGTGCTACAGATAGAACTATAATAAGATGATAATGTCATGCAATAGTCTGGGTTTGATAGAACACTTCCGCGCCTATTTCGCAGGTTTCTATTGGAAGGCAATGGATGATGGACGTGTTCGGATTGGCCAAAAAATTGACAAGAATATGACAACAGAAATTTTCTGGGTAGGCCGATTGGTTCGTTATTCCCGGCGAGGCTGGCTTCTATCGTTAGTTCAATACCGGATGCTCGGTACACACGTGTACTGAACGGACGCTGGCAATGACTGACCCTCCAACTCAAAAACCGAGAGGTCCTCGTGCACAAATTTTGGATCAACCAAATATTATTAAAATACAAGTTGAGGTGTTTCTGCAAGTGACGACTTTACACTTGTTGCAGGGAATTGAATGAAGTTGGCAAAATCCATCTCGTGAACACCACTCATCAAACTTATTTTATTCATCGCTTGTTGCTCTCACATGATCAGAGATTGATTCATTCTATTACGAGTTCGTTTGGAATCACATCTGCTTTTCTATTTACATTTTAAGAAGAGACGCCAACGGTACCCTATTGTCCATCATTCCATCATCATTTGATTTTTCAGAGATCTTCGATTACATCAATCACCGCAGTAACGGTAAAACTTCACGGTAGAAAACTGAACACCGAAGTTACTTGAATCCAGAATTCATCCACCCACATACTGTACCGGTACAACAACGAATTTTGAAACGAACACACACCAACTAATCGAACAGAATGTCAGCACAAGGCGCCTCCTTTGTATTTGATGACTCGGTTGTCTACAAAAGATCACCAACCAACGATGGCAATGTCTCCCTATCGTACTCGCAAAACTCGGCAGAGTCTACGGATAGCAGCATGGCTGGAATCATGCGAGCACTGGGCAACAATGATAAATCGGACGAATTCATCTTGCAGAAGGCAGGTGGTTCACCTCCCAAGCGATTCTCTTCGACCAATTCTCTATCAGGATACTCGACAAACACAGAGGGAGGAGACTCTGTCCTTGTTGGGATGGATCTAATGCAAACGATCGCTGGGTAAGAATTTCATCAATCTGAAATCGCCTTTTGATATATCAGATATGCATTTTGTATCTTGTATTTTGTAGTGGAGACCATATCTAACCCAATCAAATTTGCACTTGTCACAAAACACAGCCAACCATCTGGAGAAATGGACGATGACAAACCATCTGTGATTGAGTTGCTAAAGACTCCTCAAAAAGTCAAATCGATGCCCAATACACCAAGGACGGTGGACAGCAGTAGCCCTTCGCCCTCGGTCGATACACCCACCCATCCTCCCCCCGATTCGCCACCTTCCAACTGGCTTGGGAACCTTTCTATTCGTAAACGTGGCAAACAGAAAAAGAAAAAGAAAAACAGTTCGGAACACCAAAATGACGTAGAACAAGTAGTAGAAGAACAAGAGGAAGTTTGGTATCGGCGAAGTTGTAATCGGTGTTTTGCGGACGATGCTTTGGAGATATTAAATGGATTCAGGAGGTAATGGAATATATACTATATATATGTGATATGTATGTCAAATGGATCTTGCAACAATCGATGCAATTATGATCATCAAACTAGCCCAGTGTTTGACTTGGATCAATACATGTGAATGTGTAGTGATTGTCCCTCTTATAGTTAGTAGTATCATTCTTGTTGTTCTTCTACCTATCCATTCCAGCATCTCGTTCCAGGACTTCCGGTGAAAACTTGACCAAAAAGACAGCCTTCTCTGTCCGAGGTGGCAAGTTGGTGCTATTGAATTGGGACGGTGGCGCCGTGCTGTGCTCTCCTTCTTCCAGTTGGACCGAATGCGCCGTGACTCGCGCCGAAAATCCAGCCCCGGACAAGACACCGGCAATGATCCCACTCATGTACGCATCCACGCTCAATTGTCCAAAGTCAGAGGGGACACTGACAAAGGTACTAGTCAGCGGTTCGTAATCGACAATCATGTATTCGTCCGCATGATCTATACTTCGTTCCAAAGAATCCGCAGGCTTGCCAAAGAGAGACTTCCACACCGTGGTCGAAACAAATTGGAGGGCATTCATCAATCGGATTTCTCGCTTGTATTCCCGCGATCGGTACGCAAGCAGCTCCAACATTTTTAGACCCACTCCGTAGCCAGAGGATTCCAAACGACGTTCCAATTCGGATATGCTATCGACGCGATTCTGATGATACTGGACCAGTTCGCTATAAAGATAGGCAAAGGAGCTCATGGAAACCATGGTGTCGCCGGCTCTGTGCAAACATAGAACGAGAAGAAAATGAGAAAACTTGAGTATTTCAAGACAAATAGTAGGTACAGCCGTGGATATTGGCACAAGCGATCAACAACAATGCCACAAGATATCACAATGATGGATACTATACGAGTAGCAACACACTCCGTGCTGATTGACTCACCTGGAGGCCCTCAGAGGACGATCCAATATGTTCGCAGGTTGTCGATTCATGTCTGTTGCGTGTTCTATTCAATAGAACCCAAAATATAGTTTTAGTGTGGACTGACTCTTGGAGTAAAAGGTGAGCAAAGCCGAAGCTTATTGTGCAATGCAAATAAATGTGGCTGTTGTTTGCAAAGTTCATATTTGGGGGAGGTTGGATACAAAACAAAAGAGGTATTTTAAAATACCCTTTGCCCCTTTTTAAAATCTGATTGCGATCCAAAACCAAACCACCATCCATTTTCAACATTGAACATCTCTTGCCAATAGCCTTTCTGTTGGCACAAAAAGAGGATTCTCTTTTTGAATGATATATCGCTTCAACAACATCTTTCTGTTTTGCCTTTCATCATTGTGTATCCTCCTTAGTCCTACATCATCTTTTCCGCTGGATCACGCTAGGCTTGTTGTTGGACCACCAGCCAATCCTTCCACGACGAGGACATCATTATTGGCATTGACTAGAATGGCAGCCGCCAAGTCTTCCATTGCAACGGAATTATCATCATCAGCATTGCCTGGAAATGGAGAAAAGAAGAAAGATCCCGCGCCACTCTATATTACCATTGGACCTCAGTGTTGTGGGAAGACGACTGTGTTGAAAGATATTGATGGGCTGCAGGATGTTTGTCTTGACGATCAATTGGATGTCTACGTGTCCATTGCCACACAACAATGGTTGACTTTGATAACGACGAAAGCAAGTCCAAATAGCAACAGCAACAGCAACAACAACAACAACGATGTCCACAACAAAGAAGAAGAATCATCGACAATACCACAAGAGTTGCAACGGCAAGTACAAGGAAAGACACTTGCTCAACGAATACAGAATGATAATCCCGAGTTGAATCTCATTTTGAAACGCTGGAACGGTGACCTATCTACAACCGAGTTTGCAGATGCCCTTTCCCAGCATTACTCCAACAATGTCCATTCTAGAAACAATCAAAGAAGAAATGATGGCGAGACTTCACCTGATGTAGCAGCAGTGCTCATTTCAGTGGTGGAAGGCTTCTTGTCCAAAGACGACCCTCAACTTCCAACTAATACAGACGTCTTTTGCTTGGAGTCCCTCTTCAAACCTCATACCAAGACCAACCAATCGGCCATTCAAGTGGCTCATTATCTAGTAAAGGCAGCATCACCAGAGATTCCATTGGCGTGGGGAAATACCAACTCCAAGGCCAAGGACTTCCAACAAGTCTTGGATATTGCTTGTTTGACCAACCGACCTGTTCATTTTGTGCTGTGTCATCCTACTTGGAAACTGGAAGAGGATGACAAGCAGCAGCACAACATACCATGGGTAGAATTCTCCACCTTGTTATCTAGAAACTTGAAACGACTGCAGGCTACCGGCCGATACATTCCAGCCAATTCGATTTTTGATTGCTGCCAGCGCATTCAAGATCAGTTGATTCCATCAGATTGCAAATCTTCGTGGGACGTCGAACAAGCCTTGGTATATCAGTCGACGCAGCCAGTCCGGCGTCACGAGAAACCACTGCCCTTTCGATACCGATTGACTCGAGACCGTCTGATACAAAAGGAATATCCCGAGCGCCGACCCCCTCAACATCGTCGTCAAGACCAGCGACGGGAGTATTCGACTAACGAAGAACGACAATATTCAAAGGGACGACCGCCACGACCACAGCAACAGCGGCCACAGTACAATGGTCGCCCACAACAAAATCGTGGCCCACCGCAAGATGTTCGACGTTTCGACAATCGGCGAGGATACCGTGACGAGGATCGGTCTAGAAGGGCAGGACGAGGAGGTTACAATGATGATCGTTATGCTAGAGATGGTCGTGGTAGGGGCAAAGATGATCAAAGTCGGCCACAGGACCGAGGACAGTCACCAAGAGGGAAGCGCGGCTATCAGGATCAGCGAGACGGGAACTCGTATCCTTCTGAAGATAATGGTAGTAATAAAAGGTATAGAAGATGACGATGAAAGGGTGGTTAGAATCATCAGAAACTCTGCATACCTATGAAAGACTTGTTGGTTCTTGATTCCTTCACATGCATAAGGACTGGTTCAGAATTCATCTCTTGTCACTCCACTTGACACCATCTTTCTTCGATACTAGCACCTTGTTTTGTAGTCCTCGTCTAATTGAGTCCGGACATCAGTATGGCCATTAAATGCTGCGAGTATTGAGGCTTGTTGCAAATGATGCAAAATGGGAAACGGAGTAATGGAGAAACGAAAAGAACCTTTCAGAAAAACTTTACGAGACGCAATTAAAGCAATTTCAGAAGCACAACATGAGCACACATGAGCACACATGAGCACTTCCAAACTACGAAGAAGACCCATTCTGTTTGGAAATCCAGCACTGGGAACTTACGGTGGAGATGTATACACGCTGGAGAAGGAGACCAAATCGCAGCAAGAAATCAGTGCAGAATCGTTAGAAGAATTCAAACAACAACAACAGAATGAAGGGTGCAATGTTGATTCTATGGTTGCTTTGGTCGAGGTTCCACCAGACCAAGTTACTGAAGGGATCTTGAACTTGGCAAGATCGCATAGACCGTGGATCTTGCATGTTCGAATTGTAATCGACGTTTTGGAGGACGGCGGTTCTTTGGACAATAACGAAGACAACGACAAGACTTATCTTATTCTATTCCATATGTCTTCACCTGAAGCTGCTGATGATTTTTGCCATGAGCTGGACGGTAGACCCTACACCTTTCTTGATGAAACCATCACGTGTAAACCTGTTCCTGTGGTAGCGCTGAATGGTCATAACGGAGTGTCACTATTGAATCCCTTGTTTGCGTCCAAACAAACAACCATGAGTGCAGGAGCTCTAGGTGTTGCAGGGAACGTCCCGGACGACTTCAACTGTGCAGTTTGTTTGGAACATATGAACTCGAAGAATCAGACGTCTTCTCCAGGGATCTTCACCACTGTTTGCAATCATACCTTCCATTTGGATTGCATATTGAAGTGCCAAGACTCACCATGTCCAGTGTGCCGATATGACCATGCTGGATTGAACGATGCGTTGAGTCAATGCCACATCTGTGGGACCACCGAGAACAACTATGTTTGTCTGATATGCGGTGTGGTTTCTTGTGTAACTCCGTTAGATGATGGTCAGGGTTCGGATCTTCTAAATTCCAGTGAGAATAGCACTAGTTGTCAGTTCCACGACAGCGACAAGACGTCGTGCAAGGCAATTGGTAGTCCCCGGAGGGTTACTTCGCGACCAGCAGCAGTAGCAGCCTCCCCATCTTCCACGCTGCATCCAAGTCGAGATGACGACTTTACAGCCCGCCAGTTCAATCGAAGTTGTGCCAGGAAACACTATGACGAAACCTTGCATGCTTATGCGTTGGACACCCAAACACAACACGTCTGGGACTTTGCAGGTCAGGGCTATGTTCATCGACTCTTACAAAACAAGCAAGACGGTAAGCTTGTGGAAGTTTCGGATCCGTACTCCATGGCAAGTTTGGAGCGGACTCAGAGTCCAGGCCTGTCGGAAACACAAGAGGGCGAGGTGCTTCATCGAAAACTGGAAGGCTATGCAAGTCAATATTATACTCTCTTGAAGTCACAACTGGAGCAACAGCGGATATTCTATGAAGGACGGTTGCAAGAGCTGCGCCAGGAGCATGGAATAGAGAGGAAACCTGGAGCAACCAAGAGTGAAAATCCTTATCTGGCGGCACTACGGCAAGAAAAGAGACAACTACAACAGCGTCTGCAATCGTTGCAAAAGAAAAATAGCAAGGTGAAAGAAGATGTGAAGTTTCTCAAAAGCATGAACGAATCACTGGAAGCAAACAAACCTCAAATCGAAATAAAAATACAGCAGGCACAGAAGCAGCGCGTTGAAAGTCGAGAGATGGTACAGAAATACCTTCCCGCTCTAGAAGAGAAGGTGACATCTCTTATCTTGCAGTTGGAACAACAAAATACTGCTCATCTTGTTTCCCAAGATAAAAATTGATGCGAGTTGAATTTACAAGGAGGCAGAACGAGTCAAAATCGGAGAATAAATTATAGTTTAACAGCTTAGTCTTGCAGTTATTGGTGTTTTGGTTGATGATCTCCAATGAATGGTAGAAATGACAAAGTCGTATATACATGAATCATTGTTCCCATAGATCCCTATTGGACGTGCTTGAGCGATTGCCTTGCCTTCCAATTTCCACTTTCGTAGTCTTTCCAGAATTTCTGAATATTCTTCAGGCTAATAGGTTTCGGCATAACTTCATTTGCTCCATGTCGCAAGAAGAAATCAACATCCTCCGACAGAACATTTCCTGTAACACCCAGGATGATCCCCGAAAATCCCAAGTTTCGAAGACGCTTGGTGGCATCGGGGCCACGCAGCAAAGGCATTTCGTAATCCATCAAAACACAATCAATCGGTATATGACCTGGGTCATACGATGTACATTTCATGTCCTTCTTAATGCATTCCACTGCTTCTTTACCATTTGATGCTGGAACACAAGTGTGGCCAGCACGTTCCAGCAGACGGATCAGCATTTTCCGACTCGAATCCGAGTCCTCCGCAACCAATATTCGTCGTTTAAGTGGTAATGCAGCAAGCCGAATTTCGCCAGTATGGTCGACTTTTGTTGCCACACTGGAATTGGCTGTAGTGGGTTCTGTCTCACTGTCCTTATCGTCTTCAGCTTTCCTCAATTCTTCTTCACCAAATTCGTACAAAGGTAATTCAACTGTAAACGTAGTTCCTTCCCCGAGTCCCTCAGAATCAGCGAAAATGGTGCCACAGTGCTGTTCCACGAGACCCTTTGCAATATTCAATCCAAGACCACTACCACCTCCGTGTTGTAGGCGGTTTGCGTCGAATTGCACACCCTCGCTGAACAGCCGATCCAGCTGGTCCCTACTCAGACCAACTCCACTATCCTTGACGCTGATACAAATCGAACCTGCTCTGTCATGGCTAGGTACTGCTTCATCTTCTAGCATCATTAGGTCTGCATTTGGTAATCCATTGGGATCATACCGGACTGTCACTTGAATGAGACCATCCTCCATGGTGAACTTAAGTGCATTTGAAATCACGTTTCGGAGAATTTGACCTAGGCGGACGTTATCACCGATAACATTGTAAGGATCCATGCTCTCGGCACCTTCAACGTCGGGGATGGTTTCGCCAGACGGGCGTTCCATGTCCAACTTGAGCTCGACTTTTCTGTTGACTGCTTGAATGCCAAATTGACTGACAGTCTTCTCTATTAAGTCCCAAATGAGGACAGGCTGAGTCTCGAGTTCTAAAGTTCCGGTCTCTAGCTTGTCATAGTTCAACAAGTCATTGAGAATTTCCACTGCGACATGTGCATTCTCGTTGGTGTCGTCAGTAACATTCAACCAAAAGTTGATATCTTCTTCTTGAGCAACCTTTGAATCTCCATCCAAGCCTTTTGGAGCCCTCAGTTCAGCCTGTAGCAACTCGAGACCCATGCAGACAGTGTTCAAAGGAGTGCGAATTTCGTGGGAAATGAAACGCACAAACTTGCGCTTCATTTCCAAAATGGCCTTCCGTTGTTCGGCCTCACGACGCATCAAAAAATCATATCCAAAGAACAGGCAGGCCACAGCAGTAATTACTGCAGCAAAACCGAGAGAGACAACCACTGGACTATCGGTGCTGAAGGCTTTGAACATTTTTTCTGTTGGGTACACGGTCAAAGTATACCCCGCTGAGGAGGTTGACCCTGTTTGAAACCGGGTCAGAACCACGGTCTTAGCATAACTGGTATATTTATCGTCGTGGAGGTCACCATCACCCACAAGTGTTGGTTTACCATTCTGGATCTCGTATGTGAAGGCACTTGTAGCGGTTGACACGACGCAAGTCAAGCCACTCACGTAATCGGGAACAACATTTGTCAGCACCTCATCCCAGTGCAAAGAGGTTGTTGCAAATCCGACAAAGTTGTTTGGCTCATTCTTGGGGAAGATTGGATTAAACAAGAGGCCTGCAGGGCCTGGTTTTACCTTTGAACGAAACACAAAAATCTTTAGACTTGGTCCCACCGTTCACACATCACACATCATTACTTACCACAAGTTCCAGCATGTCAGTTACAACTGGACACGATGGACTTGTTGTTGTATTGTCATGAGCATCGACACAGTCGAACATGCTCTCCACGTGGATTCCTCGACTTTGTAAGGGGTAGAGATTCAACAATAGACTACTTGCAGCAGGTGAGTTGTGCATGGCCAAAACAGCCATCTTGTTCCGTGTTCCACCCCAGCTGTTTCCTCCCGTAACATCATGGAGCCTTCCATCAGGGTATGTCTTTGTTTCATTTCCGTCTCGTCTCCAAACACCAAAACCGAAATCACTGTATCCGGCATTTTCTGGACGTCCTTGGTCCCTGTAGACCTGTTTGATGTGAGTCTCAAAGGCAGGTGCCTCTGATGGGTCCAATATGACCATAAATGCTTGAGTACCAGAAGCAGAAAGGGATGCAACCTTTTGAGCAATTGGGATGTATCCATCAAAGGCAACCAGCGGCCAGTCAGCAGCGTTTGGGTAAAGTTGTCCGAGCAGAGTTGACATGACTTCAGAACCCTGAAACTTCCGTTCAGTGATTGCCACAGCCCCTTCGGTAGCACTTAGCGCAATGGATTGATAAGTTTGAATTCCTACATTCTCTTCTGTTGATTGCAGCTGTGTGTATGCTAAAGAAGAGCACATGGCTATCGCGAATAGCAAACTCAAAATCAACACCGCTCTCAAAGCAGAGCGTCGCTTCTTTTGAGCATCTCGGGTTGATCCTTTCCTTTTTCGGCTGGTTAATCGACCCTTTGAGTCATAGGTCTTGGCACTTTGGTCATCTAGGGAGCTGTTAGAATCCCTTGATAGCGATACCCTCCTCATGTTGTTGTTGGGAGAAGATGATGGTGGACGCTGGAAACAAACAACCGGAAGTTACAGACAACAATAATCTCGGACAATCTCCCGAGGAGTACAGTATTGGAAAAAAGTCGCAGAGGTGGCTGGACCTGATCGTAGCGCACCACCACTTACGAAGTGACAATCCATTAACGGGTGAATCGATAATTAGTGACATTCAACCTGCCAAGAACGATAAGTCTGGAAATTTCCGATTCCGCTTGGTCCCTCGATGTGAGAGGGACCCTATATTCCAGAAGTGTTCATTGACGAGTAATAACCTGGCAAGTCTGATATTTGCGAAATCCAAGAAAAAGAGAAGGTGACCCATTATGTCAAAAAACCAGCCTTCTGCATTGATATAAACATTGGGTTCGCCGTGTTCAAGACATCTGTTCTATGACCTCTACCAGCTACAATGAAAGAGAACAAACAGCCGTCACATGTATCAGAACAAAACCTCTTGCAAGAAACAAGCTCTATCAGGGGCATTGGGTCGAGCTTGCTGCGCTACAGTACGAAGATAGTTTGCACTTGGTGGATAGGTTCAATTGTGCGCATCCTCCATCTTTTGATTATCAAGACACTATAATACTGTCTAATAAATTCCTAAAAGGCCCAAACTCATTTCCCGGCAAATCCATCAGTCTGGCATGTGCAAACGGACTCGACTGGACTGATTCCTTTCATTGGACAGCATCGCTTGTACGGTACTGTAGACTGCTCTGTAGACAGGACAATGGACCACGCCCATTCTAGTATCGGCAGTGGACATGGAATTGTAACCTAATGTCTTCGAGGAGCACAAAATATTATGAGCAGTAATCTGTTAATACCTATTTTCTAGGTAATTATTGTCATAGTCTATTTCTCGACTTGTAGGATCCACAAGTCGTCCAATCGCGTGGGATTCTTGTCGTCTCCTGATAGTCCACCGAAGACAAACACCTGTCCTAGACCCTTTCCATTGTCGCACGATGATGCATCGGACCAACCACGAGTCGCGGGCCAGTCCGAAGATGTCCCACCAGCGATGGTCGTTTCATACTTTCCAGTCGCTTCGTCTAGTATCACAATATCATTCTCAAAGCCTCCAGCGCCCATGTGTCCACGATCACTGGGGTCTACCTCGCCTCCAAAAACGATTGACTTCCCTACAGAAGGGAAGGAAGCTGCCACACAGACACTTCGGGGTCGCATGCCCTCGAGTTCTAATCCAGAATTTTCCCACTTTTTGTTGGCAATGTGAAAAGCGTGTCCATCCGCAGTTTCCTCGCCGGCAAAACCAGCTACAACTCCCATCAAGGATCCAGATGCCAAGGGTACTAGATTGGGACCCCCGCGACCTCTTAACAAAGCACTACGACCTAGGTTTTCCCATTTCTTCGCGAGTACATCAAATCTCCACAAGTCGTTTTCCCGTCCAGTGGGAGTGCACCCACCAAACATGTACAGAAAATCACCAATGCAGATCATGCGATGAAATGACCGTGCTTCTGGTCCTTCATTCGTAGCTTCAACTTGACTCCATGTTTCCGTCCCAGGTGCTGCCGAAACATCTAATTTCCAGAGATCGCTCATGGCCTTTTCTTGCATGGTAATCCCAGCGCGGCCACCAAAGATGTATACAAAAGAGTCCTTGTGAACTGCTTGCGCATGTGCAATCCGATCCGTGGGTCC
This sequence comes from Cylindrotheca closterium, assembly GCA_933822405.4. Classification (NCBI taxonomy): domain Eukaryota; phylum Bacillariophyta; class Bacillariophyceae; order Bacillariales; family Bacillariaceae; genus Cylindrotheca; species Cylindrotheca closterium. The sequence continues at coordinate 123,985 of CAKOGP040001446.1, read as the reverse complement.
AGTGGCGGCTGGTGACAGCAAGCGCCATTGCCACTTGCCATCGTCCATCAAATCGGCGGCCCAATGGCTGTTGGAAACGTCAATCGGGGTTCGTGCCACATGTTCACCTCCTAAAAGGATGAGACGAGTCCCATTCTGAACGATACTCAAACCATGAGAACTTCGAGGAATGGGAGACCCATGTGTGGGATCAGGGGCTGGTGTAACCTTGGTCCAAGTAACTTTGGGAGCTGATGTCATCATTGATTTCAGAATGGATCTTTTTGCAGCAAATATTTCTTTGGGGTTTTGGAGTGGGCGATACGACAGACAGACTTCAACTGCGATGATATTTACATTGTACAGATACAGTCTTTCTATCACCCCTGTTCAGGGCAGACGACCAATTATACGAGAAACCTATACACTCAAGTACAGTACCATGCCACGTTTTGCCGTTCAAAATCTACGTTGTCTGGTTGCAACCGAAAACCGAAATCCTTCGTTCGAAGTCATTTGACAATGGCACAAATGTTTGTTGTTGTAGTACCATGATCATAAAACTGCCCAAGCGAGATTGGCCACGGAGATGAAATTGACAAAGTCGATCCGTGTTGCTGCTCCAATTGTTCAAGCTTTGACAACAACGACGACAACAACATCTGCCATTGCATTATCAGCCAGCAACAACATGACATCTGGATCTCCGTCTCGAGCACACGTTTCTTCTGCTTCATCTGCCCAGCAGCAGCAGTGCAAAATTTCAACCAAAATAGCAACGACAGCCTTGGACAAGGCACGTGCCTTGGAATTGCCAAGTCGGGAAGAAACCTTGCGTCGGGACCAGAAAGTCTACGATTTTTGGAATCACAACGACGAACTGTTGGAAGACGCTTGGAAGGAGTGGCAAGCTACTCAAGACTTGCCCAAATTAGACGAGTCCTTGATTCATCCTAAGTTGAGACAAGTCGTGGATGATATTTGGCAAATTGTCCAAGAATCATCATCTAATGATTTTGACGACAATACTGTGGCAGCCCAAGAGCTCGTCCTGAAGGAATTGTTTGACGAAGTCGCCCCGGGTACTTCCGTTTAGTAGTGTAACTACCACCATATCCTGGAATCCAGCACAACTGTACCAGATCAATACATCTGTGACACTTGAAAAGGACTACTATTTGTACTCATATAATCAAATGCAGCTGTTTTACATGTCTACCCCTTTCTCTAAGTACGCTTTATAGCGTGCTCAGACGCTTCGTGCCCGCTGCAGTCCTCCAAATTTCTCAAAATTATCCCAGCGACTTCAATAGTTCATATCGCTTTTCTGTCATTGTGGAACTGTAGCCATATCTCCACAATAAGTACTGCCTTCGCTGACACCTGATCCATGCTGGCAACGAGGACGAATTCTTAGAATGGTCCGATGGGACATTGCAATGTCCTGTCCTTTGCTTGAATGCCTTGAGCTCGTTTAGCTTTGTCTGCCACGCAGATTCATGGGAATGCCAAACAAAGCCGATGGACTCGAGCTGTTGAATACGGCGGGCTGTCATGGTTCATGGTAGACGAAGGGTCTTTGGCTTTGAGTTTCGTATGCTGGTATCGCTGCCTCTTGACCCATCGGGCAAGCATCCGATCTTCTTGATAGGAATGTGGTACACTGCAGTGCCCATGTTTGAGCCTGTACTGGACGAGTTTTTGGAACATTCCATTCCATTGTTGATCTTGATACGGGCGGAATCGCATCACCGTTTGATCACAAGATACTTCTTCGGGGCTGAGTCTCTGACGCTTGAAATAATGAGAGCGAGTGGTTGTAGCTGATAGGAGATCTTCGGAGGTTCTCTTGCACGGAACAATGTCGTTGGGGGCTTCGAAAAGAATGGATAACGCACTTTGAATAAGATCTGCTTCCCTAGTTTCGTGTTGAAGGGACGAAGGCTTAGAGGAGGGAAGATCAGATAGTGGTAGTGGTTCTACGCTTGAGACGGTGTCAGATTCGAAAGGCGCCGGCTCCATGTCTGGATCATCGAATGGTTGCTCGTACGTCACTGGGCAGTTGCGGCCAACATCGTCTTCATTAGGAGAGGAGGACTCAGCAGCAGGAGACTCCTCTTCTGAAGATTGTGGATGGAATTGAAGGAGAGAGATTAGAAGATCATCATCTGAGGTCATGGGAGACCTATAGCTCTGCATGATGACTCTGTTGTCTGCGAGATTGGAAGACATTGCCAATGATTGCAAAATTAATTTTGTGAGCAAATCAGTGCAGTTCGAGTTGGGAATTCCTGTCAGCGGATGAATGCTTTATTCCATGGAAACTTACACGTGTCGCGGTACATTGTTGAAGTGTTCCTTTAGTTCTTTCTGTCCCTGCATGAAGTGACGGGAGAAAAATAATCAGGTGGCCATCTCGAAGACGAGTGACCACATGTTTTTTTGGTTAAATACTGTACATGGTCGAAAAGAACCACAGATGTCCAGTCTCGGATATACTATAGTGTCGGCAAAACATTTCGCCCCACAGCAAGCTGTGAATATTGGTGTTTTGGTTGATGATCTCCAATGAATGGTAGAAATGAAAAAGTCGCTGTTCCCGTAGATCCCTATTGGACGTGCTTGAGCGATTGCCTTGCCTTCCAATTTCCACTTTCGTAGTCTTTCCAGAATTTCTGAATATTCTTCAGGCTAATAGGTTTCGGCATAACTTCATTTGCTCCATGTCGCAAGAAGAAATCAACATCCTCCGACAGAACATTTCCTGTAACACCCAGGATGATCCCCGAAAATCCCAAGTTTCGAAGACGCTTGGTGGCATCGGGGCCACGCAGCAAAGGCATTTCGTAATCCATCAAAACACAATCAATCGGTATATGACCTGGGTCATACGATGTACATTTCATGTCCTTCTTAATGCATTCCACTGCTTCTTTACCATTTGATGCTGGAACACAAGTGTGGCCAGCACGTTCCAGCAGACGGATCAGCATTTTCCGACTCGAATCCGAGTCCTCCGCAACCAATATTCGTCGTTTAAGTGGTAATGCAGCAAGCCGAATTTCGCCAGTATGGTCGACTTTTGTTGCCACACTGGAATTGGCTGTAGTGGGTTCTGTCTCACTGTCCTTATCGTCTTCAGCTTTCCTCAATTCTTCTTCACCAAATTCGTACAAAGGTAATTCAACTGTAAACGTAGTTCCTTCCCCGAGTCCCTCAGAATCAGCGAAAATGGTGCCACAGTGCTGTTCCACGAGACCCTTTGCAATATTCAATCCAAGACCACTACCACCTCCGTGTTGTAGGCGGTTTGCGTCGAATTGCACACCCTCGCTGAACAGCCGATCCAGCTGGTCCCTACTCAGACCAACTCCACTATCCTTGACGCTGATACAAATCGAACCTGCTCTGTCATGGCTAGGTACTGCTTCATCTTCTAGCATCATTAGGTCTGCATTTGGTAATCCATTGGGATCATACCGGACTGTCACTTGAATGAGACCATCCTCCATGGTGAACTTAAGTGCATTTGAAATCACGTTTCGGAGAATTTGACCTAGGCGGACGTTATCACCGATAACATTGTAAGGATCCATGCTCTCGGCACCTTCAACGTCGGGGATGGTTTCGCCAGACGGGCGTTCCATGTCCAACTTGAGCTCGACTTTTCTGTTGACTGCTTGAATGCCAAATTGACTGACAGTCTTCTCTATTAAGTCCCAAATGAGGACAGGCTGAGTCTCGAGTTCTAAAGTTCCGGTCTCTAGCTTGTCATAGTTCAACAAGTCATTGAGAATTTCCACTGCGACATGTGCATTCTCGTTGGTGTCGTCAGTAACATTCAACCAAAAGTTGATATCTTCTTCTTGAGCAACCTTTGAATCTCCATCCAAGCCTTTTGGAGCCCTCAGTTCAGCCTGTAGCAACTCGAGACCCATGCAGACAGTGTTCAAAGGAGTGCGAATTTCGTGGGAAATGAAACGCACAAACTTGCGCTTCATTTCTAAAATGACCTTTCGTTGCTCGGCCTCACGACGCATCAAAAAATCATATCCAAAAAACAGACAGGCTACAGCAGTAATTACTGCAGCAAAACCGAGAGAGACAATCACTGGACTATCGGTGCTGAAGGCTTTGAACATTTTTTCTGTTGGGTACACGGTCAAAGTATACCCCGCTGAGGAGGTTGACCCTGTTTGAAACCGGGTCAGAACCACGGTCTTAGCATAACTGGTATATTTATCGTCGTGGAGGTCACCATCACCCACAAGTGTTGGTTTACCATTCTGGATCTCGTATGTGAAGGCACTTGTAGCGGTTGACACGACGCAAGTCAAGCCACTCACGTAATCGGGAACAACATTTGTCAGCACCTCATCCCAGTGCAAAGAGGTTGTTGCAAATCCGACAAAGTTGTTTGGCTCATTCTTGGGGAAGATTGGATTAAACAAGAGGCCTGCAGGGCCTGGTTTTACCTTTGAACGAAACACAAAAATCTTTAGACTTGGTCCCACCGTTCACACATCACACATCATTACTTACCACAAGTTCCAGCATGTCAGTTACAACTGGACACGATGGACTTGTCGTTGCGTTGTCATGAGCATCGACACAGTCGAACATGCTCTCCACATGAATTCCTCGACTTTGTAAGGGGTAGAGATTCAACAAAAGACTACTTGCAGCAGGTGAGTTGTGCATGGCCAAAACAGCCATCTTGTTCCGTGTTCCACCCCAGCTGTTTCCTCCCGTAACATCATGGAGCCTTCCATCAGGGTATGTCTTTGTTTCATTTCCGTCTCGTCTCCAAACACCAAAACCGAAATCACTGTATCCGGCATTTTCTGGACGTCCTTGGTCCCTGTAGACCTGTTTGATGTGAGTCTCAAAGGCAGGTGCCTCTGATGGGTCCAATATGACCATAAATGCTTGAGTACCAGAAGCAGAAAGGGATGCAACCTTTTGAGCAATTGGGATGTATCCATCAAAGGCAACCAGCGGCCAGTCAGCAGCGTTTGGGTAAAGTTGTCCGAGCAGAGTTGACATGACTTCAGAACCCTGAAACTTCCGTTCAGTGATTGCCACAGCCCCTTCGGTAGCACTTAGCGCAATGGATTGATAAGTTTGAATTCCTACATTCTCTTCTGTTGATTGCAGCTGTGTGTATGCTAAAGAAGAGCACATGGCTATCGCGAATAGCAAACTCAAAATCAACACCGCTCTCAAAGCAGAGCGTCGCTTCTTTTGAGCATCTCGGGTTGATCCTTTCCTTTTTCGGCTGGTTAATCGACCCTTTGAGTCATAGGTCTTGACACTTTGATCATCTAGGGAGCTGTTAGAATCCCTTGATAGCGATACCATCTTCATGATGTTGTTGGGAGATGACGGTAGGTGCACTGGAAACAAAAAAGCGGAAGTTGCAGAAAATAATAATCTCGGACAATCTCCCGGAGTAGCAAATGTTGCTTCGTACCTCGACATTCCGTGAATCGATAATTAGTGACATTCAACCTACAAAGAATAATAAGTCTGGAAGTTTCCGATTCCGATTGGTCCCTCCATGTGAGAGGCACTAATATTCCCAGAAGTGTTCTTTAACGAGCAACGTGGCAGGTCCGATATATCAGCAAATGCATCATGGAGGATAGAAAAAGAGAAGGTGACCCCATTATGTCGAAAAACCAGCCTTCGTCATTGATACAAATATTGGATTCGCCGTGTTCGAGACATGTCTTCAATGACCGTTGCGATAAAGCGATCAAGCATCCTGCACGTTCGTGCGTGTACCTGACCCAGACCGATTCATTCATTCGTGCCCAGCCATCATGGATCGAGCACATACGTTTGAAGTCTGGAAGTCTCGGTCATTTTGCCAAACGGCAAAATGCAAGCTTCTCAGTAGGACCTACGTAGGTTTCTACATTGAAGTATGCCATTGAATTGGAAAAAGCATTGTTTTCCTCATCGACGCAATATCGTACTGTAGTTACTGAGAATCCAACTTATCTGCACACACTGCTCCACTGGTACAGAACCAGTGTTTCCAGATCTTGTTGCATTAACAACTCCCCGTCTCGGAGCCAAATATGACCACGAGAGCAGCCAGTGGGTCTCACGACACTGAGCAAAACAGGGGCGGTGGCCTCTTTACTCTTGGGGAAAACACAAACTCCGGTATGTATGCAAGCACAGATCCGGAAAACAGCATTTGCAACACGTGTGACGGAATCATGTTGCAGCAATCAGCAAAAATCAGAGAGCCTACTGCTCATATGGGAAATAATAACATACAGTCTATGACATTCTCGGCCTATGAGAGAGGGCGGTGACTCAGAAGTGTAATCGGTATTTCAATGTCACTTCTCCTGGCCGCTGCTGCAGGCTCTGGTCTAACAGTTTTTGTAATGGGCGGGAACAGTTCACAAAATATCTTACAAATAAACAGTGGCAAAATACAGAAAGTGGTGTGTAGGGCGGAAAATCCTCTTGTATCAGCAGATCGTATAGCAAGGGAACTTAGTTACAAAACCTACACAGTGCACTGGGCAGAAGATACTAGTATAAGACTGAGGTGAGCTCTTGATCTACAGTGTCAAAACCCAAGACCAAACATGTCTGGAACCCCAAATATGATGTGCAACATCAATGTCCACGCTCGTTCATACGGGGTGAACGGTGATCTAGTTGTGTGCCCTACTGGTACATCAGGCTTACTAGGCACACAAGGTCCTGTAATGATTACAAGTGCGGTAGCAACCGGTGACGTAGAAGCGCACGGGGGGGCTATCTTGGGACAGTCGGAAGCGGAGATAACAGCTTAGTATGCCTCTGCAAACTCTGGTCTCTCATCCTGTGTTGGCGCAACAATTGCAATTCAGAGGGACCGTGGAAACATTAGTCAGTGACATGTCATGTACCACAGTCCAAAACCAACATCCACAGTTGTCGCTCTCAGTGTTATGCTAGTAATGACGAGCAGGTGACCAAGTTGGAATGGACGATGCCTTGTGCAGGTAGATGTCCAATAACTATGAACAAAAAGCTGTCTGTGGCGCAGCACTTGTACCCAGTATATGGTAGTAACTGATCACGGATCATTATGCCTAAGACAACTAGACTAAAGTGACAAGTAGAGTAGCAGCGTTCCCCAGCGCAATAATTAGGGAGGAGGTCAAGTGCATAGGCAATTTGCTAATCACTATAAAATATTTTAAAGGAAACAAAGTTAATCATGGAGAGGGATGATGACGCGCACTTGCGATTTTAATTGCAGAATTGATTGGAATGACACAAGGTGCACTATGAGCCTCTGTTATGTTTTGCCTGCTTACCTTACTCTGTCTCTGGTCCACAAATCAGGGAATGTAAGAAGTTGTTGGACAAAGGGAGGACTTCTGTTGTCGCCCCAGTTGCAAGAAAGAAAGAGTGACAGTGCAAAATGGAATCTTCTGCAGAAACTGCTTGTACGGGCAAGGGTCTTATGCCCCTTGCCAAGCGGCGTATTGTGAAAAGTGCTATGTCTCACAAGGAGTTAAACCTTTCACTATTTGGCAGACCTTGGACGACAATGGAATGCTTCTACAAGGAGGACAATATGTTTGTGCGGGCTCAAGCAGGTGACATGCTGATGGTTCGATTTCAATGTGACATATGTCATTTCAGGAATTTGGCCAAACGGTTGCCAGATCCGGGACAGCCCAAGGAGGATGAGGAGATTTTGGAGCATATCTGGCGCACAAATCTTGACGCCTTTTGGGCAAGGGAATCATCTATGGTGAAGAAGAATCTTGGAGTCTTGCTGCAAGCGGAGTCATGTTTTGAACGCTTAGAACTTGATCCAGTCTCTCCCCCCGTTTGGTACGTTCCCTTTTGAAGATACATTGGGAATGAAGGCAGCTATTGCTGTTTTGGACAAGTGGTTGAATCCAGGATTGTATGAAGGGTTTGTTCAATGGGAAACTTTTTGGAAGACCCGATTGGCAATTACCAATGTCCATCAGGCAAGCCCACTTGGTTTGGGTGACGCCCTGATGATGTATGAACAAACTAAAACAACGGATCTCCAGTGTAGCTACACACAGCCAGCTTCTGGTATACACGGTTCATGACAGGTCTACACAAGAGAGTGGGCGAGGTTACTAAATCCAATTGGCCATTGCCAATTGAAGTCATGAAATACATTGATCACGCTCTTTTAATATTCTGTGGATCAACAAAAACAATGAGATGGAAAGGAAGCAAATAGCAGAGATGGGAGCTTGGTTTGTCATGGGCTTTTGCGTTGGACTTGTGAAAAGATGCCTTTGGTTGAGTTGAGTGAGACCGCTTTGAGCCTGCAGTTTCTTGCACTTGAGGAGGGTCCGCATTTCCTGGTCCGTATCAAGGGACGCACTAAGGGTATGCTTATAGCAGGACGTGGATTTGAGATTCCTTGCATAGCTGTGACTGGAATTTCAAGATTGAAGCCTGGAAGATGGGTGCAGCGGTTAGGGCCATTCAGGAATGGGAAATTGTTTCAACAGCAACTTGCCGTTCCAAGTTTGTTGGAGTTCAAAGAGGATTTCTTTGAAATTTTGATTCGTGTACAAGATTGCACTGATTTAATCAGTCCAGATGTGGATTTGCAGGAGAAGGCAGGAATCCTGAGAACCCTTAGAAGAAATTTGACCAGTCACGCTATCAACATGCAAGTCCCAGAAATCTTACAAATGCAGTAAACTGTTGGAGAAGTGAATTCAAGGAGAATGGAGTCAGAGGCACCCATAACCCACAAGATGATTGACCACTATGTTGAGCTGGATACTCTAAACCCTACCTTTCTTCAGTTTTCAAAAGCACTCTAGTACCCTTGGAGAGATATCTGACGGAACATCTTTATGATGTCATTTCAGACACGCTATATACAAGACCACACTGAGGGGAAACACTGGGAAGTCGTTCCAAGAGGTTCCATGCCAGAAGGCCACCGTGCCATGCGTGGAGTATGGTCCATGAAGCGAAAGCGGAGAGTGGGAACCGGAGAAGTCTACAAATGGAAGGCGAGAATATGCATTGATGGCAGTTCGCAAGAGAAAGGCGTCAACTATTGGGAGACCTACTCCCCAGTTGTTGGTTGGGAGACAATTCGAAGCCTACTGACACTGGCGATACTCAATGGATGGACTACCAGACAAATCAACTTCGTACTGGCATTTCTACAAGCAGAAGTTGAATGTCCGATGTACATGGAAATTCCGAAAGAATGTTACGTTGATGGATCGGAGTTGAACGAGAACAACGTTTTGCTTTTGAAGAAGAACTTATATGGGACCAAGCAGGCGAGCTGTGTGTGGTTCGAATTTCTGAAGGAAGGACTGGAGGAAATTGGTTTCGTACAGTCGAGTGAGGACAAGGCAGTCTTCTACAAAGGCGAGACGATCTTTGTTGTATATGTTGATGATGGGATTTTGATGGGTCCAAACGGACATGAAATTGATGACGTCATCGGACAACTCGGACACAAGTATAAATTAACCGACAAAGGCGACCTAAACGAATATCTCGGCATCAAAATGAAGAGAACCAAAGACGGTCGTGAACTAACCCAACCAGCACTGATCCAACGCATATTGCAGACGGTCGGAGTGTCGCTCAATAGAGGAGATCGGCAAGAAGTGAAAACCCCAGCGACAAAAACGTTACACAAAGATGAAGGGGGTGAGAAGCGCCGAATGAATTGGGACTACAGATCGGTGGTTGGGATGCTGAATTGGTTGGCACGTTCAACGCGTCCAGAACTCATATTTGCAGTGTCACAAGTTGGTAGGTTCATGGCGTTTCCTAAGAAATCCCATGAAGATGCGATAATGAGAATATGCACCTACTTGAGAGACACTCGAGACAAAGGAATGATCATGAAACCTGACAAGAATAAAGGATTTGAGGTTTATGCCGATGCAGATTTCGCTGGAGGATACAACAAGCACAATGCAGAAGACCCAGCAGCAGCAAAATCACGAACTTGCTATCACATCATGTTTAACAACTGCCTTGTATATTCCCACTCAAAACTTCAGGCAGAGATTGCATTGAGTACAACTGAAGCGGAGTACATTTGCTTGTCCCAAGCGCTACGGACAGTGGTCAGTTTGATGCGATTCTTCAAAGAACTAGCAAGGAAGATCAAATCATTCAAGTACAAACGACCAAGGTTCAAATGCAAGGCATTTGAAGACAACAATGGCGCGATAGCGATCGCAACAACTGAAAACTTACGGCCACGAACAAAACACATCAATATCAAATACCATCACTTCAAACGATACGTGCGAAAAGGGTATGTGACGATTGAACGGATAGACACAATTGATCAACTTGCCGACATTGGTACCAAGCCTCTGTTGCCCCATATGTTCATACCATTGCGGAAAGCACTCATTGGATGGTAATAAATGCTCTGACTATTCGTCCTCCCAAGAGGGAGTGTGAGAATATTCAATGAATTGGAGGTTCGTACGTCACCTCACAGAGATGGGATGGACGAACAGTAGCCTCTGATGTCGTATCAACCAAGATGTTGTTGACACGATATATACACACTTTATAGATATATACTTTTACTACATTGATCCTACCCTTAAAAGACATCAGATTTTCACACGCTCCCTCTGCGTTTTACAACACTGAATACGACATACTGAATGCCGGGAGGAGAGTCAACGCGACGGTCAAGAAGAACAAATCTAGGACAACCACCACGTCGACTCGGAGAAGAAGAAGAAACCTTGGAACAAGACAGCAACAGAACTGTTCGATTTCGCGACGAAAACCTCGAAGAAATTATCGACAACAGAACTGCCCAAGTTGAAATGGATCAAGGGCAAGGTGCAGCACCACAACAGGGTGCAGACGCGAATGCAGCAAACCAAGGAAACAACCAGAATGTTGCAAACAATCCGGCACAAGCCGCTGGGAACAATGCGGGTCAAGCAGTGACCCCACAGTTACGCCAAGTGATTGCGACTGAAATTGCGAATGCGATAGGGCCGCTAATGCAACTGCTCCAAGGACAACAGCAACAGCCGCCACAGCAAGCCCAACCTCAAGCACAACAGCAACCACCAGCGCCACATCAGCAGCAGCAGCCACCAGCACAACAGATCCAAGGACAGCAGCAACAGCCGCCACAGCAGGCACAACCGCTAGCGCAACAACAGCCTCTAGCGCAACAACAGCCTGCACAACAACAGCTGCCGCCACTACAAAATCCTCCGGTACCGCAACCACAACCAGCTGCTGCCGCCGCAGTCCAACAACCACAAATTGTAATGGCGTCAATGTCCACCTTTCCACAAGGGACCGACCCAATGATTGATCCCAAGGATCCTGTGCATGGTCGCCTTAATCGGAGTATGTATAACGAGGCCAAGGAGGAACTCAAGACCAAGATTGACGGGAAGAACTTGAGCATGGTTATCTCGGAACTCAGGGAGAGATGCAGTGCGATCAACTGCATGGACCTATTCAACGTTGTCACCACAAATGGGACAAAGAATCTACTCAAGCACTATGGAGAGATCACATTCCAAGATACACGCCAAGAAGCCAGTCAACGTTGGATGGTCGCCAATTGGCACACTCAAGCACGATACTTAATCGGAATGTGCTTGCTTCGGTCCATGACAGAAATGTTCAAATTGCGGATGACGCAGAAGAGGCATCTGTACAATATGCCCAATGATCAACCCGATGGACCTCTCATTTTTAAAGTGATGTGTGATGTTGTGCGCCCTTCGACACGGAACACCACACAAACGCTGATCAATCGGATTCAAACAATGAGACCTCGTGAATTCAACAACAACATTATCCAATTCAACAAGAAATTCACATCACTGAAGGAACAAATTCGTGCACAACAGGGCGGGAGCAACTCTCTAACAGAAGAATTGTTGTACAACGCCCTTGTTTTGGCTTACGACTCTGTGGATCAAGATCAATTCAAAGCATTCATGGGAGTAAAGGACAATTCAGCTATCCAACCCCACGAAGACCTTATGTCAGAAGCCGATGCAAAATTCCTAGACCTGGGCGAGAAGAAAGTATGGAACGTCCCTTCACAAAGTCAACAGATCGTGTCCTTAACGACACTAATCTCCAAGGCAGAAAAGAAGACTATCGATGTCCAACAACAACTGGACAAGTCGAAACAGTCTCGCAAGGAAAAATCCAAACGTAAAACTTCACCTGTTGATGAAGCAGCCGACAGTGGCAAGAGACAGCGGCAGACCGACTTCGATAGATGGATGCTTACCAAACCCAAGAAGGGAGAGGAGACCAAGGTGGTCCAAAAGAAAGGTCCAAATGGACAAGTGAAAGGATGGAACTGGTGCAACAAACACAAGAAAATGGTCTTAGCGATTGGACAAGATGGGCGACCACACAATTCGGATACCTGTGCATTGAGCAAGACACAGTCCAATAGCAACCCAAAGCGAGCCAAGAAGCAACTTTGTGTCAACGCCCTCAAGGCAGCACTTGCGCTGGAAGACGATAGTGAATCTGACAACGCAGCAAGCAACAGTGACGGTACGGGCGAATTCCCAACAAACGACGACGGAAGTAACGAGAGCGATTCCGATAATGACTCCTGAGATATGGGCAAGCAGAGACTCGACCTCAGTCATATTGGGAAAATAACCACTAAACTTTCTATCAAGACCTTCAAATCGCATCTCTGTCGAGCCATGAACACATCCTTAATCTTTGAGCATGATTCTGTGCCGGTGGGAATTGACAGCTGCACGTCTGCAACTGTGTGTGGGGCACGACCGATGTTCATTGGAGAACTGGAACCGGTGCTTGGTCTTAAGCTTGAAGGCGCAACAAATACAAGCATTCCAATTGTCGGACGCGGCACACTACTGCTCACATTTGTTGACGATGCAGGACAGACACACCAACATAAAGTCCACAATGCATACTATGCCCCTCGCCTCAAATTGACCCTGCTCAGCCCTCGACAATGGTCAAACCAAGGACCGAAGAAAGGACGATCCGCAGACCCAGTTCGCACTACTGTCCTTTGTGGAGACAAGGTCAAACTTCACTTTGAAAAGGACTGTATCAAAACTATCGACTATGATGCACAGCTTCAGATCCCTCTCTTGATGACAAAACCCGGCTACAAGTCTTTCTCTACACATCTGTGCTCTCAACACCTTACAGCTCGAGAGGCACGGATCCGCCCCACTGCACTGACTATTGGAAATGTGGAACTACCTGCAGGATCAGTCCTGCGACACCAAGAAGATCGGGAACTAATAAAATCTGATGTCTTTTAAGGGTAGGATCAATGTAGTAAAAGTATATATCTATAAAGTGTGTATATATCGTGTCAACAACATCTTGGTTGATACGACATCAGAGGCTACTGTTCGTCCATCCCATCTCTGTGAGGTGACGTACGAACCTCCAATTCATTGAATATTCTCACACTCCCTCTTGGGAGGACGAATAGTCAGAGCATTTATTACCATCCAATGAGTGCTTTCCGCAATGGTATGAACATATGGGGCAACAGAGGCTTGGTACCAATGTCGGCAAGTTGATCAATTGTGTCTATCCGTTCAATCGTCACATACCCTTTTCGCACGTATCGTTTGAAGTGATGGTATTTGATATTGATGTGTTTTGTTCGTGGCCGTAAGTTTTCAGTTGTTGCGATCGCTATCGCGCCATTGTTGTCTTCAAATGCCTTGCATATGCCTTGTGTAAGGAACTACTTGGGACATGCATTGAGTAATCTGAATAATACAAGTATTGAACAGAAAGTACAGAATAGAAACGTAGCAGTCAAGGAGCCTTTCAGCATACTTTGAAGTATAAAACGGGAAGACCCTTGACTGGGCGAGTAAGCCAGCATGTTCATTGTTGTGATAATGATGCTGTTGTTGTTGGGGATTGCTGAGGCGATGATGTCTTCGGAATCCAAGAGGATGTATATCCCGACATTCAATGGAGAAGAAAGTGAATTTCAGATGTGGTGGATGCGATTCAAGGCGTATGCCACAATTGCTGGATTCGCAATTGCAATCCAGAGGACAAGGGATCCAGATCTCCCACCAAAGGAGGATGAAGTCCTTGCAGATGATGCAGATGGAAAGAAGATGAAGAAGTCGCGCGATGCGAATTCATTGGCCATGGTGACGCTGACGATGGCGTTCACTTCAGCCTCAATGATGGGAATGATTGCTGATGCAGTCACGCCAGATTGGCCAAATGGCCTTGCGTACAAGGTGATTGACAATCTGTTCAAGCGATACAGACCTAGTGATGTGATGTCAAAGGTCGAGATGAGACGTGAGATGGATCGAGTAAGCATGAAGAAAGATGATGATCCAAACACATTGTTTGAACAGATCAGCCAAATTGAGAATAAGTATGTCAATCAGAAGTTGAGTTTGGAGGACTTACTTGCGATTGTATTGGATGCTGCACCTATCAAATATGGTGCCACAATCACAGCAGAAATGAGAAACAAAGGGAATGCACTTACATTGGAGGACATCCAAGAAGCGATGCATGCGCAATGGCGTATCATATACCCGGCAGCAAAGACAAAGAAAACCTCCACAGCCAAAGAAGTGGAACTTTCATCAGTGGACAATGCAGAGGTGATATGTTACCGTTGTATAAAGAAGGGTCACATGGTTTTCCAGTGTACTGAGGATAGAGAACGCGGGAGGAACAACATAACTTGCAACATCATGTGTGGCAAGGTTGGTCATATTGCGGTGAATTGTTGGCAGGATGAACGGAATGCGCACAAGGCGACAGCATGGTTCAAGAAGAAGATCCAAGATGAGAAGAAAGATGGGGGCAATGGCGAAGATACCGGTCACACGAACATTGAACTCCTTTTGTGCTCAATAGAAACTGACAAATTGATATATATAACTGATGCATTAATCGTATTAAAACTATCTCAAGTTTCTAGATTGCCGTTAACGGCTGTCATGGCCATTTACCATACGGAGGTGAGTCCAGTACTGTTGAACCAGTGTGAGGCATCCAATCCCAGGGAAGTTGCTCTCATCGGATATTACATTGCACCCTTGCACATGTAGAAACGATCTTGCCACTCGGGGCGGCGTATTTTTATTTTGTTTTTGAGTTTTTTGAAGGTGATGGTGGGCATGATTGTGTAGCAGGTGGGAAGCCAATTGTTCTTGCGCCCTAATGCCCTGGGCGTATCGATCCAAGTGAATGGAGAGCGTCCCAATGGCACAGTGTTCCAGAACAAGGTGGCGACCATCTACGTGACAGACTGCAGTTCCCGAGTCCTGTGGTCGACAGAGGGAGAGTGAAACATAGAGGGACAGAGAGATGGCCGAGACATCTGACTGTTTATGGACTAGCGCCAGTTGGCCGAGTCGATGTTGGGTTGGCGGGTCGCGCCAGGTCAAAGATCATCTGCGTTGCCTGGCTAGAGAGCGACGGTTGATTGCTCTCTCACGGGAGACAAGGCGCAGCCAATGTTGACGATCTTCGAGTGATTTGTTGAGGACAGTTTCGTGGGAGTCCTGAAAGAGGTACTGGGAGCGTGGAGGGATATCCATCAGGCCCATGGCGCACGCACGATCGCAACTTTTAAGAACCACCTCCTGACACTTAAAGACAAGGGACTTACCTACGATTCGTCGGACAACGCCGCCTTCTCCGTACCCCATGAACTTCCATGTCATCTCGTCACAGCACAAGTCACTCTCCGCATACAGTGTCAAGCTGTTACAGTTAGCAACGACCACTCTGTATGCCATGTCATACTTATGTGCAGGATCGTACAGTTCATGGCCACGAGGTTTGCTTTTGGCATTATCATTGAGCTTGATGATCCTTTTGATTTGTCGAAATCGATAGAGGCTGAGTGCATTCACAACGTCTTTGTCATAGCATGAACAAGTTGGGTCCCATAGACGGTAGACGGCACCCCTGCTGCCTCCATGAACGCCATCTCGAACCATGATGCCATGGAACTTCAGAAGTTCTGCCGCCAGGACAGGCTTGATAGTCTGGCCATACGAACCACCGTATTCCAAGGAGGCCGCATATTTCCTGGTGAAGGTTTCGACATCAAAGTAATACGCTTCGCGTGGATCCTTTGCAACACCAGACCTCTTTGGGTCACAGATAGGATACAACAGTTGGTAGAAGAACAGGGCATCGTCGCCATCCATTCGCGACTTGGTGAGGCCAAGCAACTTGAGTGTGGCAACACTCAAGCAGCCTTTGCGACTTTCCGGAAACATATTTTCCGTTGTTGCACCGCTTCTGAAGGATCCTGGTCCATCATCTCCTTCATCATCAGGAGTCCAAGGACCATAGTGAAACTCCCATCCATTGATGGTTCGCTTACCCCCTTCCAAAACAGGAACGGGTTGGGCACCAGAAGGTAGGCTGTGGCCTTTGTATTGCCTGCTCTTGTAGATATACTCATTCCAGTTTCCTGGATTGTCGACTTCATCAAAAGGGACTTCACCATTGGCGACTCTTGGTTCAGTCGGTTGCCAGCTTCTTCACCTTCAGGTTTGCCAGCGATGCACAACTGATACATCCTATCCTCTATTGCTGATTCCGCCTCGATCGTGAGGACCTGGAAGTCTTCTTCCCCGCCCATGCTGTTGTCGTCAGGTTCTAGTCGGTCCAATGCATCGTCATTGTCAGAGTCTACCAACTCTTCCAATGTATCTGTTGGGGCATTGGATCGTTGACAGATTTCATTGCTGTCGTCCTCGTCCTCCTCGGAAGGAGGAAGAGTGATGGAGGAGATTTCAGAGAGAAGAGTTAGCCCCGCTGGCGAGGTATTGGTTCTCCGAACAACCACTGGAGGGCTCGAAACAAAGCCCAACGGAAGGGTAACATGGCCTTCTTCGTTTCCGTTGGGGTTGGTAGTTACAGTATGATTGGCAGTTCTTGTAGGCATGATACTTGTCGATGAATATTTCGATAGCCAAAATATGTGAAAAAGTCGAGGAGTTACACATTTTGGGCCAATTGTTTACGCATTATATTGGGTCCGTGTATAAACACTACTGTAAATATTGAACCAAAAGTCTTCTACTGCTTTCCCTACCACCGTTAGAAAGCTTGAAGGATGGCGCACAATTTAGTAGTGAACAACACATTACTAGATGACTCATCTGAGGGAGATTAGAGGGGTTGAATTTGCAAACGTGGTGTTACGCTCGCTGCACGTACGGGATTGCTCCGAAATTGGGCACCAGACGATGACAGGTGGACTTCCGAGAAGTACTTATCAAGAGCTATGAGCCCGTCGCAGGCCATCTCAACCGACGGTTGGCTGGCAAAGAGTTTCAGGTGGGCGACCTGAGACATCCAGTCCAACACCAGGAGAGAAGCCATAAGGCCAATCAATTCGCTGCGCGTGGAACTCTGGTCATCAAATTTCCCAGGGGTTTGGCATGTGATCCAGATGATATTCCTGCGGTCCTCAGTGAGAATTTGAGCGCATGCTGTGCCCACTTTAGCTTTGTAAGAGCCGTCGCTCACAGCACGAAGGGTACCGGCGCGAAGGGCCTGAACCAGGCGGTCCTCACTACCTTCAATGGTAATGACCTCTGGAACCCAGCCGTGAGAACCTGATTCAGCCAGACTGCCGAAGTGATGCCAGAGGTCAAGGACGGAAGATGGGGGGCAGGTGCTGGTTTGGCTGGTAGGTGAGGGCCCGTAGAGTGGAGGAGGACCCGGCTCTTGTGGATCGGAGAACGGCTAGGGAAGACAGAGACCGAGGCGCGGACAGCGTCCACTGGTAGAGGTGGGAGATCAGGGTTGAAGCGACGAGGCAAGTAGAAGGTGCGCTGACGGCTGGTGGAGGCAAGAGGAACGG